>JAJHJA010000374.1:0-441349 GCA_021202915.1 Heliconius himera | reverse complement strand
AAGGTTCTCTTACTGAGCTACATGGTACTATCGAAAAAATAAACAATGACCTTAATGAAATATCAATTTGGACAAATATCAATTTGGACAATTTTGGACTGACGATAAATCCTTCAAAAACTATCTATTTTGATCGGCAGTCCTAGGTTATTAAAAAATTTTTAAAACCACAGATAGCGCCTGTAACAATCAATGGGGTTTTTATTCCGTTTAGCGAATCTGTAAGGAACCTAGGTTTAATTTTACACCAACACCTGTCTTGGGAACCGCAAATAAGAGAGTTAAGTAGAAAGGTTAACGCTGCTTCTGCATCTCTACGAAGGCTGCGCTATTTCCTACCAATACCGACCAAAATTGCGCTGGTACACTCGCTCCTATTACCAATTCTTGATTATGCGGATGTATGTTTTCTTGACATTCGAGAATCCAGAATCTACGGACCTGTGCCAACCGGGAGTGGAATCCAATAATAAATTCAACTGAGAAGAGACCAGATAATGCAGTTTATGTGATTACATAAGAATTATTTTCGAGTTGCTCCTTTCTAGACCTAAGCCTATTCATAAGCTACCAAAATTTTCCATCTTAAAACATCTAGGACCCAAGAGCCTCTATATAGGAAGGCCCGTCGGTTAGGATTAGGTTAGATAGAATAAAAAATATTAATTTGGAAGAAATAAAAAAAAATAATAAATTGTAGTCATTCTAAATTAATTAATTTAGTTAACATGTCTCACGATCCGGACACCATATTTAGGGCCCTCTGCTTTGTCCCTGAGTTCGACGGGAACCCAAATATCTTAACTCGATTTATTCAAATTTGTGACCATTTAGCGATCCAATATCTTAGTGAATTACCTATAGATATCAGACGTGCCAAAAGTCTATATATTAAAAAAAAAACAACATTATTAAAATACTAAACTGGATAATTTTTTTAATTTTTTTTTTTTTGTTGTTTCTTATATTTTGTGTGTACATATAGTATGTATTTATGTATGTATGTATGTGTGTATGTAATATTTATGTATATATCTTAAAAATATATATTCATTTGTTTGTATTTTATGTATTTGATGTACTTTTATTTATTTTTTATATTTTTAACGTTACATACTTATGTAAATATTTAATTTATTGCACCGCCTTTACATTGTTTTATTTTTTTGTTAAGGTGCAATAAAGTATATTTATTATTATTATTATGTATTTATATTTTATTATTAATTTCAAACCCACTCAACCAACCTGTACAGCCACAGTCATTCTATGAGCGCTATAATGGCGTTTAATAAACTCATGGGCAGCTTTATTCAGTTTATCATCATCATGTATATCGTCGCGTAAGCTACGTAGATTGCCCCAAGTAAAAGTTCTAGCTGGGTGTCCCTCCGGGAAAAGGGATGCGATGAGCTGGCTTCTACGATATGTATCCACCGGAGCGGCCAATGAGAATTCTATAATAGAAATGTTGTGTATTAATTTTCATTTTCAACTTCATCTTGTATCCTGCTATAACCTATTAATATTATATAACCTATGGTCCTGTTGTTAAAACATTCCATTCATCACTTTCCGACGAATTTTAAAGATATTGCGTGTTGAGTGGCGAAACTTACCTGTCGTGTATCTATCTATCTACTGCCGGAAATAAAAACGCAATATTTTTGTTTTGTGTATGTATTTATTAGATAAGTTACCACTATAAGGAGCAACTTGACTGATGAATAAATAATGTTAAACATTATTTAGTTGTCTTATATTTTTCAGACAAAAATATATATAAAAAAAGACAACAACCAGGTGCAATCAGGTTTTTAGTAAGCAAGTACTTGTATAACTTTTAGTAATGTAAAATAAAATATATTATCTTTTTTTATATAAACCATTGTTATTACCAGATTGTATAGCTTCTCTTTCACGTTGCATAGCCTCCTTCTTCACGAGTGGGCTGACGAAGAACTGACTGAATATATCCATAGCTTCTGGAAGATGTTTCTCCTGTATCTCGAAGAAAAAGGTTGTTTCCTCGGAGCCAGTCGAAGCATTGTCGTAACCACCTTCTGTCTATT
This sequence comes from Heliconius himera, assembly GCA_021202915.1. Lineage (NCBI taxonomy): Eukaryota > Metazoa > Arthropoda > Insecta > Lepidoptera > Nymphalidae > Heliconius > Heliconius himera. The sequence goes on along the minus strand of JAJHJA010000374.1, from coordinate 439,277 downwards.
TAAAACGGGTGTTAAAAAAAAATATAAGTAGTCTTTTACTTATATTACAAAACAGATTTCATAACTTAACATTACAAACAAATATTTTTTAATATAATTAAAGTCAATGTCTAATGTTCACATTACAACTAAAACATAGAAGATTACTGAGTGTACCTAATACATTTAACACAATAAAATAAGTACGTGTTCTGTGACGGAGTTCAACGCGGCGCTTTGACCTTGTTACCAGAGATGAAATTAAAATATCAATAAATAATATTTCATTCCTCCGAGTGGGAATCGAACCCACAAACATCGGGTTTCTGTCACACGTTTATGCCACTACGTCACAACGAAAAAACACAATTAACTTAACTTAACTTAACTTAACTTAGCTTCACGCTTTATCCCTTGCGGGGTAGTCAGAGAGAACGGAGCGCCAAACGCTACGGTCTCTACATACCTCTTTCGCCTTGTCCACTGTCATCAACCTCTTCATACATGCCCTTCGGGGGGTCCTCATGCTTTTTACGTGACCTTCCTCCAGTATCTTTGATACTGTGTTTTCGAAAGTCAACCGAGGTCTCCCCCAACCTCTCTTACCGCTCACTTTTCCATCATAAATCTTTTTTGCCATTCTTTCATCACTCATTCGTTCGACGTCCCCAAACCAGCTGAGCACGTTCTTCTTCATTCTCACAGTGACATCCTCGCTAGTACCTGCCATTCTGTGTACCTCTTCATTGCGGATTCGATCAGCTAAGTTGACTCCGCATATCCTACGAAGAGATCGCATCTCCACAGCATTTATCTTTCTTTCATTCTTCTTCTGTAATACCCACGTTTCGCTGCCGTATAACAGAGTCGGTACCAAAACTGCATTGTGTACGGCCAAACGCGCAGCTGTGCTGACGTTTCGCCGTCTCATCAATGCAGCTAAGGCTCCGTTAACCTTGTTACCGGCAGCAATACGCCTTTCCACATCCATCCACTTCATTCACTTGTTCTAATATCTTACTATTTACACTGATCTTGCATTCCGTTCTTTCTTCATCTCTTTCAAAAATCAGAACCTTTGTCTTATTCACATTGAGGCATAGACCATATTCACACCCTTCTTTCAGAGTGGTGACCAATGCCTGCAACTCGCATTCTGATGATGCAATAAGCACTGCATCATCTGCGTACAGGAGGCAATTCACATTCAGGTCACCTACTTTCACTCCCATATCACTTTGTTTCACTCCTTGGAGACAGCTATCCAAATACAAATTGAACAACCAAGCTGACATGGCCCAACCTTGTTTAACACCCGATCGGATGTCAAACCAGGGCGACATGCCAGCTCCTACTCGCACGCAGGCTGAGTGATCTCTGTAAATAGTCTTTACAGCCTGCAGCAAGGGTCCGCTCACATTGTACCGGGGTAGTATCTCCCATAATTTCGCTCTTACAACTCTGTCAAACGCCTTTTCCAAGTCCACAAAAGCACAGAAAACTTTTTGGTTAACGGCCAAAAATTTTTCCGTGATCATGCAGAGGGAAAAGATCTGATCCATATACCCTCTTCCAGGTCCAAAGCCTCCTTGGGCCTCCCACAACAGCCTTTCAGATCTCTCTTGCATTCTTCTCGCTAAAACTTTAGGATAAACTTTACTACCTAGGCTAATCAAACTGATAGCCCTATGGCTTGCGCAGTCTATCTGTGAACCTTTGCCTTTTGCACCTCGCCAATCGTCTGGGACCTCCCCTGATTTCCAGCATAAATTGCACAAAAACCAGAACAAGTCCAAGACGCGTGGCCCACCATATTTGATCATCTCGGCAGTAACTCCATCTGCTCCCGCTGACTTACCACATTTCAAACTCCGCATTGCACTCTCAACTTCTTTTACACTGATTTCGCCATCAGCTACATCAAGACTCAGCGTTTCGCTGCTACTTGAGACTGAGGCGTCATCACATTCACACATCTCCTTGTAAAATTCCGCCCATCGCTGCAAAACGTGTGGTTGTTCTGTTAGAATTTCACCGTCCTTCGAAAGCACCCCTTTCATTCTACAGGCTAACGAGCAACCTCGAGAAACACTAACTTCTCTCCAGAAAAGCTTCGTATTTTCCTTGAAGTTGTTCGTTAATCTTTCATCTTTTTCATTCTCTGCCTTTTCACGCTTCATCTTGATCAGTACTTTCGTCTGGTGCTTTTGCAGCTTATACTCTTTCTTTTTTATCTCTCTCATACTTTTATCTTTACCAGAGGCTTTATAATCCTGCCATGCCTTCTTCTTTCTTTCTACTGCATCTTGCACTTCATCATCCCACCATTCATCACGCTTTTTGCTAAAGCCCCTTTTACCTTTACCACATACCTCTATCGCTGCTTCCTTCATACAATCCCTAAGGTTCTGCTAGCATACTTCAATATTTCCATTTCCAGATTCACTGCTGTCTAGGTTTTTGAAAACTCTTTCTTGATATTCCTTTCTAGTCGGTGGATCTTGAAGCTTCCAGCTTCTTATGCGGTAATTCGACTCCAAGTCTGGACACCTCGTGTAGCTGCGCCAACCCGCGAACAGACCTCTTATTCTAGCAACGACTAGATAGTGGTCTAAAACACAATTAATAGATAAATTGGTAATATTTTCTATTTACCTGAACAAAGGAATCAAATTCATCCTCTTCTGGGTATTTCTCACTGCCCATGAACACCATGTGTTCTACAAAGTGCGCCAAACCCTGTATGTCTGCTGGGTTGCTGAAACTGCCGACTCCAACAGAAAGAGCACACGCTGCCTAAAACAAACCATATTTTATCTAACTATGAATTTTCTTTTACGCCCAATATTAATAACCTATCTCCAACGTCAATCTTAGATTGTTTCATATATCTATCCAATCTAGAGATTGGATAGATATATGAAACAATATAAGATTGACGTTGGAGATAGGTTATTAATATTGGGCGTTAATCGATACGATTTTTGTTTCAGGCATAATCTTGTGTGTAGTACTTTGGATAGGGAGAACCTAGTGTATTCCCATGGTCCACCCGTATTCAAGACATAGCGTGTTAAATGGCGTAACTCAACGCACTTTAGCTTTGAGACACTTAAGTCATAATTATTTTAATTTTATTGTTTTTGTTACTCTTGCAAATGTAATGCTGTTCCTGACATATTCGAGTGCGAAGTAAATTAAAAATTATAGTACATATATAAGTGGACATATAATATAAAATAAATCACAAATATTTTATTTAGTTACTAAAACAAGATTGAAAGTATATTCGAAGTTCGGCCCGCAGCGGGCCAACTTTGCACCACTCAGTATGGCCTGGCCTGCACCGCTAGAGGAGTAGGAAGCGTCGCACCACCAGTGGAGGAGGAGGAGCTCAAAGAGGCAGTACGCTAATCTAGGCATAAGAGCACCGCCCCGGGTATGCGGTGGAAGACAGGCAGACAGAGGCTACAACACCATTTGTAGGGGACAGGTCCGGATCTCTCGGGTCAACAGTACGGCTTCTGCAGTGGGTGTTCGACGGTGAGTGCCATAGTCGAGGTGAAGTCCCAAGTGCAGGATGCGGAAATCAGGGGCGAAGGAGTCTTGGTGGTGTCTTCAATTGACTGTCTGTGACCTTTCCGGCTCCTGGAGGAGGTTGGGAAGAGTGCGGGGTTTTGGCTGGTCCCTATGGTGCTCCCGTGTTGGCGAACGCCCTAGATCGGCAGAACGTCACCTTGCTGTGATGAACGCAGAGGGTGATGACCATCCGGGCGATACGGGGGTATCCAACCATTTCCGGTGAAGACGCGTGCGTGCTGGCTGGAATCATGCCGTGGGACCTGGATACACTTTCTCTGGCGTAGGTCTATTGCCAGTGTCTGAGCCTAGCGTCTGGGGAACCGGCAAGCCAAGCACTTGCCGAGGGGGAGCGGGTAGCCGCAATAGAAATGTGGAAATCTCGACAGTCAACTGGTTATTTCTTAATATATTAGACCTTAATGTGTTCTCAAGACAATTGCACAATATTTTGATAATAGAGTACTTAGGAGTTATGAGGGCTCGAAGTCGTGTGCGACTATTGGATACACTCTTTCAAATTTCATTATTCAGTATTAAAAAGTGGTAAATAAAAAAAAATAAAAAGCTTTACTTAAATAAAATTATTTTAGAATAATGGGTAATAGAATAGCACTCTCTTGACTCTCCAGACGGAAACTCCGCTTTGCAACGTGGAATATTGGCTCTCTAACCGGACGATGCAGGGAACTCGCAGATGAACTAATGAGACGTCGGGTCCAGTGTGCTTTCCTCCAGGAAACTCGCTGGAAGGGTAATAAGTCCCGTAACATCGGACAGGGTTACCGGCTTATATACACTGGGTCACCTTCCGGTAGAAACGGTGTGGCGGTAGTGCTTTCTGAAGAGCTTCAGAATGGGCTCCTTGAAGTTGACCGTCGCTGCGACCGCTTGATGCGAGTAAAGGTACTGATTGAGGGCGTTACCACAAACTTAATCAGTGCCTATGCTCCCCAGGCGGGATGTAGCGCGTCCGAAAAGGAGACATTCTGGGAGCAGTATGAAGAGGTGCTACTTACTATACCGTCTACCGAAGTGGTCTTAGTTGGGGGGGACTTGAACGGTCACGTCGGTAAGGCTGCTGAGCCGTATGAACGTGTTCACGGGGGTTTTGGGCACGGTCTTCGCAATACAGAGGGAGAAAATATTCTCAGAACCTGCCGTCGTGAATACGTTCTTCCAAAAGAATCCTCAGCACCTTATCACGTATAAGAGCGGGTCCCACTCAACTCAAATAGACTACTTATTGACCAGACGGTGTCATATGAGCAGGGTAACTAACTGTAAGGTCATTCCAGGCGAAAGCCTTACGGCCCAACATCGTCTTCTTGTCATGGACTTTAACGTCACTCCGAAGAAGAAAGTAGCCGAGAAACGTAAGCCTCGGATCAAGTGGTGGTTGCTGAATGGACCGATGCAGACCGACTTCCTGGCAGAGGCGAAAAGTCATAACCTTTCTACTAACACCGAGACTGCTCAGGATGCTTGGGATCGAGCTCAGTCGGCAATCATTGCAGCGGGCAGGCGAGTTCTTGGCCTTTCTAGAGGAGGACGTGTCATCGACAAGGAGACATGGTGGTGGAATGACAAGGTGCAGGAGGTGACTCGTGAAAAGAAGGATGCCTTTAAGAAGTGGCAGCAATCCAACTCTCCTGAAGACAGACTGGAGTACATAGTAGCTAAACGTGCCAGTAAAAGAGCTGTAGCCAGAGCCCGCAGTGAGAGCTTGTCACCATTGTATGATAAACTTGAAACTGTGGAGGGGCAGAAGTTCATTTACAAGCTGGCACGTTCCCGGGATAAAGCGACGCAAGATATCGCAAAATGTCTTTGCGTCAGAGATTCCCAGGGCACGCTGCTCTGTAGTCATGCCTCTGTGAAGGAGAGATGGAGGAGCTACTTCCAGGAGTTGCTGAATACTCAGCACCCATGCAGTTTTCATCACGACCCACCGCCTAACCTCGGACTTATTGCCCCGATAACCCTTGACGAAACTCGCAATTGCCTTCGACGCATCAGGAACGGAAAAGCGGTGGGACCTGACGACATTCCGATCGAAGCGTGGAAATCGTTGGGCTCTCTTGGTGTGCTCATGCTTACTGTCCTTTTTAACCATATCTTGAACACTGGAAAGATGCCACACCAGTGGCGGCTTAGCTTCATTACCCCTATTTACAAGGGAAGGGGCAGTGTTCAAGATTGTGGTAATTATAGGGGTATTAAGCTTATGAGTCATACCATGAAGCTCTTCGAGCGCATGATCGACCTCAGGCTCCGCCGCGAGTGTACTGTCTCTGAGTCTCAATATGGATTTCAGCCAGGATCGGGCACTATGGACGCCGTTTTCGCCCTCAGAACATTGATGGAGGCATACAGGGAAAAAAGGAGAGCTCTGCATGTGGCCTTTTTAGATCTGCAGAAGGCCTTTGACTGTGTGCCTCGTGAGTGTATCTGGTGGGCGTTGCGATCCAAAGGGATCCCTGAGGCCTATATTGAGATTATCAGAGACATGTACCACAATTCCGCTTCTATGGTTAGGACTGCTGTTGGCGACACTAAACCCTTCCCGATTACAGTAGGGGTTCACCAGGGCTCGGCTCTTAGTCCGTTCTTATTCAATGTGGTGCTCGATACTGTCTCGGCTCACATCCAAGACCAGCCTCCATGGCTGATGATGTATGCCGATGATATAGCACTTATTGATGAGAACCGACTGATGCTGGAGCGTAAAGTGAACCTGTGGAAGGGTACGCTTGAGAACGGCGGTCTTAAACTAAATGTGTCGAAGACCGAGTACATGGCCTGCGGGAGCCCGGACTCGAGCACTATCCTTATAGGTCCTGAACCAGCCGTTAAGTAGAAAAGTTCAGGTACCTTGGATCCGTTATGCACGAGTCTGGAGGCATCGATCACGATGTCTATAGCCGGATAAGAGCTGCTTGGGCCAAATGGCGGGAGGTCACTGGTGTGGTCTGCGATCGCAGGATACCGCCCAAACTCAAGGGTCTGATATACAAGAGCATCATCCGACCGGTTCTTTTATACGGCAGCGAATGTTGGCCAGCACTATCTCGGCACACTCAGGAGCTTCACGTCACGGAAATGAAGATGCTGAGGTGGATGTGCGGCGTAACGCGGTCTGACCGCATACGCAACACATTCATTCGAGGTAGTCTTGGAGTCCGTGACGTAGCGGATGAGCTCCAAGAGCGTCGCCTGAGATGGTTTGGTCACGTTACGCGCCGGCCTAAGAACTATGTCGGATGCAAGTGCCTTGCTACGTCAGTCCCTGGAGTGAGACCTCTCGGACGCCCAAGGAAGCGCTGGTTGGATGTCGTGAAGCAGGACATGAGAGCCAATGGTCTAACCACCGAGGACGCTAAAGACCGTGCAAAGTGGAGTAGGTTAAGTAGGAAGGCAGACCCTGGCAAAAGCCGGGATTAATGCCAGGAAGAAGAAGAAGAATAGCACTCTCATATCTTCCTGTGTGTCGTAAGAGGCAGCTAAAGGACTTGGAATGAGGAAGCGGGCAGCAGCGCTTTCTTGAATCATCTCACTGCGGTGTGTAAGGCAAGTCGAGACCACAACACTATTTTCCCAAAAAAGTTGCCATGAATATACATAATAAAATACATCGGTGGCCATATAATCCACTTAGCAATAAGCGCCGCTATGCGTCCGGGGCAGACGGTGTGAAATTAGCTACTAGCCACGTTGGTGTAGGAGACCAGGCATCATGTGGAAATTGCTCTACTGGAATCTCTAATGTAGTAAAAATGCATAATATTCATAAGATAGGTACATGGAATGTACGCAGTCTTCTCCAAACAGGGAAACTTACAATCTTAGATAAGGAAATAGCAAGGTGTAAATTGAGCGTCAGTGATCGAGTGCTAAGTATAAGGCTTAAAATGAAGCCGGTCAATTTAAACATAATAACTGTATGCGCCCACCTCTACTGCAAGCGACCAGGACATGTGTTGTGTTTATGCGCACCAACATTAAACTAAAGACCTCCATCAGACAATAAAATTATTAATTATAACCTCATCCAACAGAACATGGGCCATTCAAAACTATGATGATCAAAAGGTTACTGATATAGTGGCAATCTTAAAAACTTGGAAACAATATTTGCCAATCTTTGTTTAAAGATCCTAGCGTAATTTCGTTGAGAGATGAAGTTTGTGTTGACATTTCTCGTCTGAAAAATGGGAAAGCGATAGGCAGAGATGCAATACCGATTGAGACCATCAAAGCATCTGGATGTTATTATGTCGATATTTTTCATAATAAAATCTGCTTTGTGATATAATCTGGCAGACTGGAACTTGACCTCAGGAATGGACTCACATTGTCTTCGTCTCATTACACAAAAAAGGCTCTACTAAAGACTGCAGTAATTACCGTCTGACTTCTATTATTTCTCATGCAAGCAAAATATTACTGCACATTTTAAACGAAAGGCTCAAATCCTTCTTATCATGAGAAATCTCTCCAGAAAGGTTTCGTTTAGGGCAAAGGTACTCTCTATTAACTGTGCGTTAAATCATTAAAAAAGCTCGGGAATTCAACAGGCCAGTCTATACAGGTTTGTTGACTTTTGGAAACGTTACTGGCGACGCCTAAGCACCTAGTTCACCTTCTGCGGCGTCTTTATAAGGATGGAGCAGCCTCGGTTAGGGCAGACGACGTATTGTCGAGCAATTTCTATCTTAGCTCGGAGTACGTTAGGGCTGCATTGTATCACCTCTTTTATTTAACATTTATACAGAGACAGTAAAAAGTTATAAGTTCATAATGAGAATGACTCTTAAAAATTGGCCTGATGGAATCAGCGTTGAGGCTACAGAATATCAAATCGGCAGTATGCTGACGATACCACCTTATTTTGTACCAGCATAAGGTATATGGAAGAAATTTTGCAAAAAATGGAACAAGTAATATTTTTTAAAATGCAGAAGTGGTGCTAATGAGATTGTGGGTCAAAACCCCCACTAAAGAAAAATGCCCTTAAATATTTTTTTATTTACACTCTGGTGGTTATTTATTGGTATTGTTTTCTACCATGACACAAGCACTCACAAATGTTATGCATATTATTAAAATAATTTAAATAATAAAAAGGGCAAAATAATGGTAAGACACTCAGATAAAAAAAATTGAGACTATGTTGGTTATGATATGTTTTTTTTATATTTAAAACTATATATGTGGTGATGATTAGTTAGTTAGTCTTTATATCAGAGTGAAGAAATGAAAGTAATTCATACCTCCCAAATAAGGGCACAATTGTTGTCAGATACTGTTGTACTGTGCCTTAGGATTGATTAAAAAGAAATGATATAAATAATACTTTGGACCTATTTTTTTTATTTGAAAAACATTATAATCTCAAAATTGTGATAGATTTTTATAAAGGTTACCTAAGTTAATAAAATTTGCTTATAAATAAAAAAACTTTAAGTTACCCATTGTTAACCAAAATCATGAACAAAACTGCTAGATAATAGGATCACATCAATAGATCAATGTCAATGACTGACATGATGTCATATCATAGATCAATGTATTATTGCATAATTTATACTATACATACTATATTAAAACTATTTGACACAGTATTAAATATAAAAAAATGTTAAGCAATTTTATATATTGTATGGAGTTCAAATAGTAACGTACTTATACAAACAAACATATTTAAAAAAAAATACCAAACCTATGTGATATAGTTTTATTAAATGAAGGGAACTTGAATTTATTACATATTATAAAGACAACTCTGGCTTTGACTCTATTTAATCAAAGACTTTAAATGATAATAATGTAACTTACCAGCTTTTCCTCCTCAAATTCGGCTGTTCTAGTAGACTGTACTGATCTTCTACCACAACTTTCCTGGTCAGTACTCTCATCTGTATTAATGCTTCCGTCTTCACTTGAACTCCCATTGCTAATAGATGGCCTACTTGGATCTGATATGAGGAGTGCAGTCAGACCATTCTCTAATCTTATTGTTCTACAAGATAGTAAAGACAAACTTGCAGTAGTAGGCAAACTTGCAGTTCAATTCATGACATAATGGTCAAATATATTTAAAACTAGCGGCCCTCTCGCAGCTTCGCCCGCATACCACTTATAATTCTTTTATTATGCATTTGTCATAAGGTAATCAATATAAATTATATAATCAATATAATTTATTATTATATAATCATTTAATATAATTTATACATTCAATTATTTTAAAAAAGTGCAAGCATGGTTGCTTGCGAGGACGAAATCGGCGGCGATGGCGCAGCCCGGGCAAGCCGTTTGCTAGCGGCCGTAAACAGGGCGTTGAATTATTTTAAATTTACATTTCTTTAAAAAGCAGCAATCAGGGCTAAACCGCTGATCCCATTTGCGTTAAAAATTTATACAGATAAACTTGAGGGTCTTGGGATGGTTATAGATTTCTTTTTATTTCTCATATTTATAATATTCTTGATATATACTCATGTATTAAAATATCTTTCAATTGAAAATGCAATTTATTTTGCCATGTTTTTTTATCCGTCTTTAAGCAACCGTTGCTAGGCAACAAGGCATTTTGTTATTTGAAGAAAAGGTCCTAAAATAAGCTTCCTGAACTCTTACCTGCATGACGAGCGCTGACTCAATCTTATGTTATGTTTTTTTAAGGACAATATTTTACAAAAATATTGTCCTTAAAAAAACTATAACAATGTCCGCGATGGTATATGTTTATCTCTGAAGTTTGAACTACAGTAACTATTTTAATATATTTAATTTAAATTTACGACGTTGACGGTTTCGTGAATTTCATACATTTTCGCGCTATTGTTATTTTTGATGTAATTATTTGATATTTTGATTTGTTTTTTTAATTCTCTTAGGTTATTTAATTAGCAGATTAGGTTGATTTTTTTAAATTTCTTAGTGTGGTTTTGGCCGTACGCGGCATCGCCCGATATTTTTTATTTAATGTTAGGTATTTAAGTGTATTCAGGAGAGAATGATTGGTTATCTCAGTTCGGTTAACCACTTAATAAATCGTAATTCTAATCATTTCCGATTTTATTTGATATTGCTCGCAAAAATTATCATCTATATATATAAAAGGACTTGTGCTGACTGACTGAGGTAAGACGCACGCAGAGCCGTAACCGCTAATGGTAGAAACGTGAAATTTGGGCAGATGTTTATTTTCATATTCTGGACATCCACTAAGAAGGGAATTTGAAAAATTTTAACCCTAAAGGGATGAAATAGGAGTTGAAAGTTTGTATGGAAAAAAAAAATAATCTGTACCGATTTTTATAAAATTTGAAATTCAGACTCTTTAAAATATTTTATTGAACACGTGTTTCATGGTTTTTAAGAATTCACTCCTAATAAGCGGGCGAAGCCGCGCGCGCCCTCTAGTATTTAATATAGAAAAATATCTCGTTATTTCATAGAGTATCTATGTACGCACGCACGAAAAACGTATAAAAATGTTTTTCTCGAGTAATCATTATCCCGACGAAATTCCGAGATAAAATGTAGCCTTTGTTTTGCTCCATAACTCTCTCTGTCGTTCACTGAAAGTTTCATAAAAATGAGTTTTATTTTTCAGGATTAGCTCGTTAGCTCGGGGAAGTAGAAAGATAGAATCACAGTGTATTCATATAAATAACCACATGCACTTGTAAAAACATAGTTATTTTGTGATCACAAATGACGGAAACCTTGCAATTATCAATTTCTAGCGGCAATAGTTTTATCATGCTGCAATTGCCAACAGATTAATACATTTAATCATGAACACGACGTGGCTATATGATAGGACGTCGCCGGCGGCAAGGGTGCCCCCTGCGGGACTCGATTCTAGGCTTGCGGCCGTAACAGAGCGTTGAATTATTTTTTTTAAATTTTACATTTTCTCGAAAACTATACGTCCAAATTACATACTATAAAAGCTGAAGATTATCTACATTAAATTTTTTTGATGATGAAATAACTTAGGATCGTAAGTTTCACTGTTTCACATATGAAATAAAAATCGATGAATTTTCGAATATTTTTTGTCACAAATGCCTTATTGTCACGTATTTATAAGAGACAGATACATAGCGTTGCGGAGTTTATTTTAGATCTAATAAAATTGATATATGTTTGTCATATAACGTACTGACATATAGCTATATAGCTTTAAATATTGCACATATGTGCAGCGCACGCGCTTAAAGCAATTTTAAAGCAATTCTATGGCGCTCCTTATTATTGTTATTTTGTTATTTAAAGCTAACTAAGACTTACACTGTAATGTTATATAGTCTATAGCACTTCTGTAGGCGATTATTTTATGGCCGCATAAATACAAAATTTCATATTAGTATAGAATATAGATTCTTTTATCATCTAAATAAATCTCGGCGACAGCATTTATCTTTGCATAGCATTATTAATTTATTTACTGTTTCATTATAATATAGATTATATTTTACGTTGATAATATTGATAATTTAGTTAGTTTTGTTTAGTTTTTATATTAATATTTTTCTTTGGTACGTTTACTTATTATTTTTGTTTATTTTATTTAGGTTGGTACTTTTTTTAATATTAAGAATTTCCTTTAGTTACTTTTACTTAGTTTGTTTGTTCATTTTAATTATTCAGGTATTTTTCTATTCTTTTTAGTTTATTTTGATTATTTAAGCTTATATTTTCTTATTAATACTACTGAAAACTGAAAAAAAAATTATAAATATATTTAATAATTTTAGTTCAAGTGGGCGAAGCCACGTCCGGATCCGCTAGTATCTTTAAAAAATAAAAAAACGTTGAAATATCACACAGCAATTTTCAATTATTTTTTGTCACAAAATACGGTATCGCGGGCTTTTTTTAGAACTAATAAAATAGAATATTTCTTTTTTTAAACATTTTTAAAGTGTTATTCTACACTTAGGAAAGAAAAATACTTATTTAGAAAACGTACAAAAATTTTAAACTAACAACAAACTTTGTTAACTGGATCTCTTTTTTTTACATGTATTCTATAATTGTGTATAGTTATCTTTTTTTTTACCGGTCAATTTCCTTCGTGTGTTTTCCATACAACGTGACATTGGCGAAATGAATTGTGCTCAACTGGCACGCTCGAAACGCCATTAATTAAGAAATCAATCAATAAACTTTTCCGCTTTATTATATTAGTATAGATAATATGTGTGGTATACTATACTGTTGTTTTGGTTAGGTACTAAAATGCTTATTTTATTCCTTTCATTTGTAAAAATAAAAAAATATAATAAAATATTTGATGTACTTCATATGAAAAAAATTAAATTAACTTTATTAAAAAATATGTAGGTATTTTAAAATCTTCATACTCACTTATAAAGCTTTTTATCAGAAGCAGATTTATTAGGCTCGGAGAGAACTTCAATTTTCTCCGTTTTATTGCATTCACTTAAAATTGGCTTCGACTCGTTGACTATTTTACTTACGAATTCAGGTTTAAATTTAGGAGCTCTGCGAAAACTGTTCTTTTTAAACATTGTGATCACGATATGCTTATACTGCAATAACAAGATGTTATTATTAAATGAAATTGGACAGAAATTTTGCCGGCTTTTATTGAGTGAAAAGACAGTAAAAGGCTCGCCACACACACACACACACACAATATTATTGTTAATACAATATTGACTTAATATTGAATACTTCGTGGAAAAATTCGACACAGTCGCTCAGTAGCTTTATTATAATTAGAATGAAAAAAACGATGTACTTTATTTATTGTATTTAGCTTTCTTACAAAAGAATGAACAACTGGGTGAGAAAAAAAAACTGAGTTTAATCATTTCCATATTAATAATGAAGTACGACTAACAGAGGTCAGGGGCGACAGATTGTGGGTTCTTTTCCCGCTCGAGAAAATGAAATATTTAATATTTTCATTTCTTCGCTCTGGCAGCTCTAGCGCAGCGTTGAGTTCCACCACTCCAGAATTACCAACGACCACTACTTAATAACATGGGGAAGATTTTTAGGTAGGTCTAGGTATAAGATATTATTTAATTAATTTCCATAATAAAGGGATTATTATGATAATAATTAATGAAATGTTTAGGTTTCCTTTGGCTACTCTACTGTGTGCGGCATACATAGTGAAGCTAATTTTACTAATAAAGGATGATTAAAAAAGTTACATTTTTTTTGTAAATATCGAGTACCTTTTTTAACTCTATTACACACTATACTTATTTAGAAAACGTATGAAAATTTGAACGTAGCGGGACTCGAACCCGCGCCTCCTGGAAACCGACCAGGTTGATCGGTAGTATCTTTCTTTCCTAAGTTTGGAATAACACTTTAAAAAATGTTTAAAAATCTATTACACACTATTTTTCTTGATTTTATCGCGATATGCTTCAATAGATAGTCCATAGTTCTGGATAAGTTTTCCACGTTTTAATAAATTGTATTAAATGTTGTGTTAATAACACAACATACTAGGTTTATTACGTACATTCTAATATTTGTTACTATAATAGAGAACAATCTTCGGCATCGAAGTGGTAACATGGATCAAGGCCGGTATTTGGCAGATGTTACTATATAAAAGTTTTATTTATACATATGTAACTCTGTATATACTACTTGGCAGTTCTCCGAAACGCACAAATTTCAATTTTCTTGTATTTACTCATTAATAGTAAATTATTTTAAGAAGATGAAAATCATATTGTAATTTTATATTAATTAGTTTTAATATTCGCAATAATTTATTATAAAAATGTGAATCAACCTCTTTGTTGAATAAAAAGATGTTTTTAAATAGAATAATATGGAACTGTCACGGGGAAACATTAATAAAATGACGCTTTATGTAGTCGGAAAATTATAATAACTAAATAATAATATTTTATAATAATTAGATATACTTTTAGACTTGGAGCGGAAGAATAAAGAGAATCTCTAGAATGATATATTGTATTAGAATTTAAGATTGACATTGTACAAGCTTAACAGTATTTAACTCTGGAAGAAATATAAGTTCTGTAAAAGCCTCAGGTGTTTGATTTCTTTACATCTCAGAAGTGGGATGCGCCCTATAGTGAGGTACGTAAAAAAAAAAAAACATGCAAACCAAACTTTACACTGCTAGCTTTAGTATGTATAGCTTTTGATTGTAAAGGAGAATGAAACTTTTGGGCCGTCACGTAAAGAATTGAGATGTGATCTAAAAAATTACAATTTTTTTTTTATTTTTAGAATAGCAAATAATAAATTAATTGACATTCTCGAAGTGGAGAAAAATGAAAAAAAAATAAGATTTAGATCCTTAATCGATTAAAATCAATCATATTTTAAGTCAGAGATGTGACAGCTGATTGACAATCACACCTTGTCTAATGATTTTTTGCATTTTTGCTTCTGTTTGTCATCGCAAAATCAGGCCATTAAATAAAAAACATAAGAAAAACATTTGCTTCTGTCATTACGTTCGTGTCATAACGCATCGACATTTTGAATATTTTCCCGTTTGTTTGATATTTTCAACGACTACTGTTTTGTTTTTCTCGGATTTTGACTCTGCCTACTTTGTACGACCCTCTCTTCTCCACTGGACTCTGAAATCTTTTGGATCTTACGACCGCCACGCTATGAATATGAATCGCTGTGTGAATTGTGGGATAGCCAATGGACATTGCAATACCCTAGTCCGACGACCTTTAGACGATGAAAACCACCACAACCTGGTTACTTAGAGGTGTGATATAATCCCGACATATAAGCAGGAAAATATATTTCTGTTACATTTTAGTTGACAGCTTTCCTAGAGGAAGGGAAGCTATTGCTATGAAATACTGCAATTGTATTGTAGGAAGACGAATGGTAGGCTGCTGTGCTCATGTTATGAGTATTATATATATAAGGTACCATACCTTAGTTGGGCTAGATACCAAAATAATTTAGTTCCACCTGCACTCTTCTTAGATGACATTTTAATAATAGATAATAGAAGAAGAATAAAATATTCATTAAAATGTGTTTTATTTATAAATAATAAACATTCATGCTTAAACAACTCAGTAATCACATATTTTATAAAAGTTGATATTCAAGAAATGGTCTGCGAACTTAACCTCACTTTTATCAAATCTCTAATAACTCAGCTCTTAGATTGCCAAAATTTATATAGTTTTCAAGGAGGGAATGATGTATCTAAATCTATTAAATCATACCATTTTCATATCTTTACATTCTGGGCCCAAAAATGTATGGAATAGTTTCAGTCTCCTTTAGTCACTTTAGAATTTTCATTGTATATCTTATTAGAATAGTATGAAGATTGATAAGTGGTTAGCGTACCATAGATGATACCATGGATGATACGGTGAGCGGGCCGTACATGAAGTGGTTAGAGTAGATGATACCATGGATGATACGGTGAGCGGGCCGTACATGAAGTGGTTAGAGTAGATGATACCATGGATGATGCGGTGAGCGGGCCGTCACATGAAGTGGTTAGAGTAGATGATACCATGGATGATGCGGTGAGCGGGCCGTCACATGAAGTGGTTAGAGTAGATGATACCATGGATGATGCGGTGAGCGGGCCGTCACATGAAGTGGTTAGAGTAGATGGTACCATGGATGATGCGGTGAGCGGGCCGTCACATGAAGTGGTTAGAGTAGATGATACCATGGATGATGCGGTGAGCGGGCCGTCACATGAAGTGGTTAGAGTAGATGATACCATGGATGATGCGGTGAGCGGGCCGTCACATGAAGTGGTTAGAGTAGATGATACCATGGATGAT
The DNA here is from genome assembly GCA_021202915.1 of Heliconius himera. Taxonomy (NCBI): domain Eukaryota; kingdom Metazoa; phylum Arthropoda; class Insecta; order Lepidoptera; family Nymphalidae; genus Heliconius; species Heliconius himera. Next base: position 422,895 of record JAJHJA010000374.1, on the reverse strand, counting down.
GCGGTGAGCGGGCCGTCACATGAAGTGGTTAGAGTAGATGATACCATGGATGATGCGGTGAGCGGGCCGTCACATGAAGTGGTTAGAGTAGATGATACCATGGATGATGCGGTGAGCGGGCCGTCACATGAAGTGGTTAGAGTAGATGATACAATGGATGATACGGTGAGCGGGCCGTACATGAAGTGGTTAGCGTACCATAGATGAAATAAAAAAGTAGTGATATGTATTTTGAGTTAGTGAGTCTGCTTGCTCGCTGGTCGGTGGTGACCGCGGGTTACGTCAGGTCACTATACACTAGTATAGTAGAGGTGATTTGAAATTAAATTATTATTTTTGGTTATTTATATTGGTTATTTTAGTATTTTTTTTTCCTGTTTTACTTTTGATTTATTTATTGACATTTTGATGATCCATTTTGAATGATTTTAGAATGATATTTAAAAGAGAATGCTTTTGAATTGACAATTCAAATATACCAATCAATTTACTAAGATTATTAGTTTTTAATGAAATTTATTGCATTAATTTGAGGGATATGGAGTCGGACGCTGAGACTGCTGACACCCCAGAGGAACCACCCAGTGGAATGAGGGCAATGAGAAACGAAAAGGGCAATTGATTGAAAATACAAAACATTAGAAGAGATCTTCGCGGCCGTAAGATTCGTCTACATCTTCTGATGAGTAGTTCGTCTGATGTGATAAAGCGCGTCGATGAAATAAAGAGTTGTTGAATAAAGAACTTCTTACTGGTATACAAAGGCAATGTTCAGATTTATAAATTTGTGTATAAAAGATAGAGATTAGTCATATTTTAGTTAATAATAATATAAAAAAATATTATGTTTAAATGTAATTCTGCAGTTTGACACGATCAACACCTAAATTGTAAATTGTAGAAAATTGACTTAGATAAGCAAATAAATGTGCTGAAATATATAATTGGGACTAGAAACAGACTATAAATTTTGCTCTTTTGATTATAATGAGTTTTGAGTGAAAATATTTCGAATCGGCAACTAAAATTAAGAAAAAAAATCTGAGTAAAATTATGGTCGGCTTCTTAAATAAATGAAGCTATGCAATATTAAAAAAATACGCGAATATTTCTGTTATGCTATGCTATTGATTGTTTGTATTAGGATATTCGATAAGCTTTTAAGAAATAGTAAAAACCAGAAGATTTATTGATTTATCTTAGCTCCTATATCATGCATTGAAAGTAGAACGTAGTCTCAATCGAGTCAGGATCAGGATCAGGTCAGGATTAGGATCAGCATTATGTAATTTAATTATTGTAGCAACAAATATATTAAACGACAAAAAAAAGCACAGCACAAGGAAACTAAATCCATATACGATTTTTACTGCAATTTAGTACCATATGTATCTATACGTATATTCTGACATTTTCTTTAATGATAGCGAATTGAAATGTGCATAGAGCGAGTGCTTTAATGTCAATATATGCATTATGCATACTTAAGCAAATTAATTTAATCACTTTGTAAGCTAATACTAGTAAACTTCTTAGCTTCACCTCTTCTGGACCTCTGTCCAGGGGTTGGTTCACGATCATTTACCTTTTGAAAATTCATCAGATAACCAAATAAGAGACGTCATTGGTAGTGTTCTAGGTGTAGAGGAGATTTTAATGCTTTAAAATATGGCTTTCCGTGTTTTAAACCTGTTGCTTACCTTAGTCTTAGTCTAGTCAGATTTGTCCAGGGTATAGATGTTTACTCTCTTACGAACTCGAAATTTTAGCAATCGTTAGCTCGTAAAAGATTGCAATTTAATTTGTTTACATGTTGTTACAGTTTATAATAGTAATACTTTGCTACGTACGTAGTTATTTTACCTTAACGCGATTCTGTATCCCATAAAACAAGATGGTAGTCATTATTTAGTGTATTTTCGTTCACAACGGAATACCGATCACCGAACTGGGACCGCATTGTTAACGTAGATTTAAAGACTACAATGAAAAATAATAATAATAATTGAAAATTAAATTTTTAGCCAATTCAATAAAAGTTATTTTGCTATAGTTTTGTCGTACAAACATGTTTAATATTGACATAAACTTTTATTCATAAAAAAATTCTGTTCATTAAGCGTAAACGGACAATAAAGATTTATAAATCTATTTATGAAAGTATAGTTAGTATATTCAAAAGTAATCAAGAAAATCCTTCAGAAGGGTGGGGAAGTGATCGCATATGGGGGAAGATACCTAAAGGTTTTTGCAGCATTGTTTACGTTAAAAATTATATGAAAAATGCTTAATTTTTTTTTTTTTTTTTATAAATCATAATTTTTAAAATTACTTTTACTCTTTAAAATTGCTCACCTTTGATATTTGTATCTAAATTCAGTATGTTTTCACTTGTAAAAATTGAGGTAAAACCTACTGTGATCAAATTCGGTTACTCAGAATCGGTTCTTTGCCGAGTAAACTTTATAATCCCAAGAATATCTGGTGTTTTAAGTCACTTAATATATCAGTAGTTCAAAGATGATCGTTTCGAATATTTCAACTATGTTTAGAGATTTTTGTGTTAAGTTAAGGTAATGTGTTCACATTTTATTACTAAATCAAAATCAGCACGCTCATATTGCAGGAATTTAAAATTTAGAAATCTTTGTATAATCGTTATTGCGTTTTTCATGAGACATTTAAGACGTTAATGTTTTACATAAGATGAAAAAAAAATATTTACTATGTTTTGCTTTATAATTGTTGTAAAAACTCCTTATCATCTTATAAATATTGTTTTAAATATGTATATATATGCTCAATAATAATAAGTCTAGATATTAGAAATTATATTTTAACATAATAAATTATTTCATACTATACAATATTAGTAGGTATATGTGTGTATATATGTATATATGTAAGTATGTATAAGTATATAAAGCACATACACGCCTACCGATTTTACATTCTCCTACACCCTAAGGTTGCCTGGCAGAGATCGCTTATGACGATAAGGCAGCCTGCTGTACATTTTCTTATGTGATGTATTTTTTTTTACTTTCTCTTTATTTTGTTTTGTACAGAAAAGTATTATTATTATTATGTAGGATATTTGTAATTATAGCGGCTACCATTATAGGAGTTTCAAGTATTAATACGCTATTCTTATTATTTCATATATTTATTTTTATATAATTTAGAGTGAAATTAAAATTGATCATTAACGGAAAACTTAACACACGAAACAAAAAGAGCAAAATTTTATACACTGAAGGAAGAAAAAAGTTAACAATAATACGAAAAGAAAAGTTACAAAAGCAAAACTGATAGGTGATAGCAAGAACTTATAAACTTTAAATTGTATATAGTCAATATACATATAGATAAACAAGCATGTAGCTAGTTGACGTCAGAACATATTTATATTTATGTGTGTATGATTTAATATTATTTTATGCAAAACTGAAATTTACACTACATATTTCTTTGTTTGCTGACAAAAACAAAACCGACAGACTTTTTAATAAGTCGTTTTGGTGCATTGATAGTGCCCCAATAATAGATTATCCCGTATTTCTTCCACGTACCGATAAGTTACAATTTCGTTATATGTATGTATAGGTAAACCACTGAGAGAATTCAAAAGTCTTCTGGTCACAAAAATAAAGATTTTTTGTAAAGTAACATGATAAATCTTGTATTTAATGCACATGTCGTTTGATAACATGATTGTATTAGCTCCATAAGACGCGATAGTTTAATAAGTAAATTTGTTGAAAATCAATTAGGCAGCTGCTATATAAAAATAAGTTTTATTTATAATCGACCGAATGTAATGAATTTATAAAAAATGTTGATATTTACTGTTTTTGTGAGTAGTCGTGCATCAGGAGATTGCACGAAGTAGGATGGCCGAATGTAATGATTTTATATTAATTAGTTTTAATATTCGCAATAATTTATTATAAAAATGTGAATCAACCTCTTTGTTGAATAAAAAGATGTTTTTAAATAGAATAATATGGAACTGTCACGGGGGAACATTAATAAAATGACGCTTTATGTAGTCGGAAAATTATAATAACTAAATAATAATATTTTATAATAATTAGATATACTTTTAGACTTGGAGCGGAAGAATAAAGAGAATCTCTAGAATGATATATTGTATTAGAATTTAAGATTGACATTGTACAAGCTTAACAGTATTTAACTCTGGAAGAAATATAAGTTCTGTAAAAGCCTCAGGTGTTTGATTTCTTTACAATATTAAATACTTAACTGAATAATAAACAAGGAGTCTAGACAAGTTTAATGATTTAGTGTATACAAAAATATATTTTAAGAAAAAATCTACAAAAACTTGAATATTTTACGTGGAGATTTGGTGTATTCTTAGCTAATTTCTTTTCAAAAATATTCGTAATTAAACTATATTATTTTTTTTTCTACTTTTAATTAAATAAGTATATACTTAAAGTGTTTGATAATAAAACGTGCTTATAACTTAGGTATAGCTACACAAACATCACTTGCAAAAAAAGTTAATAAAAATAAGGTAATTGATCGCCCGAGCTTTTGTTTTAAATATTGCAATTAAAAGAGGTTATCTATATATATATAAAAGGACTTGTGCTAACTCACTGAGGTAAGACGCACGCAGAGCCGTAACCGCTGATGGTAGAAACGTGAAACTTGAACAAATGTTTATTTTCATATTCTGGACATCCACTAAGAAGGGAATTTAAAAAATGTTAACCCTAAAGGGATGAAATAGGGGTTGAAAGTTTGTATGGAAAAAAAATTAATCTGCACCGATTTTTATAAAATTTGAAATTCAGACTCTTAAAAATATTTCATTGAACACGTGTTTCATGGTTTTTAAGAATTCACCCCCTAAGAGTTCAAATAAGGGGTTGAAAGTTTATATGGAAAAATCTTTAAATTGCCACCGATTTTTAAAAAATTTAAATTCAGACTGTTAAAAATATTTTATTGAACGTGGTTTTTTTTAGAATTCATTCCTAATAAGCGGGCGAAGCCGCGCGCGCCCTCTAGTCTTGTTATATAGCGCTCGGTGTCACAGTCGGACAATTTATTTAATATTATAATATGTCCGTCTGATAGGTGGCCGAGCGCCACAAAACGCTAACAAAAGTGAGATCAGCTAAACAGTGCCGGTGGGAAAGGAATTTCTTCTTTTCCCACACTTATTATTCCATCGTGAAATAGTTAAATCGTAAGTTAAGTTAGATTTATTTAGGTTTAGATTCACTATTGTCTCCAACATTGAGGACAATAATATATAAGTTAGATTTAATTTTTGTATTTTTTTAAGCTAAATAAACTAAGCATATACATATAAAAATCGTATTTTCTTAACCCTCCAACTGCGGCCCTCGTAACTATCTAACGTATATTTTGGATTATTATAATGTTAGCATGCAGCGCTTTAATTTCCGACGGTGCAACTACGGAACCTTTAATAGTTCAGAAATAAGTCTTAAATTGCATTCTGCTAATTTTAGCACATCAATCGTCATTGACATTTTTATTTACTACTTTTAGATTAAAAATGTTTCAGTAATCTTTAATATGTACTTATATTGAGATTTTGAACAAAATCTGTAACCAGCACATTTGCCAGTACTGTGAAAGAGTTTTTGATAAAATTCCAACGTGTTTTACGTAAAAACATGCTTGTGACTTCATTGCCAGCAAAATGGTAAAAGATGGTAATGACGCTGGAAGAGAAGTAGCTGAATACAATGATTATTAGCTTTTAGAGTAGGCGAATGGGTCTTATTTTAGGCTGTAGTTCTGAATCTTAGACATATTTCTAATAGGTTAACTCACGGATGGGTAGTGTGATGAATTTGTAATGTTTAAACCAGCTATGTCTAAAAATTTACGTAGTACCTATATTTTGTTCGTGATTTTTTCTCGGTTTCTATTCTTTTGAATCTTCTTGCAATCCATGGCAATTACTTTCAGTGTGATGGAAACGTTATAAATATTATTACTGTTTTTCGCATATAGAACAGTACAAAAATAAGCTACTTCAATTTAAATTTAATATTTAGTGTTAATAAGATATATCTAAAATTTAACGATTTGTATTAATATTCTTTAGTTGTTTTTATTATTTTTTTTCATTATTCTTTATTTTTTACATCTCACTTTATCTTTAGCGGAGTAGTCAGAGAAAATGGAGCACCAAAAGCCCTACTCTCTGTATGTTTTACTTTATCCATTGTTGCCATTCGTCAATCTCCTTATAAATGTCATGCGGGGGTTTCTTATGTTTTTTCGTGACCTACCGCTCTGTATATATCTGTTCTCCCTAGCGAGTGTTTGTGATTTATAAGACCTGATGTTATGGTTAGGTTTATCCGCTCTTTACCCATACGCAGCCGACTTCGTCATCATCGGAGATGTGTTCGTTCCCCCAATACCGATGCTTCCCCTTTTTTGAACAATGTATGTTAAATCTCAGTTACTATCTAGTTTTTATAGGTCTACATGCTACAGAGGAAAATTACGTTTCACTGGTCTTAAGAATTGGATTTACTTTCAAGTTAGACTTAAATATAATTTTAATGGAAGCTTTTCTTAAAATGTTGCAATCCTATCTGTTTAAAAAGGTGTTTTATATATGGTAGAAGTCCCCGTTGTCTTTCTATTGCGAGTCTTCTGATAACGCTGAAGGGAAGTAGGCATCTTGATCTGATGTAAGGCATTCTTGACCTATCAAAGCTCGTCCCCTATGTGTTCCGCGTCGATGAGTTGGTGGACTCTTTGAAATAAAGACTTGCCAATGGAAGAAAAATGTCTAGGATGGTGGTAAGATTCACTAAAGTAGTGAGTATGGTTTCTTTGTTAGCTAACTTAAGATCTTTCAGCCCACAAACAAAATGGTTAGAGTCCTTGATATATTGAGCCAGTTTATACCTCGGCATACCGATTTGGCTAAATATTGAAGATCAGTTTAGTCTTATTGTGTATTTTCGGCAACCCAAACAATTTAGGACATTTTACACAGCTAGTTACGAGGGATTTAATGTTACATATCTTACGATTCTTTCATTCTTCTTCTGCAACACCTACGTTTCGCTGCCGAATATAATGGTCGGTCGTCGGAATTGCAAATATTCTGTTATTTCATGGTCTCATCAATGCATCTAAGGCACCCAATTCTGTTACCGGCAGCAATACGCCTTTTCTTCATTTCTTTCAAATGCAAAAACACTCTCAGGTCTTTCTTTAAGAGAGGACTTTCCTTGAAAAGGAAATTTTCCCGTTGCGTGTCACTTTGTGTCACTTCATGCTGCCAAGTTGACGTGGTGCAACATTATTTAATACGTGAGATTCGCCTTCTCCTTCTCGCACATAGGCTCAGTGATCTCTATAAACAAATTTTACATCAAGGGAAGCGATTAAAGTATTGTATCGAGGTAGTCTCCCGAAATATCTTATATCCCTATCAAACAAAAAAAATTCTGGTTTAGGACCTCCTGTGACCTACTCATTGCTGTAAAATATGTAGCAAGTTAGTAAACAACTTTAGGAATTACTAAAATTTCGTTAGAAATGTTGCTCATTAAGATTTTATTTCTTTCTTTCTCAGAACTTTCACGCTTCATCTTTATCAGTACTGTCATTTGGTGCCTTTGTATCTGCTTGCAGGTGCTTATCCTGTTCCTTTTTTAAAAAGATTTATCTAAAGTCTTATGATCCTAACATGCTTCTTTGTCTCTATAATGCCTTTTACTTTGTCATTCCACCATTTATCGTGCTTTTTATTAAAACCTCGTTTTCATTTACCACATATTTCTGTCGCTGCTTTTCTCATATAATTCTTAAATATAATGACAGAGTATACTTCAACATTTCCATTTGCTGTTTCAAAAGTGTCTAATATTTTGGAAGCACTTTTCCTCTTTGATCGATAGATCTTAAAACTTCGAGCTGCTTATACGATAATTCGACTCCAAGTTTGGACGTCTAGTGCGGCTGCCTCAAAATGAAAACAGATTTCTTATACTAGCAACAAATATATATTGATCTGTTCCCAGGACAGCATCCTAAGCACTCGCGTGTTCACAACTTAACCTTAAGTACCTATTTTATTACTTTTCACGGTGAGAATGTAGAAATACATGCGAATTGATTGGTGATGAAGGAATAGCAAAAAAGATTTAAGAAGAAAAAGTGAACGGTAATAAAGGTAGGAGGAGGCCTCAGTTGACCTTCGAAAATACAACGTCAAAGATACTGGAGGAAGGTCACGTGGTCAAAGTTCAAAGAGCATGAGGACCCCAGAGTGCATGTGTGAAAAGTTGATGATAGTAGACGAGGTGAAAGAGGTATGTAGAGACCGTAGCATTCGGCGTTCCGATCTCTCTTACTTTCCCACTAGTAATACAGCGTGAAGCTAAATATGTAAGTATTTAATTTCAATTCTGTTGTAAAGAATCATTATTGGTACCACAGCATCATTTTCCTTAAGTTGCTTATCATTATTCTACACTAATTGTCATTTTCCGTATTTACACATTCTTTTTTAAATTCCATTTATAAAAAATAGGGGTTGTTCATAGATGTCACATCAATAAAGGTGCATTATAATGTCCAAGCTTATATCTCACAGCGAAATTTCAGCTTTACACGCTGGTTTTAAAAAAGACATAATTTTTGGTTAAAAATAATATTATAATAACATAACACTTTCAATAAAAGATGTATAAAATAGTGATGTAACGAATTTAAATTGAAAATTCGTAAAAGCAAATATAGTTTTTTTTTTAATTTTAACCTTTTTTTTTAATTTTTCGGGGGCAAATTTTTGTAAGTAAAATTTTTGGGCTGGGCACCATAAATTCTGGGGTGGGTACTGACCATCCGGCTCCTCTCCCTACCATTTCTACGCCCATGATTAGTATTCACGTAATTCAACTTTAGGAACATTAATATTAGGTAAATTCTTTTTGAATTCATCGATATCCATGATAAAGTTCGTTTTGTCTTCTTTTGGGTCTCCGGGATCGGTTGTCTTTTAGAAAAAGACAACTTTGAACTTTGCCGCCAATTTATGGTTTATGCTGCGTGCGTCGTTCTTGACATGGCGTTTTTTCACAACGATTATTGTATTACTTATTTTGTTTGAAAAAATCACTTTTTAATTTTTTAGAAAAAAAAAAATTGTGTTAGGCTTTTATAGAGTAGTTAAAACTGTGGTTTCATTTAAAGTGGTGATGACAAAAACACTCTATAAGTATATACCAAATTTAATCTCGTCGCATTGTCTCATCGTTACACATTTATCATTAGCACAATTAATTAGTAATGAAAAAAAGAGTTTATTTATTACCTGAACAGAAAGTTTCCTAAACAATTTATTGTCACTAGAGGTGAAGTACTTTTCGATCCAATTATTAACGTCTGCAATTTTTACTCGATGTACCGCCCCAGAAAGAGAAAATTTGGTAAACTTGGACTTAGACTACGTGATGCTAACACGATACTTGCGCAGACAGGGGACGGCTCTGAGAGACCGCGACGGTCGCATTCAAATAGTATACAAATTTTATCAAACTGTAATTTTGTTATAGTTTTTTTCTTTGATATGTATATAGTGTGATCTGAACCATAAATAAAAAAAAATCAATTGCAATAGGAAAAACATTTTTATTTCTTTTTCAAATAATAAAGCGATCAAACAAAATAACATTTATGAAAATATATATCAGTACGTTACTGGTGTATGGTACAGAAAATATTTAAAATAATGTCTGATTTCATATAGTGTATCGTATAAAAGTAAAATTTTAAGTCATTAATAAAATAATACTATATGTACTAATAAAATTTTGTCTATTACTATTGAACATACATAATTTACTTTTGCTATTTCATTTTGATAAATATTAAATATTTTGAGTCACAAAACATATATTTTTTATTGTGCAGATATATTGAGGCCGGTCGCTCTGGTGTCGAGGTTAAGCGCGGCGTTTAGTTCTGCCACTCAACACGCAATGCCTCCAGAATTCGGCAGAAAGTGGGGAACGGAGTGTCTTAACACTAGGTTCCCTCTGCCTACCCTGCTGTTTGCGGGATACAGCGTGAAGCTAATTTAATTTAATTTAATTTTTATTATGCATATAATAATAGTATTAAAATTACATTATTTTAAACTTCTTTTAAGACATAATACAACCGTCCAAAAAAGTGTAAAGATAATTCAGTAGTAGTCAAATTGTGTCAACTATACTATTATATACATATAATCTTTATTAATTAATTTCTAATATATACATTTGTATATCAAGATCGTAAGTCACGAGCCTCAAAAATAATTATAATACATTTTCGAAAATAACAATATTAATACAAAAATTAGCAATATTAGAAATATTTTATGTGTGCACAAATAAAAAAAATAAGACAATTATATTCAATTAAATACTTCAACATAAGAAATTTGAAATATTATAATAACATTTTCAATAATAGATGCTTAAAATAGTTATGTAACGAATTTACATTGAAAATTCGCAAAGGCAAATATAGTGTATTTTTTAAATTTTAATCTTGTTTACGCCACATTTTTTTAAGCTCAAATGAGATTGATTGTTATTTAGTAAAAGTAATAAGGTAAATGAAAATCCAATAATATGATTATAATTGTCAGTAACACATATTTTTCGAAATTCAAATCATATTTCTTATGAAAGAAATTGATTTTTATATTATTATTGACCTAATATATACAAACTGTTTATTTTTTTATATTCACATTCGCTAAATTCGTTACATCACTAGTATAAAAGCAAAGCGTACATATATTTTTACCTTTTTCAAGCGAATATTTTAATAATTAAATGCATTATATATTCAATTAGCATCATTAGCGTATCTAGAGATTTTTCTGAGAGTGGGGCCTGGACTTTAGCTTTGAACAGATATGTTCGTGCCCATGTTTTTTTTTTAATTTTTCGGGGGCAATTTTTTTGTAAATAAAATTTCTGGGGTGGACACCAGACAATTCTGGGGTAGGCACTGACCATCCGGCCCCTCTCTCTACCATTTCTACGCCCATGATTAGCAATCAGGCAATCCAGCTTTAGGAACTTTAATAATAGGTAAATTCTTTTTGAAAACATCAATATCCATGATAAAGTTCGTTTTATCTTCTTTTGGGTCTCCGGAATCAGTTGCGTTTAAGTAATGGAGTTTCAAACTCTTTGGTTTCGTTTCTTCTCCTGTTTCATTTCCATTATTGGGCTTGTTTCCGACAATCTGAATTAAATTTAAATAATAGAAAAATTAAATTAAAATAATAGAAAAATTAAAATATTTCTAGAGACCATCGAGGCACAGTGTCGGTTTGTAAACGGATGGGTTGTGGGTACGATTCCTAATGGAACCTGAATATTTTGATATACGAGTACTCGTACTTCTTACTCTGATAATGAAACAAACCACGGCGTTGAGTTGCGCCACTCATCACACAATTTCTCTAAAATTTGTTCATTGTTTAAAAAAGTCACTTTTTCATTTTTTGTAAAAAAAAAGTCAATTGTGTTAGGCTTTTATAAAGTAGTTAAAACTGTGGTTTCATTGAAAGTGGTGCTGACAAAAACACTCTATATATACCAAATTTAATATATAATAAATGAGTTGAATAGTAAGTCTCGTCTCATTGGCATCGTCACACATTTATTATTAGCACAATTAAATTATAATGAACAAAAAAAGGAATTTAATTATTACCTGAACAGAAAATTTCCTAAACAACTTTTTGTTACCAGAGGAGAAGTGATTTTCGATCCAACTATTGATGTCTGCAATTTTCACTTGATGTACCGCCTCAGCCTAATAATATAAGCACAATAAATAAAATTTTCGACAAAAGTAAATAATATTTTTAATAAATATAAAATATAGCCATTGTAACACGCAGTATTATAAATTAAAAAAATAAGAAAACTCCGGCACTAAACTTCAAACGACGATTCATAGTCACGTGTGTGTCATAGTGAATCACAATTATGAAACAAAAAAATATATCAAAATCATATCATCCGTTTTGAAGTTACAGACAGAAATACAGATAAACACATAGACACGTCAAACTTATAATACCTATTTGTTTGCTTCAGAGGTTAAAAATAAAATGCGATATCTATTACTATTAGTTAAACAGACAGAATGGTAGCAGTTGTTATGTATAATTATATATATTTTACAGATCAAAATAATGTAATTACCTCAGTAAATATCCTATCGAACTGGTACTGTTGAAATACGATCTCACTCCAATATCTTTCAAACTGTAAATTTTATGACAATTTATATTTTATTCAAATAAATTACATATCATAAATAAATTTATAATTGGAAGGATAAATAAATTTATATTTTATTTATCCTTCCAAAAATAATAGTTAATTTTTTTTATCTGTTATAACAAAACTTATATCATGTTTTTAGTTACATTAGCTTGCCAAACAAAACAAAACAAAACAAAATAAGTAAAAATAATTATATTATTTATTCAATAAGGGCGAGAACTTTTGTATTCGACAATTTATATAGATATCAGTTATCAGATCATCAAATCAGATAATCAAATAAAGTAATAATAAGTGTGAAGTAAAGATCTCCAATTTTTATATATTTTGTTATAAGCTGATAAATAATGACTGATCATATAAAAGAACGGAGCACTAGGTTTTCTCTGCCTACCATACCATGTGCGTGATACAGGTGACGATAATATATATATATATATATATATATATATATATATATATATATATATATATATATATATATATATATATATATATATATATATATACGTGGCGCAGCGGCACAAAGTGACAGTAAAACCGACTGGTTGTGGGTTCGATCCCCACTCGAGGAAATTAAATATTTATTTAAATTTATATTTCCATTTCTTCGCTCTGGTGTCAAGGCAAAGCGCGGCGTTGAGTTCTGCCACTGAACACGCAATGCCTCTAGAATTCGGCAAAGTGAAAGTGGGGGACGGGAGTGTGTTAACACTAGGTCTGCCTAGCAGGGTTGCTGTGTGCGGGATACAGCGTGGAGCTGATTCAAAAATATATATAATAACAACAAAATTCACATTGACAAGACAATGACCTCATCATTTAGTTCTTTGTCAGAAGTATATTTCTGTTGCTCGAGGGCTTGCCTCACTGGAGCGAGCGCCTTCTCTCCGCCCTGACGCGTGTCTTGAGCGAACTTCTTTAGGAACGCCTCTATACGTTGATCTACATATGAAACGCTGTATGGAAATTGTATATAATGTTATTTTAAATGTATATATAGCCGACGAGATGTAAGAACAAAAGAAGCGCGAATCGGTTTTTTGCACGCGTTTTTTGCGATATAAACGGTCATCTTGTATTAAGTGAATGTCCAAGAAATCATGGGGCCGTAGATTTGAGATAAAGACCCTTGACAGACAGACAGTCAGATGGGCGGACAACAAAGCCATCTTATTAGGGTTTCTTTTGTTCCTCAAAAGGTACGGAACCCTAAATTACAGTACGAAAATCTTTAAATCAAATCTGCGCACCCATCTACAGCTAACTTCAGTGCGACCACGACTGAGTCAACTATCTATGTGCTGACAAGGACGTACCTAAACTTATCCACTTCTGTGTTGACAGTAACAGAAAAGCCCAGAACACCAAAATTGTATCTGATTCTATTGAACACGCTGTAGCCGAGCTGTTCTTTAGTACGGAGCGTGTCGAACACCGGTTCCTCCATAAGCATCTACATTCGTAAATAGAGCAAAACTTCAGTAATAAGTGAAGAAATTCTATCTTTTCATTTTTATTATATAATATATGAGTCCTCGAAAATACTTTAAAACTTTTTCTCATATAAATAAAAATAAAAATATAAATAAAAATGATAATAAAAATTAGACCACATTGTTTATTTTGTGATCTTATGTGTGAATGTATGTTCTCATGTATAGATGTGTGATCACATGTGTGGATTCATAACTTAACGTTGACCTTAAATGTTTGTTCTTATATATGGATATGTGACCTCACATGTGAATGTGCGCTGTGCTTCGAATGTATGGATGTGTAATATAATATGTGGATGTAACCGTGTGTGTGAATATGTGGACTTTTTTTGTGCATATGTGATCACGTGTGGATGTACGATGATGTATGGATGTGTAATGTCATAGCTTTACAATGACGAAATTGGCATATATATATCCAAGTTTGGTAATTTAATAGAATATTTTTTTAATAATATTCTTTTTAGTCTTTAACTTTTCTGTGGTTTTATTTATTATCCCTTTATGAATTAATTTATTATCTATGAGTCAATCTCATCACGTATTATGACCATTGTTAGTTTTTAAAAATCTATTTAAAAAAATATAATATTGGCAAATATATAATATTTGGAACTATTTAGTATTTAGTCAAACTGAAATAATTAAAAGTGTAACAAACAAGACAGCAAAGTATTCGTCGTATCTTACCACAGAGTCAGTCTATGTGACCCATTGAAACGATCAGCGTGATGTCATATGGCTTACAGCCTTAGCCAAAACCTAGATTATCCAACACACAGAGATTTATTAAATTTCAACTAGTGGATATCTAGTTTCTGAGTTTAGCACGTTTTACCAAACAAATTCTTTATTTTTATAATATTAATATAGATAGAATGCAACAAATTATTAATAAAATAAATCTAATTAATATAAAAAAATATCTAAATACATACCATAATAATCTCCAAAGTCGCCGTATCTTTAGAATTGGCTACTTCACCCTGGTAGTATGTTGTCACTCTACTGTTAGTAGATGACGGGTTAAGACTCTCAATTCGAACACGTTTCTCTCCTAATGGCAACTTATGTACATTTATCTGTTTAGATAAAATAATAATTGTAGAAAAAAATATAATAACATGGAAAAAAAAAAAATTGCCCATTTAGGATTAAGCCCATCTATTTATGTGTTGGAAGCGTCATCGCTCCTTTTATGGGAACAGAATATAGGGAAAAATATTTCAAACTGACACTTAAAGAAAATAATTAAGATGCCTCAACAGTTTAGACGCAGTATTCTTTTCCATTTCACGATGTTTATCCATACTGTGTTACATGTTACGCAGCTACGAAGAGATACCAATAACGTAAACACATACTAATATAAAAATACTACTAAGCGGTGCCGATCTGTCGCGTTTCATTCTTAAAAACATACTAGAACGAGAGAGGGCTATCTCTTATCCTATTTCGTGAATGAAGCGTGTGCGGCTTTGATAGGATTTTGTCTGTGTGCGTCGTTCTTGATAAATGACGTTTTATTTTACAACAATAATTTTATTAATTATTTCGTTTCAAAAAATTACTTTAATTATTGGCATATTCTCTTTTGTTTTAATTTTATTAGGCTTTTATAGAGTAGTTAAAGCTGTGGTTTCATTTAAAGTGGCGATGACAAAAACATTGTTTATGCACTGATCGTTTGGAAAAACCATTTTTCAAATTCAAATTCAAAATATTCTTTATTCAAATAAACTGTTATAAGCACTTTTGAATCGTCGAATAAACATATAAAAAAAAAAGCTACCACCGGTTCGGAAGGCAGTTCTGCTGAGAAGAGCCGGCAAGAAACTCAACAGTTGCTGTTTTCAAAGTCAATGGTATAATATATAATTTTATTACATTAACTGGCAGCTATCCTGCATCACATTCAATAGACATTAATTCCATATATGTTTCAGTAATAAGCCTACCGCCGTCCACTGCTGGACGTAGGCCTCCAACCATGCCGGTCTTGGGCTTCTCGCATCCATCCAATGCCAGCCACCTTCTTTAAATCGTCTGCCCATCGTGCTGCAGGGCGTCCTACACTATGCTTGCCTAAGCGCGGTCTCCAGTCTAGCACGTATCGGCTCCATCGACCGTCGGTACGTCTGGAGATATGGCCGGCCCAGTTCCACTTGTTCTGATTCATGGTGCAACATGTTTATCCTCTAAATATTCTTGAACAAGTTTATCTTTATTTCTCGTTCCTATCGTATGTATATCACTATTTTTACTGTGACACTGTACATTTTGCCGGACAAACAGAATATTATAATATACAAATTGTGAAGCAACTGTAATAATGCCTGCATCTTTAAAAACATCTCGCAGAGAATCTCGAGCTCTTAGATTATAAATATATCTCACGGCTCTTTTTTGAAGAATAAATATTGAATTTATATCTGAAGCACTGACAAAATAGCCTTATAAAGCTGAAACTAATAGCAAATTTCCAGATCTACATTCCCTTGGAAAACGTTCTGTGTTCCAAATTAAGCTGTGAAAGTTATTGAAAGAGATAAGCGTTGATGCATCTTTTGTCGGATTTTGTAGGAAATTCGCCCAGTAATTAAAATCTGTAGAGTTAGTTACTTCTTATTTATCTAATTTCATAATGGATTTTTTTCAAGATGGGAAAATTTACAGCACAAATAAATACTAGGTTTAATATTCGTTTTTGATTTTAATTAAAATGCGATTTAATAAGACCAAGGTAATTATAACGCAATGAGCTAGTATCAGACGGAGACGCAACGATTGTGGATTCGATCCCCACTCGGAGGAAATATTATATTTTAATTATACACAACGGAGTGACTCAACACTAGGTTCCGTTAGCCTAACCGGCTCTTGGGAAAGCTTCAAGCAGTTTTATTTGTTTTACAGCAAAAATATAAAATAAATTATTATTTACCTTAGGCATTTCCTTCTCAGACAGTGGCTTCCAATTTATATTTTTATGAACATTTTCAGATATCGTGATAGCTTCATTCCAGGCGAGGTTGCCTTGTACAAGTACCTTAAAAAGTATTTTTTACTTTTAAATAATAAATTAACTAATATTTATGGATACAAATAGCACCATTTTGCTTATTTTTGGTAATAAAAAATAATCGGGCAAGCGCGACTCAGGCTCTCCTATTTTAAGGCTATTATTTTTTTTATATTTAACCACAAATATACTCGTAGTTTGCAGATTTTTTTCTGAACTAGTACTGTCAAATTTCATAATTCTAGGTCAACCAGAAATATCAAGTTGCTATATAAATGGCCACATCTTTTTTTAAGTAAATGTAGAAATTAGTTTTTTGTCAAGAAATTATGAAGCAAACAGATAGACAGACGGATGGACAGTAGAGTGATTTTATAGGATCCCTTTTTTCTTTAAAAGCATGGAACACTAAAAATGAAGAAAAATATAATAAATACATTATTTCTTAATTTTTTATAACGATTAAATAAAGAAATATTTGTTTTACATCTTAGTAAATACTAATGTAGAGATCTTAGGGGCGCAGCGGGACAGAGTTCGACTGTAATTGTTATGAGTTCGATTCTCACTCGTGGGTGTAAACTACTTTCATTTCCTACTTATAGCCATAGCAGGACATGCAATGTACCGAAAATTGAGTAATGATTGGAGTGTCTTTATACAATATTCAAGAATATTTTAAGACTCTCTGTCTACCCTATTACACGCGGGATACGACGTGAAGCTAAAAATAAACTCAGTTTCACGCTGTATCCCTTACATAGTATTGAAAATCAACGCCAGGGTTTTGACTTGGTGCCAGAGCGAAGAAATGAAAATATTAATCAATAAAAATTTACTCCTCCTTCTACTACCATGACGGCCTCTAAAAATAATAATAATAATATATTTTTTTAATTCAGTCATGCTATTCTCACCTGCAAATACATTTTTCCTAACAACTTGTGAGTGTATTCTTTCAATTCGGAATACGTAATATTTTGTATGACGGTGAATGTGTCCCTCGCAGATATATAGGGCTCCTGAAGTACATCCGTCCGGACATCTCTGTAACAAGTATTCAATTCAGTAAATAGTTTAAATTGTATTCGCTTTGGTATTTGTTTGGTTTTCTACAAAAAAAAAATAGTTAAGTTTACGATTGTAGCTTAACAGACATTATAATTTATAAAAGTTGAGAAATCTAAGTTTGCGTGTGCACAGTTTATGATTTTTTTGAAGCTTGTCACTTGCGAAATTTTACAGTTCTAGATCTAAAATAATTTATAAGAGTTTTTTTTATTACAGGGACGATTTCACACAAAATAGCATAAACTATCGTTTCTTTAGATTGCGTTGACTCGAAGAAAATATATCGAGGTGATCTTGACAAAAAATGGTCTTAACAGACAAAAAGACAGACAGATATACAAAAAACGGATATCTATAAGGGTTGCGTTTTCTTGTTTATAAGTGTTATAATATATAAAGTGGTATAAATTAATGAATTGTCAAAGATTGTTATTTTAGAAAGTATTTTGCTTTGTTAAGTAATGAAGTGAATTCAAGTGGGTAAGCTGGAATAATTGATGATAAGTTTAGTCCATGTCAGGCTAGTGATAATTAATATGTGAAATATAATGTAATAAGTGAAATATTTATTTACATTTATATTTTCATTTCTTCGCTCTGGTGTCGAGGCAAAGCGTGGCGTTGAGTTCCGCCACTCAGCACGCAATGCCTCTAGAAATCGGCGGAAAGTGGGGGACAGAGTGTCTTAACACTAGGTTGATTCAGGGAAATCTTGGTTTGGATAGGCCAAAGATTTTTCCATCTCTTTAGCCTACCAATAATGTACATCTTGCGGCTTAGTTCAGAAATGTGAGGAGCCCAGGAGAGAGTGCTGTCCATTTGATACTTAGATTTTTAACAGTGTTGCTGCATTCCAGCTTACAACTGTCAAAGATAATAGGAGGATACGAAGGGAAATTTAATTTAGATAATTGTTGACGACTGCCTAGGCAACACATCTGTGACTTTCGAAAGACTGACTGTGACTTTCGATTCGAAAAGTCCAGTAGTGCAAGAATAGTAATTTGTTGATTATAGATACCCAACCTAATGTCGTCATTTACTTTCCTATCCTATCCTATCCCCCTTCCAATCCGAAAGATTGGAAGGGGGATAGGATTTTATTTAAAGCTAAGAAGGATGACAGTTGTTGATGACTATACGCTCTAACATTTTTGACAAAAATGGGAGAATAGAGATAGGGCGATAGTCAGAAAAGGATAAAAGATTAGGTACCTTGGGAATAGGAATTACTATATATATATATATATATATATATATATATATATATATATATATATATATATATATATATATATATATATATATATATATATATATATATATATATATAAACAAGTACAATATAATATTAATATAATAAATTTATGAATAATATAAATATTAGTAATTTGACAAATTTATAATAGAATTACTAAATTTGCATCACGCCCATGCTAAGCATTCACTTACGATAGTAAAATATAAAAAAAAAACTTATACACAAAACATAAACAAACAAATACATCCATAACATAAAATTTATCGTAAAACGTAACACTTAAGAAAGTGTCATAGACCATCTGTGACATAAACCACAGCCTATAATAGGCTATTCTAGCCAGTGACAAGTAAGACGTCAGTGAGCTGTCAAAACGTCAGCGTTAAGAAGTAAACATTACAATATTAAAAATTATTAGGTCATAAAATAATGGGTAAATTACTATTTTGAAGAAATATTAGTTAGTGGTTTAAACGATACTAGCACATAAATAACAAATTAACAATTCTCTTCGCTCGTGAGGCCTGTGTAAGTGGCTTTGTCCTGTAATCACTAGCAGTTGAGCTCGCAGCAGGTGCTTTAGGAGTAGGTTGAGCCTCGACTGCGTCATGAATGTTATCTAGCTCAGTGCATGTAGAAATAGTATGACGCTTTCTATCAGGGCCAATAACAATGACATAGCCCTCCTTCGTCCAGCATTTGTTTATGCCAAAACGTTTTCGAGGTGCCATAAAGATCTCGTGCCTGGATTTGTTGAGGAATTCCGAAAGAGTAATGCCTGCGTTTTTGAGATTGGTTTTTGCATACCAAATTTGAATAACTAATAACTCTCGAAATTTCACAAGTATGGCTCTTGGCTTATCAGCTGCCACGATACCCAGACGCTGACATCGGCTAATGTCACGGAGCTCCAGATCAGGCATTGAGAGAGAGAGAGAGATGATTGGATAGGACTTTCACTACAGCGGCAGAATCACTCAAATTTCTGTCCTCCGGCACACCATGCATCAACAGTATCTTATTTCTGCTCCTCATGACAAGGAGGTCAAACTATTTTGACAAAATATTCTCTTGCAATTGTAAACCCTCCAGTGCACTCAACACAAAAGACCGGAATGCACTGAACTGAGCTGCAATATGTGATGTGGGGCTTGCCACAGGGATAGCAGAACTTAAATTTTGTTGAAATTCAGCCATTTGTGATGTGATTGAAAATGCTGTGACAATTCCTGTATAGACTATTTAATAGCGTCTATAGTAATTCAGTTGAGCTAAAAGGCACTACCAATTATGGAGAACAGTATATAGGTTTTAGTGTAGATATTATTGCACGAGTAACTGCTGACAGGTTGGTGACTATTAATATATAACTTATTTGTATATACTTTCACTTATACTTCGCATAAACTATTTTTAAAATAAATTTATTTAAGAGCAACTTAAAAAACGTGTTAATGTTTTGCCACCTACCCTATATGTATACAATACTTATTGTGAATTCAGTGTTTTATTTACGTTACATATTTAATAATAAGGTACGGAACCCTAAAAACAAACATACGTATCCAGATTCGGTGGGTCGAGGAGGAAATTGTAGTAGGTGCGCGCGCGATCCTCGCGCACTGACTCGAATAGCTCCGGCGTGAGGCGGTTCGTGCGCATCTCGCGTGACACCAGCTCTACCAGCAGCTGGGGGGTAAATGAGAGATTATGTGAGGATTGAACCCACGATCATATACTAGTGTGGGGACATTCGAGGGGATCCGATGGCTTAATGATGTGAGGATCGAACCCACTGCCATATCGTATAATCGAGACATTCGAGGGGATCTGATGGTTTAATGATGTGAGGATCGTACCCATTACCATATCGTATAATCGAGACATTCGAGATCGAGACATTCATATATATTATAGTTAAAATAATAATACGACAATTGAGAAAAGCTAAATTTTATATTAATACATTTTCAGCATTATGTTACAAATCATGCTGATTAGCTTCATAATGTATTCCTCACACAGCAGAGTAGGCAGAGAGAACCTAGTGTTAATACATTCCGTTCCCCACTTTCCGCAAAATTTTGGAGGCACTGCGTCTTGAGTCTCGGAACTCAACGCCACACTTTGCCTCAACTCCAGAGCGAAGAAATGTAAATATAAATTTAAATAAATATTTTATCTTCTCGAGTGGGGATCAAACCCACAATCAGTTGCGACTGTAGCCCCACTTTGTACCCCTGTGTCACGACTGGCCTCAAGCATTATGATTATAATAATAATAACGTTGTGAGTTTTTTAATCGACTTCTGTAAGAAAAGGAGGTTATCAATTTGACTGTATTTTTTTTGTTTGTTACCTCACAACTTTTAACTAGTTGAACCGATTTTGACGATTCGTTTTATTTGAAAGCTGGGGTTCTGTGTTCTATTTTAATTTGATCTATTTCTGACAATGGCATTCATGAAGACATCACGTAAGACTTAAATATGTGCGACCAGTGGACGATGTTTTTTTTATCGGAAATAATACACTTCAGGGGTAGTTTGATGAGAATATAATATATAACTAAATTTAATGTTAAACATTAAATTTAGTTATATATTATATATTTTTCTCTCAGGACGAAATCAGGACGAAAAGAGAGATTGAGAGTTTATAAAAAAGGTAATTTTCTACATTTTCTTAATTATTAAAAAAAATGTTCGCAAGGAATAAAAGGTTAACGAACAACTTCAGGGAAACACGAAGCTTTTCTGGCGAGAAGTTAGTGTTCCTCGATGTTGCTTGCTAACCTGTAGAATAAAAGGGGTGCTTTCGGTAAAATTCTAACAGAACAACCACACGTTTTGCTGCGATGTGCTGGATGAAATTTTACAAGGAGATGTATGAATGTGATGACGCCGCAGTCTCAAGTAACAGCGAAACGCTGAGTCTTGATATAGCTGATGGCAAAATCAGTGTAAAAGAAGTTGAGAGTGCAATACGAAGTCTGAAATATGGTAATTTAGCGGGAGCAGATGGAGTTACTGCCGAGATCATCAAATATGGTGGGCCACACGTCTTGGACTTGTTCTGGTTTTTGTGCTATTTATGCTGGAACTCAGGGGAGGTCCCAGAATATTGGCGTGGTGCGGTCATCGTGCCTTTGTATAAAGGCAAAAGTTCACAGATAGACTGCGCAAGACATAGGGCTATCAGTTTGATTAGCTTAGGTAGTAAAGTTTATGCTAAAGTTTTAGCGAGAAGAATGCAAGAGAGATCTAAAAGGCTGTTGTGGGAGGCCCAACGAGGCTTTAGACCTAAAAAAGGGTGTATGGATCAAATCTTTTCCCTCCGCATGATCACGGATAAGTTTTTGGACGTTAACAAAAAGTTTTCTGTACTTTTGTGGACTTGGAAAAGGCTTTTGATACAGTTGTAAGTGCGAAATTTCGGGAGATACAACCCCGGTACAATGTGAGTGGACCCTTGCTGTAAGCTGTAAAGTCTCTTTACAGAGATGACTTAGCCTGCATGCGAGTAGGAGCTAGCATGTTGCCCTGGTTTGACATCCGATCGGGTGTTAAACAAGGTTGCGCCATGTCAGCTTGGTTTCGGTGGCGTCAACATTACCGTCAAAAGGAGCATGGAATACCTCGGATTTGTTCTGGACGGCCGTTGGAGTTTTCGTGGCCATTTTACATCTTTGGCCTTCTTTAAATAGTGTTTTGTATGTACTTATTATGATTAATCATCATTTAATAGGTGAACAGCTAGAATAAACATTAATTTTAAGATTGACCTTGTATTATATAATATTTTACTTTAAAATATAAGGCAAACCGCGCATTTTATCGTCTTTTTTCAGTGACACGGAATCGGAATAAAATATTTCAAATGATGGCAACCTTTGCTTGTGGTTTTTTTCCAGGCAACCATGTGTTTAGAGATGAGAAAAAAATAAGCTTTAGTTTGATATATAATTCATTAAAAAAACACATGAGTGCAAATATTAACATTTAGTGACATGTTTAAACCAGGCAACTTTCTTTCAAATGATGTGCGATTTATATAAAAAACATATATTACATACAAACATTATTAAAAGGTAATTGCGGCAGGATTCTTTTAGGCAACCCTAGTGTAACCTATTCTACTATCATGTATCACTCTTAAATATAAGTTTCATTAGAATAACTGATCCCTACAGATTTAAGCAACGGGATCTCGACCTATTAGGTTCAAACAGTACCTACGAGTATGATCCGGTTGAAATTGAAGAAGTCGGTTGTTTTTGTTGTTATTTATAGTAATTATTTTATTTAAACAGGTCTATATTTATATTGAAAATACTTTTAAAAAAGTGTTAAAAAAGTTTATACTTACATGTAGATTCTGGTTGTAACCGTTCATTTTCAACGTTAATCCTTTGTCAGAAACATATAACGAATGCGATAAGTCCGCCATATTCGCTGGGTACAGTTGTTCCTGTTACAACAAAAAAATAAAACAAAATTATTTCTACAAACAGTTTCATAATATAGTTTCTCGTAATACTGCAACATGTAGTGTGTTACAAAATAAATAAATATACCGCTGCGATAACTTGGACAAATAATATACGAACAAAAATTGTAAAGGAAAGTAAAGCCAAACCTTCACAATTTTTGGTAGTGCTTATTATTATAAATTAATGTTGATAATACATATCACATAGTAACATTAAAAAGACAGCTTCTTTTAAAGTAAAGATTAATATATTTAAGAAAAAAATATATATGTATACCCTGAGTCCTTGTTGTAATACATCAGTCCAGAGATCGATGAGACAAGCGCTGGAACATGTCAAATAATCAACATTATATTAATTTCAAATTAATTAGAGGCACAAAGTGTGACTGTAAAACCGACTGGCTGTGGATTTGATCTCCAATCGAGGAGATAAAATATTTCTTTAAATTTATAGCTCTGGTGTCTAGGCAAAGCGCGGCATTGATTTCCGCCACTCAACACGCGTTGCCACCAGAATTGGCACCCAGAACCAGCGTGAAGCTGTTTTATTTATTTATATTAGTTCTGATCAATTCAGATTGAAGCTGAGCTAAGCGTCATTTGCTATTGTATTATTTCCATCTATTCAACATTGAGCCCTTCGTGGTGTAGAAATACAAGCGCGCGACTACGGTTGCCGGTTCGATACCAGAAATAAAATGTTTAATATTTTCATTTTCTCACTCAGGTAACGAGGCAAAGCGCGGCGTTGTGTTCCATCACTCAACACGCAATGCCTCAAGAATACGGTGGAAATTGAAGTGCCTTAATAGGGCACGGAGTGTGTTAGTACTAGGTTCCCAGATTCCCCTGCCTATCTATGTGTAGGTAGGTAGGCCCCGCATAGGTAGATGAAGGTAAAAAAAATAATGATAATATTTTTTGCGTAATTTTATATAATGCTAATAGAACAATTACAACAAATAGAGAGACCAGTCGTGGCGCAGCGGCACGAGGTGTGACTGTAAAACCGACTGGTTGTGGGTTCGATCCCCACTCGAGGAGATGAAATATTTACTTAAATTTATATTTCCATTTTTTTTCGCTCTGGTGTCGAGGTTAAGCGCGGCGTTGAGTTCTGCCACTCAACACGCAATGCCTCCAGAATTCGGCAGAAAGTGGGGAACGGAGTGTCTTAACACTAGTTTCCCTCTGCCTACCCTGCTGTGTGCTGATTTATTTATTTTACAACAAATAGAAATTCTGAAAGATACAAGACAGGCTTGCTTGCCTTGTGTGGGGCCAACGGGTGACATGAAATTGTATCGTTATTGGTTATATTATTTTATGATTGGTATAAATATTTTGATTTTTATTTCAAAATCTAATTCTACACATATTTAAATATGATAAATTTATATATAATTACTAGCGACGCGACTGCTTCAACTTCTGAATTATGAACTTAACTTTAAATAACTAACCTTCGTGTGTACTCGATACGACGGGTATTATATTTTTTTTCTTTTTTGTAGTAGTTAAAAAAATCTACTTCTTTTTTAACATTTTATTAATATGGTCATAAATAAAAAAAAATCATTTGCATATTTATTTATTTACGAAAATAAAAAAAAAAACTTTTCTTAATCTCGAATTAAAATAAGAATATTGTCTTGTTGATCTTTTTGGAATGCAAAATCAATAATAAATTAGAAGAATATTTTTTTGGCTTCTTATTTTACGTAGAAACATATAAAGTAATAAAAACATAAGTAAATTACTTTTTTTTTTGACACAAAAATTAACTTAATGTATAAATATAAATATTAATCATTCCATAAAAGATACACTGACTGTCTACTGGTCTACACATCTGATGATTTATCAGATCCATACAACTTTTAGTTGAGCTATAAAACTCAATTAAGTGCGGTTGTTTAGACTACAAACTCCAAAAAGGGCACCATCAGCACAAACTGATAGTGTCCTCATCTTCATAACAGGGCGATGACAAAAATGTCGATGTCTTCTGTTTGAAGGAAAGCAACACTCCAAGTGTGCACTATATTATTGTTAACTTATATGGCTAGAGTTGTATTTTTTTTGCCAAATGAACCGTAGAAGCAGTTATTGATTGTGACATTCCTATTTCTCCCATACGGATTGCGTTGCGTTTTCAGAAGGAGCAGTATTTGAGGTGGTTGACGGTTTATGTTTCACGTCTTATGGGCACAAAGCCACGGCACAACTCTGGTGGGATTACACATCTTTCTTTAATTTGGTTAAAATAAACGCGCACAGCTTCACACTGTATCCCACAATTTATATTTTTTGGTTATTTTTTTTTTAAGGAAACTATCATGAAAATCGGGATGAAACTTAAAAAAAATGTACCTTTAGACTCTAGGCTAACACCTTGCAAAAATTCATCCATTTAGTTTTTGCGTGATTGACGAACAAACAAACAGACAGGCAATAATTCTGCTGAGTGGTTGTTTAGGTCAAAATTAGGTTGGTTAATCGATATATTAACCGACCTAATATTTTTTTATATCTTTTATGTACAGAATTGACTTTTCGATCCTTTTATTATATATAGCATAAAAAAACTTACTCTCGTGGCGTTAGTATGCTGAGCGGAGTAAGGAAGTAGAAATACAGTAAAGCCATTGGAAGTCGAAACTTGAAGTCTGGTTTGTACCACACCTCCATGTTATGATTCTTTCGTAGTAAATTTGGTTGATCCAATCTGCAAAGAAAAATATTTAATTTAGAATCTTTTAAATGTGTTAGATAAATCTTTTTGATTACATTACGATCGATGGGTCGTGGCGTTCCTTAATTTAGCTGCATATGACTCCGCAGATTTTATTTTTTACATTTTTAGCAGTACCTTTTTAGGGAAAAAGGAATCCTTATAATATCAATTTGTTGTCCGTCCGTCTGTTCAACTATCAAGACAAAGGGTCTTGATCTCAGGAACGCTTAGAGATATAGAGTTAAAATTCAAACCATATACTCAGATCTACGGCCCCATGATTTCCAGATAAAAAATGTATTTCTATATTTACTTAGAAAAAAGACATGGCCGTTTATATAGCAAAACGCGTATTTCGACTCTATAAAGGCAACCAAAATTAATAGGGTTCTACCGGTTAACCTAGAATTATTAAATTTAGCTAGCATCTACAGGTAGTATTAGTTCAAGAAAAAAACTGAAAACTATCGATAAATGGTTAAATCTTAATAAAAAAATTAACCATTAAAAAGGGGACAAAATTTGGTATTAAATCCGCTAGTTCAAGTGAGGTATCAAATGAAAGGGCTCTGGCTAAGTTGAGCCTGATTTTCAGTAAAAGCTCAAGACCTCCAATTTTTAACGGAACCCTCGGTGGGCGAGCCCGATTCGTCACTCAACACGCAATGTCTCAAAAATTACGCGGGAAGTGGAGAACAGAGTGTCCTAACACTACCCTGCCCATTCCACCTGCTATATGCAAAATACAGTTTGTAGTTAAGAAAAAACTAGTAACACTATGTATTTCTATTTGTTTTATACCATAAATACATACCTAAAATTTTTAACCGTCGCTATCAAATCACCTTTGGACAACACTTTGGTCTTTTTCTCGCTTTTAGACACTTTCTTGTGAATATCTCTATCGGTACTATTATATAAATCAATGCCGAGTCTCTTCGCTTCTTCTACGTACGCGGGCGCGGGCGGTACGAGGTCGAAATTATTTGTAATATATATATTTTTATCGGGCAAATGAAATTCTTTGTAGGGCTTCACGTTCAACCATTTCTTTAACCATGGTTTTGGTTTTTCTGTAAGAATAAAAATAAATATATGACTGAAATTTAACTTAGTTTCACGCTGTATCCCTAGCGGGGTGGTCAGAGAGAACGGAGCGCCAAACGTGACGGTCTCTACATAGCTCTTTCGCCTTGTCTACTGTCATCAACCTCTTCATCCTTGCCCTCCGAGGGATCCTCATGTTTTTTCGTGACCTTCATCCAGTATCCTTGATATGTGTTTTCGAAGGTTATAGAGGTCTTCCCCTATCTCTTTTATCACTCACTTTTCCATCATAAATATTTTTTGCCATTCTTTCATCACTCATTCGTCCGACGTGCCCAAACCAGCTGGGCACGTTCTTCTTCATCCTCACCGTGACATCTTCGCTAGTACCTGCCATTCTGTGTATCTATATGTGTATTCATTGCGGATTCGATCAAATAAGCTGACTCCGCATATTCTACGAAGAGATCGCATCTCCACGGCATTCATCTTTCTTTCATTCTTCTTCTGTAATACCCACAACACAAAAGAAATTTATATTATATCAATAGTAAATGCGTCAAAGTTGCGTTCGATTTATACTCAAAAAACATTGATATGTAGTAAAGAGCAGGAGTTGTTTCTGTGTTAAACAAAAATGGTGACAGAACTCAAGTTAGTAATCATATACCTACCTACCTTTTACTATAGCGACGGTGTTTGAAGCATTGCTGAATTCGTATGAACAGTTCGCCAACTGAACATCGAACCCACGACCGTCATGCTTCTAATCAGACACTATCACACAGCTACACAGCTTACATGGATAAAGAGGTAAAATTAAATATATAATAAACACCTATTCTTTTGTATTCAGTGCCGAACCATTTCTCTTTAGCGTTGTAATGTATCGGCTTCGAGTACTTTTCGGACATTATGATCACGTTGGCCATGTCTGCCGTCATACCGTCTAGAAGTGATGTTATACCCTGTGTAAGATAAAACAAAATATTATTATCCAAAAATCAAATCAAAATCAGCTTCACAGCAGGATCACACACACAGGACACAGCAGGGTAGGCACAGGGAATCTAAGGTTAAGACACTCCCCACTTTCCACCAAATTCTGGAGGTATTGCGTGTTGAGTGGCGAAAAAATGAAAATATAAATTTAAACAGATATTTCATTTCCTTGAGTGGATCGAACCCACAACCAGTCGATTTGATAGTCACACTCTGTGCCCACGACTGGTTCATTATTATTCATCTTTTTAATGAATATATTACTATATATGTGAATTTAAATATTTAATGTATGAAATATTAAAATTTAAAATATATTAATACAGACAGACATCTCTGCGCAATCAATCATTGATACCAATGCTACTCGGCTTGGTACGCTTGATTGATTACAATGGTAGCAGAATCTAATTTCAAATATTTTCGAGGTTTTGTATTTATAATATTATATGAAAAAAAAAATTGGGAACGGGATGTCTTAGCGACAGGAAACGCGTATTATACCCTTCAATTGGAATTCTAAAAAAAAATATAAATAAATATATTTACCTTAGGATCGAATTTATAATATAATCTATGCCCCGTAATATAATGTTCTGGCGGGAAGAAGTGCATGTTTTGCGCCATAGCATTCACATAGTCCGCAGGCTCTGCTTCCTCTTCGAAACGGAAACTTGTTTCTCCTATTGTCTAAAAATAATTTTATAGTATGGTATAGTACGATCGACGAGTCGTGGCGTAAAGTTAGATGGTTGATGTTTCAAGATGCATTAGTGAGAATAGGCCACCAGCACGATGCAATGCTTAACTTTTTGTTTGCTGAAAATATCTTAGAATTAAAATATAAATAAACATAAGGTCAATAACCAATCCCTTTGATTGTTCCCCTTATTTTTAGCGGGTTCGGTTATTGAAAGATTTATTTTAATTTTTAATATATATATAAAAAAAAAATCTATGTAAAATTATAATATATTAAATAAAATTTTATATTTTATATAATTTATTTTGAATTTATTTTACATATAAATTTTAGTGTATAATTTTAATTATTTTAATAATAATTCATAAAATTTTGTAGTAATTAATATTAAAAATTTAAGTAATTAATTCTAGTAGATTTTGTCGACTTATAGTTTATATTGTTCAATAGTTTACTGTATAGTTTTTTCCTAAAGTAATCATACGAATGTTTTATTACTATTTCAAGTGTTTAGTAATATAAAAGTATCTTATTACTAGGCTCGCCAGTTCCCTTTCCCTACTCTGCACAGTGCGGGCAATTTGGGAGCCATTCAAGTATTACGTAAGCAGAATTGTTCTAATTTTTTTACTCTCCCCTCCCCTATGTCATCAAAAGTAAGCACTCTTCTTAAATGCTTACCCCTCCTACATTAAACACCAAATGTCATTTCCGGCGAAGGCTGGCTAAATTTGCCAAGTGCAGTCTGTGAGGGGACCCAAAAATGATAAGTTCCGGACGGGTATACCTAATATTAAGAAGCTTGATAGTTTATCAATTTTTGTGATGTGCTCGGACCTTATTCTGGTAATTTGCCATTTAAAATACCTAGAGGTTCGGTTATATTTCCTCTTTGAAGCCTTAGGATCCTTAGGTGACCAGAGCGTCATCCCAGATTTGATTTGCCTCGCGTTTTCTAAAAGCAGCAAGGCTGTAACTTGCCTCTTATTAGCACTACAGTGCTGGGAACATAAAGTTCCGTGCTCAGCAAAACTACGTCGACAACAGCTGCGGCGCAAGTATTAGCATCAACAGAAGAGAAGCAAACTGGCCCCCAATTTTTTTCTCTGAACATGAGTGAAATCACCTGATTTATAGTGCTCATCCATACTCACTTCTAAGCGAATACTAAACCTATTCATTATGTATGGGAGTCCCCGACAATGCGCTAGTTTTTCGTATATAGTCAATTAGGAGTGTTTGTTATATGATAATAAAAACATTATTTTTAATTAATCTATTAACCTAGTATATGTTGATAACCAGTGAGCGTTATTTTTTGACGGATTTCAAATCACTCCATCACATAAGAAGTATAATTAATTATATAATTAGAATATATTCAGAAAACATACTAAAAAAAACATTCATATTTTTGAAAAATATATGCAGGATGGAAATGTCAGCAACACTTTAAAAAAAACACAGTTTTAACTACTCTATTAAAGCCTAATAGAAATATTTTTTTTCCCAAAAATGAAAAAGTGATTTTTTCAAACAAAATAAATAATACAATTATTGTTGTAATTACAGGGTGGAAGTGTCAGCACCACATTAAATGAAACCACAGTTTTAACTACTCTATAAAAGCCTAATATAATTCAGAACAAAATAATTTCCCAAAAATGAAAAAGTTTTTTTTTCAAACAAAATAAATAATAAAATTGTCATTTTAAAACAAAACGCCATTTGTAAGGATGACGCACGCACACATAAACCTATCAAAGGAACACCGCCGCACACGTCTCATACAAATGAGAACTATGAACTTTATCGCCAATACATACAAATGTATTGGCGATAAAGTTCATAGTTGTTTAACCTTTAGTAGTATTTTTGTAGTAGTATGTGTTTATATTATTGGTATCTATTCATAACTGCGCCACACGAAATACAAGTATGGATAAACATCGTGAAATGAAAAAAAAATCCTACATCAAAACTGTTCAAATCAAGATACCTCATCTTTATTAATTTCTTTAGGTATGGGTTTAAAGTATTTTACCCTATATGCTGTTCCCGTAAAAGGAGCGCTGACACTTCCACAAAATACCGTTACGATTTGTGAACACTCCTGGACATAAGGCAATATATAAAAAAAAAAACTTTTGTTAGTTATTGCACTACCTAGATCACCCGCCACCCCCCGTGTCATCAAAAATAAGCAAATCAGAGACCTCCTCGTCCCCCTACAGTGCTTATGTAATTCTTGAACGGCCCCTTGAAGCTATAAAAAATGTCCCAATGAATGTAAAAAGTAGTGATCTTCTACTATTTTTCACTTATATGTGAATACGTCAGAGATGTATAAAAATAAACAACATTATTATAATGTTACATGAATCATTCATAATTATTTTAATTTTCAATTTACCTTTAGTTCTTCATAAATTCGTTGTGATGGTTCAATCTTTTTCAACATTTGTATATACGAAAATATAGCTTCAAGCACCTGTTAACACAAAAAAAATTACACAAATAATAATAAAAAAATATTATTTACTTATATATATATTACCGAGGCCGGTCGTGGCGCAGCGGCACGAGGTGTGACTGCGAAACCGACTGGTTGTGGGTTCGATCCTCACTCGAGGAGATGAAATATTTACTTAAAAATTAAAATTAAATTAAATTAGCTTCACGCTGTATCCCGCACACAGCAGGGTAGGCAGAGGGAACCTAGTGTTAAGACACTCCGTTCCCCACTTTCTGCCGAATTCTGGAGGCATTGCGTGTTGAGTGGCAGAACTCAACGCCGCGCTTAACCTGGACACCAGAGCAAACACTAGGTTCCCTCTGCCTACCCTGCTGTGTGCGGAATACAGCGTGAAGCTATTTTTTTTTTTTTATATATATTACAATTGTTCAAAAACTATATTTGAATAATTATCATTAGTTACATTCTTCGCTTGGTAACTATGTCTCAAGGACAAGACGAAAAGTGAAGAACGAAATGTCTTAATACTAGTTTCCCTCTGCTTTTAAAAAAATATATAAAAATCTTTATAATCATAGGAGGTCAGCCGTGGCGCAGGAGCGCAGTGTGCTCCAAAATCGACGAGTTGTGGGTTCGATCCCCATTCGAGGAAAGGAAATATATATTTAAATGTATATTTTAAATTTTTCGTGTCGAAACGAAGCGCGGCGTTGAGTTCCGCCACGAAATGCTTTCAGAATTCGGCGAAAGTAGGGAACGAGGTCTCTCTGCCTGCCCTGCTATGAACGGTATACAGCGTGAAGCTGATTATAATTTAGATTTTTTCTTAATTATATCTTGGATACATACCTCGTCGACGTGATCAAGTCCTTTTTTAGTAAGAAAAACTTGTACTGAGAACAGGCTGTACATAGAAGTGTATTCTATGCCACTTTCTGAAATACCTGTGGTGATACCAAGCGCCCATACTCTACGATAAATAAAATAAATATTATCATAGATATATTAATTATAATTTATTGATTGATAAATACCATGGTTGCGGGTTCGATTCGGAACGAAGTGTGTTTACACTTATGAAAGAAACAAATAACATGTGCAGCACTATAAAAAAACCTGACAAGCCCGAGTTGAGCTCGCCTACTTACTGTTCGGTGCAAAAATTAGAGGTCTCGAGCTTTTTTCTAATATTCAGGCTCATTTTAGCGAGGACCTTTTCATCTGATATCTCACTTGAACTACTTGCCTACTACTTGCCCTTTTGGGCAACATTTGGTTGTAAAGCCACTAGTTGTTTAAGACTATATTTATTTTTAGGATTTAACCTCAAATGTATAGTTTTCGGATCTTTTTCCTAATTAAAACCTGTAGATGCTAGCTGCCAAATTTAGTAAACCTAGTTTAACAAGAAATACAGTATATTTAAAAAAATGAAAGGTAAAAAAAAATGGTAAAAAAAATTTATGCCTACAAAATTAAAATCCCTACAAAATTTCAATAAATAATGTTACCACTATCTGAAAATATAAATGTACATATATTTCAACTTATTTATGGCATTGAGCTTCGCCACTTGACACGCAATGCCTCCAGAATTCGGCGGAAAGTGGGGGACAAAGTGTCTTAACACTAGCTTCCCTCTGCCTATCAAACTGTGTGCGGTATACTGTGTGAAGCTGATTTTAACTTACTTTTTCCGTAAATAAGAGATTAGGCTACCGCTTCCCTCGTGTCCCAGTAGAGACGACACGTACTGGTGCGGCTTCGTTTTATATTCGGAAATCAATGATCTCATGCACCATGTTAAATGTAGCTAGAAGAAAAACAAAATTAATATCACGTATTTTTTATAAAATGTATACACAATCTTTGTCTGCACCACTTTTGAATGAAACCACATTTTTAACTATTCTATAAAAGCCTAATACAATTATTTTTTTGTACCAAAAATGATAGTGTTTTTTTTTTCAAATAAAATAAATAATAAAATTATTGTTGTAAAATAAAACGTACGCAGACATAAACCGTTCAAAGTGAAATCGCCAAATACGCCTCATTTGGAAATCGAGTTTCAGGTATAGGCGTTCAAAGTTCAAAGTTTTGTAGTAGTATGTGTTTACGTTATTGGTATCTATGCGTAACTGCGTCACAATTACAGGTATGAATAAACATCGTGAAATGAAAAAAAAAATTCTAGTCGAACTATATATATATATATATATATATATATATATATATATATATATATATATATATATATATATATATATATATATATATATATATATATATATATATATATATATATATACGTGTTCCATGAAATATTTTTAAGTCTGAATTTCAAATTTTGTAAAAATCGCTGCCGATTTAAAAAAAAATCTATACAAACTTTCAACCTCTATTTTATCCCTTTAGGGTAAAAATTTTTCAAAATTCCTTCTTAGTGGATGTCCACTGATTATGACAATAAACATCTGTCCAAATTCACGTTTCCACCATCAGCGGTTACGGTTGTGCGTGCGTCTTACCTCAATCAGTCAGGTACATATCCTTTTATATATATAGATATTCGTATAGTTCAAGGCAGGCGAAGCCACTCATATCGGCTAGTCTGACATAAAGAAGTAACTGGTGCCAGTCGTGGCGCAAGGGTACAAAGTGTGCCTGTAAATCGACTGGTTGTGGGTTCGATCCCCACTCGAGGAGATGAAATATTTATTTACATTTATATTTTCATTTTCTTCGCTCTGGTGACGAGGGCGAAGCGCGGCGAAAAAACTGCACACTATAATACAGTGGTGTAGGGTAAAACACAGTTTTTAATTTACCTCAGTAGTATCGCTAACTGGTTTCACGTAATAAATGTCTTTGAATTGCGGTGTAACCATTTTTGGTGTGAAAGAGAATTTACTGAAATCATCAGCTGGCAACTTATTCGTGGGTATTTGTCCGAACGTACATGATACATATTTCTCTAGATCTGCAAGATCCATACTGGCCTGTAAATTATGTAAAACTTATAAATAACAGACTTAAAATTAGTACTTTTTATTAACTACTATATATATATATATATATATATATATATATATATATATATATATATATATATATATATATATATATATATATATATATATATATATATATATACGTGTTCCATGAAATATTTTTAAGTCTGAATTTCACATAGAACAAGAACGTACATGATACATATTTCTCTAGATCTGCAAGATCCATACTGGCCTGTAAATTATGTAAAACTTATAAATAACAGACTTAAAATTAGTACTTTTTATTAACGTAGAAAAAATGTGCGTACTGTTAGCGTACTCGTGTAAAAGAGGGTAGATTTAGGTGGAAAATAACTATAAAAGCAGTGGAATTGTGTCAATCGGGGGCACTCGCTTGTAAGTGACGGCCCCTGTTGGAAGGAAACTAGTGTGAAGTATTGTTAGTAGGTGATACATATCACTTATTGCAATTACATAGTATCTCTTTCAAAATAGTTTAGAATCATATAGACGATGTGTGTTTTTAACGTGTTTCTTTAAAAACGTTACCCGCTTCCGATTTTTAACAGTACATAGAAAAATACATTAAATTTTGATTTTTTTTTTGTATATATATCTCAGTAGTAGGCCTTTTGTATAATGTAATATTTCAAAACTATCAGCTTATAAATCTTGACAATAACATAGAAACAAAATTCATTTTTAAATAAGCTAAATTTTATCAAAAACTTTCAAGGGCTAAACCGAAAAAAAAATACTGGTGTTTTTTTTCCAGAAGTAATTTTAAAAACTATTAGTATAGAATAGTCTTCGAAAGTTTCATAGGCGCAGGTCAATGATAAAATATTAAAAAATGTTCTCAAATCATTAAACAGTAAAAAAATATTTTTTATATTACGAGAATTGGCTATATTTAAATCGATTTTTTCACACAAGTGTTTTAACTTTTTTTTAATCAGACAATGTTTATTGAGCACAAATATTGTCTAGTAGCCTTAGGAATAAAATTTAAGTTATTGAAAAACGATTTTTGTTTCCTTGTTATTTGCAATATTCATAAGCCGAATTTTTCAAATATTACATTATACAAAAGATTTACTATTGAGCTATATTGAGAAAAAGAATCACGAGCGCCGACTCAACAGTCGGGCTGTATTTGTCAATTTCCGGAATCCGAATTTGTGATTTTTCCCAAAAATTAAGTATATTTCAAAATACTGAAAATCGACACTGCTTAGGGGTGGAATAGGTCTTTTACCCATAGACAATCGTTGATGCGTCGATGATGTTGTGGTATATTAAAATATAAAAAAATATATATTTCGGCAATTGTTTAACATTTAATTTTGTAAATATCTATGTATTTATTCTTAATAGTAAACTTTCACAAAAGTCTTTAATTTTTTACGAATATATTTCTAGGAACCAATACGTACATACACAAAAAATCCTAATCAATCTAACATTACTATTTATTTCAAACCCACTCAACCAACCTGTACAGCCACAGTCATTCTATGAGCGCTATAATGGCGTTTCCTAAACTCTACGGCAGCTTTATGCAATTTCTCATCATCATGTACATCGTCGCGTAAGCTACGTAGATTGCCCCAAATAAAAGTTCTAGCTGGGTGTCCTTCAGGGAAAAGGGATGCGATGAGCTGGTGCCTACGATTTACATCCACCGGAGCGGCCAATGAGAATTCTATAATAGAAATGTTGTGTATTAATTTTTCTTTTCAACTTCACGCTGTATCCCGCTATAACGTACTAATACATATTATATAACCTATGGTTCTGTTGTTAAAACATTTCATTCATCACTTTCCGTCGAATTTTAGAAACATTGCGTATTGATTGCCGGAACTCTACGCCGCACTTTTTCATGTTACTAGAGCTAGGAAATAAAAACATATTTTTTTGTTGTGTGTATGTATTTGTTAGATAAGTTACCACTATAAGGGGCAACATGACACAATTAATAGAAATATTATTTAATTGTGTTATTTACGTGATGATTTAAACATTATTTAGTTGTCTAATATTTTCGAGACAAAATAATATTTTGAAAAAGACACCAGTCAGGTGCAATCAGGTTTTTAGCAAGCAAGCACTTGTATACATTTTAGAAATATAAAATAAAATATATTATCTTTTTCCATATAAATCATTGTTATTACCAGATTGTATAGCTTCTCTTTCGCGTTGCATAGCCTCCTTCTTCATGAGTGGGCTGATGAAGAACTGGCTGAATATATCCATAGCTTCTGGGAGATGTTTCTTGTGTATTTCGAAGTAAAAGGTTGTTTCCTCGCAGTCAGTCGAAGCATTGTCGTAACCGCCTTCTGTCTATTTAAAACAAGTGTAAAAAGAAATTAACTAAGTAGTTTGTTATTTATATTACAAAACAGATTTAATAACATATCATAGCAAATACATATTTTTTAGTATAATTAAAGTCAATGTTTAACGTTCAATATGAAACATTACAACTAAAACATAGAAGATTACTGTGTGTACCTAATACATTTAAGATAATAAGATATTTGATTTGTTTTATTTTTAATAGATATAAAAAAGAAAACTTTGTTGTATTTGTAAAAATTGTAATATTAATATATATATTTTTTAACATAAAGCAGAGTAGGTAGAGGGAACCTATAGTGAGACACTCCACTCCTCACCAATTTTTTGGAGTCATTACGTGTTCTGTAGCGAAGTGCAACGCCGCGCTTTAACCTTGTTACCAGAAAAAAAATAATAAATAATATTTCATTCCTTCGAGTGGGAATCGAACCCACAAACATCACGTTTCTGTCAAACGCTTATGCCACTGGGACACAACGGCGTCAATTAATACATAAATCGGTAATATTTTCTATTTACCTGAACAAACGAATCAAATTCATTCTCCTTTGGGTATTTCTCGCTGCCCAAGAACACCATGTGCTCTACGAAGTGCGCCAATCCCTGTATGTCGGCTGGGTTGCTGTAACTGCCGACTCCAACAGAAAGCGCACACGCTGCCTAAAACAAAAGATATTTTTTCTAAGTATGAATTTTCTTTTCATCGAAACGATTTTTGTTTCAGGCTTAATTTTGTGTGTAGTATTGTAGACAGAGAGAAACAAATGTAGTCGGTGTCAAGTAAAATGTAACGATCCATACCAGAACTAAACTGTGTTGGTAAATAATATAATTAATTAAAAAAAAAACATTTATAAAAAAAATATTATAAATATAATTTATAATATTATTTAATTATAGCTTAAGATAAATACAATCTTATAAATAATAGTTCAGTTATTTAATTACGCGTTCCGTTCACAAGTAATGTTGAAGTGACGTAATATACCGTAGGTAAAATACTCCGATATAAAATATATTTATTAAAAATAATTTAATAATTATAATGAAACGTTATGTATTATAATTTAAAATAAATAATAACATAATTAATATTTTAATTATTGTAAAATATCATGTTGGCTGAATAAGCTACTGTCCACGTCAAAGTCAAGGAAAGAGAAAAGAAAGGGAAAAGAAAGGGAAGAGAGATGGCGGACGCGTCTGAGGAAGGATGCATGTTTTAAATGTTTACGAGAAGTTTTAATTTATAATTAACATAAATCTAGTTATATTTAATGTATATAAAAAGCATGTGAGATTGTGTTTTCAATTGTGATATAAGTATTTGAGGTTGCTAAGATAAGTTATAAGTGCTTTCACTATTTACGATTGTTAGTATTGAAATACTTCGTCGGTAAGTTTTAATAGATTATTATTAAAATAAAGAAGAGTGATATTAATGCATATAATGCTGTCAATATCCAGAGATAAATATTATTTATATAGTAAATGGAAATAAATACATGAAGATGTTTTTATGAGGTATATAAAATTACAATTATATGAATGTACGCAGAATGCCTGCCGCCATCTTCGTTAGAAGCGTGTATGGGAATTGTGAAATGAAAGTTAAATAGGTTTGGTGAATTATAATAACTTATAAATGTAATTTCTATATATATTAATAAATATTTAACATGTTACTATAAAAGGAAATATACATATAATAGTATAATTTATAATATGATATAAAACTATTATATCAAAATATATATTTACAATTTATAAATATTATATAAATATCAGTCTGTTTAATGTCCTACGATAAAAGTAATCTTTCAATATGTTTTATATATTACTTTAATTAAATATACTAGACATTAGACATTAACCAAATATTAATTATTTACGATTTATACAACTGTTAGAGTTCATTGACCCTTGTTTTAGTATATATTATATAAATATGAGTCTGTTTAATGTCCTACAATAAAAGTAATCTTTCAATATTTTTTATATATTACTTTAATTAAATACAATAGACATTAGACATTAACCAAATATTAATTATTTACGATTTATACGACTGTTAGAGTTCATTGACCCTTGTTTTAGTATTAACTAATATTATAGTCAGAACCGACTGCTGCTTGGCTTCGTTGGTACTAATGTGCTTGGCTAAGTGAATTGCCGTGGCATTTAATTTTATATATATTATATTTAGATAGTTTCGCGGTGCCTTGTGGTGCGTCAACGTTAACACTTGGTGTATGATGGATAGGTGTGCGATGCTATTTTATGTCCTGGAGCTCTGGTGTATGTAGTAGTGTCCGCCCGTCGCATACGGGTGCGCGATGCTATTTTATGTCCTGGAACTCTGGTGTATGTAGTAGTGTCCGCCCATCGCATACGGGTGCGCGATGCTATTTTATGTCCTGGAACTCTGGTGTATGTAGTAGTGTCCGCCCGTCGCATACGGGTGCGCGATGCTATTTTATGTCCTGGAACTCTGGTGTATGTAGTAGTGTCCGCCCGTCGCATACGGGTGCGCGATGCTATTTTATGTCCTGGAACTCTGGTGTATGTAGTAGTGTCCGCTTGTTTGTCTAACACTTGGTTTTATCGTAGATAATATAATGCGTCAATCGACTGATGTCGACGACATACTTATAATATATAGCCGGGCGTCACTGGTGCTGGCATGTTTGATATAAGCGAATTGCTTTAGTAGTGTTAGATTCTGCTGCTGAGTTTCTTCCGCCAGTTCTTCTCAGCACTGAGGTTCTTTACTGAACTGGTAGTAGAATCATGTCTACTTGGAGTCGCTGGCTGTCCTAGCGATAACTGAGTATTTTCAATTAATGATTTCTATATTACATTCCACCACAACTCTGAGTCTAGTGTCAGTTCAGACAAACAGCTGCAGGGTGTGTGCTGTGCATGTTATTCTACGACGGTTCTGTTTAAAAGAGGCGTTACAATAACAGTGAATATAAATTATATTAATATTGAAACTAGGGCACGAATATAATAAGAGCACGAAGGTAATAATTATAATACGAATTATACTATATTAACGAATTCATACGGAAATAAGAAACATTAAACACGTCACATTATACGTACAGAATTCAATATTATTAAGATACGATTAATAAATATATAGTTATAAGAAAGATACATGAAAGTTAAATGGGTATATAAATGTAATGCCCTCTAAAGAAACAAACTGAAGTGGATTCACATAATCGGCCGCCTAGCGGTAGGGAGTTCGATCTGATATGTGAAGCAGAGAGTTATATGTTATATAATTATGGCTACGGCCTACATATAATAATCTCAATTCCATTGCAAGTATGTATATTAGACTTCGGTCTTTGCATCAGAATAATTGACCTTTCGCTTTTGCGATTATGGTTTTCCATTATAAGAATCACAAATATTAACTATTCCGATCCGTCCCGGAGGGTTCAGAGCCGAACGGCCGGAATCCACGGTAAGTGGCGGGTGCGGGGCCACTCACTATCCCCCCTTAGTTATAACCATCAGTAATGACTGGGTGTAACAGAGAGGAGGATAGGACGTCTACGATATTCTTTAGAAATATCACGAGAGAATGAAACGGACAGACAATGACATTTTATTTATCATAATATCTTTTATTTATATTAAACTTATTGTACATTTAATATTTATATTGTTACCTCTGAATCTCTAAAAGATCTCGGATTACTTACGATCACTACGAAAGAGTTCTAACTATATTAGACGTATCACGAGCCATACTAAAATATTAAAATTATTATTTAAATATTTTATTGAGTGT
Source organism: Heliconius himera (assembly GCA_021202915.1). Lineage (NCBI taxonomy): Eukaryota > Metazoa > Arthropoda > Insecta > Lepidoptera > Nymphalidae > Heliconius > Heliconius himera. The sequence goes on along the minus strand of JAJHJA010000374.1, from coordinate 382,050 downwards.
AGGGTGGGATGTCAGTTACAAAAAGAAACAGGCTTAGTAATTTGATATTGTAATAAAGCTGTTGTAGCATTAGCTGACACCGACTTCAAAATTTTAAAACCTTTTTTAAATTATTTTTGTTTAACAAAATCGAAGTACGTTTTAGTTTATGGAAAATTATTTTTTACTTTTTAGTAGTGATGTTACGTTCCGGCAAAAATGAGGAACATATTCCAGCTGTTCCATTTCGGATTCGGAACATGTTCCAATTTTCGTTCCGGTTCCGGCTGTTCCTTTTTCCGGACGGACAACAAAGTGATCTTATAAGGGTTACTTTTTTTTTTTATTTAAAAGGTACGGCACCCTAACAACTGAAATATCACACGACATTTTAATTAAAATAAAAATGAAATTCAGGCGTTAAAACATATTAGATGTCCCAATATTTTTATCAATCGACTGTTAAAATATCAATCGACTGTTAAAATAATAATTTTGAAAGCTTGTGTACGCGACTAAATATCGATTATGTGTCACTGCTGACATCGATGTTCATCGAAAATCGATGGTCAGCGGGCATCCCTAAACTAAAGTACCGTACGTACTCGTATTACAATCATATCGAGAAAGGTATGGTGATAGTCGTAAATGTCCGTCAGATTATCGTACAATTGTAAAAGCTGTACAAAGGGGCCGAGAAAACCAACCATTACTGCCACACCAAGAGCGTGTTTCGTCACAGGAATTACCAATAGCCCGAGAAATTCTAAACAACCGTCGTCCTTTCAAATACACAAAATTTCAGGCTTTATTACCACGATACAGGCCTATCAGAGTCAGAAGTCAAAGAAAAAGTCAAGTCAAAAAAAATGTCAACATCGACTCAGATTTTGTATTTAACATTTCATGGACTGGCGAGAGCACTTTCACTCGCAAAGGCATTTGGAACTCGCAAAATTTAAGACATTGGAGTCAACAAAATTGACATCTAAGTGGAGAAGCTCATCGTTAATACAATGTATGGGCTGGAATTAATCGAAATGAAATATTAGGGCCAGTTTTTATTGATGGCAATTTACGTACTACGAAATTTTTAAAACTCATACGCGGCCCCGTAACAGAATATGTCGACCAGATCCCCCTAGACGTATTTCGTAAGATGTGGTTTCAGTTAGATGGAGCACCCGCATACTCTGGAGTGCTTGCTAGAAACACGCTCGCGACCATATTTGGAGAACAATGGATCGGAAGGCATGGACCTCGGCGGTGGCCTGCCCGTTCCCTGGACTTCACGCCGCTTATTTTTTTTTGTGGCAAGTAAAAAATTAAGTTTATGCGTCAGAAGTCCATACAGAAGACGAGTTCCAGCAAAGAATTGAGCGAGCTTTTGATAAAATTAAAGACTTAGCCCCGCAGGGGGATCTAATGAGTAAAGTTAGATATAATTTGTTACGCAGACGGAATTTATGTATTCATAAGCTAGGGGGACACTTTGAAAATTTAAAAACGTAGCAAATAATAAGTAGACAGAAATAGTATGATAAAAGTGTGTGTAAAATGTATTCTTAAGTGTTGCGATGATTTGACATCACTTCGCCGCCGTTAGCTACATACCTACGCTAGTTGCTGCGTCTCTATTTATTGAATGAAGCGTGTCCGACGTTGCCACTTTCACAGGGTGCGTATACGCACACATACGCACATACGCTTATAATATTCTTTACAAATAACGTTTTATTTTAAAACGATAATTTTATTATTTATTTTGTTTGAAAAAATATATTTTTCATTTTTTGGCATTTATTTTTTTCTGAATTATATTAGGCTTTTATAAAGTACTTAAAACTGTGGTTTCATTTAAAGTGGTGCTTACACTTCCACCCTGTATAGATCGATTTCAGAATGTAAAAATTGTACTTATAGTATATTTCAAAAAGAAATAATAAAAAGTTATAGTTTTGTTTACAAATTATTTATTTACTTTAATATTTTAAATCAATTACTTTTGACAATGTATTTTGTAAAAACAACAAAATGTAATTAATTTACCACGCGAAGGGGACAGATAAAAAAGTCGAGATCTCCGATTTTGGTTATTTTCTAATATGTTAGACCTACACGGGTCCTCAATACATAATAAAAATGTGAGACTATATGGGTTATGATATGTTTCTTTTATATTTAAAACTATAAATATGGTGATGATTAGTTAGTTAGTTTTATTATCACAGCGAAAAAATAAAAGTAAGTCATTACCGCCAAATGGGGACAGAACTGTTGTCAGACACTGTTGTACTGTGCTACAACTGCCTTAGGATTGATTAAAAAGAAATTATAGAAATAAAACGTTGCACCTATTTTTTTTATTTTAACTGTATCGTTGTTTATTTTAATCTCAAAATTGTGATAGATTTTTGTAAAGGTAAAAAATCTAAATTAAAATCAGCTTTACGCTGTATCAGTGGGAACCTAGTGCTAAGACACTCCATTCCCCACTTTCCGCCGAAATCTAGAGGCATTGCGTGTTGAGTGGTGGAACTTTACGCCACGTTTTGTCTCGACACCAGAGCGAAGAAATTAAAATATAAATTTAAATAAATATTTCATTTCCTCGAGTGGAGATGGGACCCACAACCGGTCGATTTTGCAGTCACATTTTGCGCCATGACTGACCTCTTATAAAGGTTACCTAAGTTAATACATTTTGTTTATAAATTGGAAAACTTTAAGTTATCAATTATTGACAATGGACCAAACTGCTAGATAATAGGATTATAACAATAATAGTATCGTTCAAGATTACAAGATACATGACTAGATCAATATCTAATTGCATAATTTTTTTCTATATCATAGCAATTTGACAAGGTATGCAATATAAAAAAAATATTAAGCAATTTTATATATTGTATAGATTTAAAATAACTTATCTTTTAACAAACATATTTAAAAAAATATCAAAGCTATACGATATAGTTTTATTAAATGAAAGGAATTTGAATTTATTAGATAAGACTCTGACTTTGACTTTCTATTTAATCAAAGATTTAAAATCACAATAATGTAACTTACCAGTTTTTCCTCATTAGATTCAGAGCTCCCATTGCTAGTAGATGGCTTACTTGGATCTGATATGAGTAGTGCAGTTAGACCATTCTCTAACCTTATTGTTCTAAAAGACAGTAAGCAAACTTGCAGTTCAATTCATGACATAATGGTCAAATGTATTTAAAACTAGCGGTCCAGTCCGACTTCGCCCGCATAAGATAATCAATATAAATTATATAATTTATTTTTTATAATCAATATAATTTAGACATTTAATTATTTTGAGAAACTGCATTACATGTTTGCTTGCGGGGACGAAATCAGCGGCAAGTTTGAATTAAAGAGCGTTGAATTATTTTAAATTTACATTTTCTCAAAAAGTATACGTTCAAATTACATGCTATAAAAGCCAAAGCCTTTGTTGGAATAACTTTCGTTCGTAAGTTTCAATATCTTTATAAAATAAAAACATTGAAATAACACTTTGCAATTTTCAATTATTTTTGTCAAAACATAGATATACGTACTTTTTGAAGAACTAATAAAATAGAACATTTCTTCTTTATATATTTTAATATATTTGCAGCGCATGCACTTAAAGCAATTTGATTGGATTCATTATTATTTTGTTATTTAAGGCTAACTAAAACTTAAACCCAATATATATATATATATATATATATATATATATATATATATATATATATATATATATATATATATATATATATATATATATATATATATATATATATATATATATTATAAATTCGAAAGTAACTCTGTCTGTCTGTCTTTTACGCAATCAGGGCTAAACCGCTAATTCAATTGTGATAAAAATTTGTTAATTTAAAATAACTTTAAGTAGTTATATATTAGTATTTAAGCTCAATATAAGCGAACATTGTTCTTTTTGAGTAAATAAAGTTTTTCTATAACCTTAAAATACTCATATAGAGATACTTGAGGGTCTTCGGATGAACAAAGGTTATTTTTTTTTCTCATATTTGTAATATTGTCGATATATACTAATATATTAAAATAATTTCTAATTTGACAGGCAATTTATTCTGCCATGTTAATAACAACCGACCGTTGCTAAGCAACGGTTTGCAACGTTTCTTTATTGTTATAAGAAAACGTCACCCAAAATGAGCTTGCTTAACGCATACATGGCGCGCGCTGACTCCATATGAGATACATAAAAAATATATTTTATAAAAATATTGTCCTTTAAATAATGTTTAAAAAAGTCCGCGATACATATACCATGTTTATCTCTGAAGTTGGGCAAAAGTAACCATTTTAATTATTTTCCTTTATATTTATCGGGTTTTTGTTGTATGTATTTTAAATAATTTGACATTGATCCTTATGAAAATGAATATAATAGTCACATTTTATCTAGATTAAAACAATATAACGTTCTAATAAATAATTAGGGAGATGTCACTGATTCGAAATGACCTAGCCTACGAGCGGGATAGTATGACCGACGCGAACGGGAGATGACTTTGTAAATTTTCATACATTTTCGAACTACTGTTAATTGTTATGTAATTATTTGCTGTTTATAATTAATTTATACTTTTCTTTAGTTCTTCGCTTATTCGAGTAGTAGTAGATTAGATAGTAGTAGATTAGTTAGATTTTCATTAATTTCTTGGTGTGATGTAAGTTTCGGCCCTGCGCGGCATCGGCATAATATTATTTAAGTATTAAGGAAAGTATTGTTGGTTATTTCATCTCGGTTGGATGGTTATCTATACCGTTGTTATACACTTAATAAATTGTAGAGTTAGTTTTATGAGATTTTATTTGATATTGCTAGCAAAACTTATCATATTTAATGTAGAAAGGACTTTAGTTATTTTATAGGGGTAGTAAAAAGACAGACAGAAAAAAAAAATATTTTTTTATTGTATTTGAGTATTATGTAAATAACATCATGCACTTGCAAAAACATAGCACAACACATTTAATTTTAATTCTTTTAAATATTTATTTTACTTTGATAATATTAATAATGTAGCTGATTTTGTTTGGTTTTTTTTATTAGTATTTCACTTTGGTTACGTTTACTTATAATTTTTTTCATTGAAATTAGTTATATATTTTCAAAAACAATTTCATAAATGTATCTAATAAGCATTCGTATAGTTTAAGCGGGCGAAGCCGCGTCCGGGTCCGCTAGTATATATATAAGATTTTAGTGATTACAAAGTAACTCATCGCTTTATTATATTAGAATAAATAATACTTACTTATAAAGCTTTTTATCAGAAGCAGATTTAATAGGTTTGGAAAGAACCTCAATTTTCTCCTTTTTACTGCATTCACTTAAAATTGGCTTCGTCCTATTAACTTCTTTACTTGCAACTTCTTTTTTAACTTTTTTTACTTTGCTTGGCTTAAATTTAAGAGTTCTACGAGAACTCTTCCTTTTAAACATTGTGATGAAGATATGTTTATACTACAATAACCAGATGTTATTGAATGAAGTTGGACACAAATTTTGGCGGCTTTTATTGTGTTAAATGACAGCAAAAGGCTAGCCGCAGCCTAACAATATTATTGTCAATAAAATATTGACGTGTGTAGGGGAGAGGGGGGCACATTCGAACGATTTTTAAACTTTGTGTCATATCTAAAAATTCTACAGTTTTTAACTTCTTTACTATTTCACAACGCTTAGTCCAACTATTGTGCCACACAATCGTAGCATCATATGTAGAAAAATATATAAGTTAAAGGTGCAATATCAACTTTAGTAGCAGTAGTCAAATGTTCAAAGCTGCCCCCCTTCCGGGGTAGCTTTGAACATATATGGGGCAGTTTTGAACTATCATCGAATTCAATGAAATTAAAAGGCTTTTAAGAAATTTTATCATTAAACTTAACATTAGAAACGATGGAGATCAAATATCAGTACCCTGTTAACTTAAAAAAATAATATACCTAGTTTAATATTGCAATTGTACTAGTACTAGTGTTAAATAACTTTAATATTATTAATAGACTTTAAAAAACTTCAAAAAAACAAAAAAATTGCTTTGGCTTCGTAGAAGTAATTAATATTATGGGATCAATCATAGAATAAATCTAATATTATGAAAATATATATTTTAAATAAACAGCTTACTACCCTAATTTGAACTTAGAAAAATTAAATTTAAAGGAAAACATGGATGTAGTACGTGACGTAACCAGCAACTGAAATTGGGGGAAGTAGTCTACGTAAGAAATAAAAATCAGCTTCACTTTTTTTAGGCAGAGGGAACCTAGGGTTAAGACACTCCGTTCCCCACTTTCTGCCGAATTCTGGAGGCATTGCGTGTTGAGTGGCAGAATTCATCGCCGCGCTTAGCCTCGTCACAAGATCGCCTCGATACCAGAGCAAAGAAATGGAAATATAAATTAAGTAAATATTTCATCTTCTTGAGTGGGGATCGAACCCACAACCAGTCGGTTTTACAGTCACACTTCGTGCCACTGCGCCACTTTTGCGATATTTTTTTACATATAATAATATTCAAAACTGCCCCCTTTATTTTGTTCAAAGCTGCCTCAGTGGTATTTGAAAATTTCCAAACGTTTTTTTTTAAGTAAAAGTTTAAAAATTGTAGTAATCTCTAGTTTATTGCATGATATATGAAAGATTCTAACTAAAAGAGGAAAAAATAAAACCATATACCTTGAATTGGATCTCTGCGATCCTTACGCTTTTATTTAAAAATGTATAAAATTTTACTCAAAATCAAACACTCCTCGTAACTCAACCACGGGCTCTCATATATCAGCGGCGACAAGTGACACGTGTGCAAATAAGTACAGCCAATACTCAAAAAAAATCTACCAAAATTTCTTTTTAAAATAGCTCTGTTAACACATATTTTCAAAGGTGCCCCTGTTCTAAGCTACCCCCCTCTCCCCTACTCGTTTTTAGCTTACTTACAAAAAATTGGAAAATTGGATGAAAAAAAAACTAAGTTTAATCATTTCAATATTATTAATGAAGTACAACTAACAGAGGTCAGAAGCGATAGGTTGTGATAAAAGTTCACTTACGGTTAGCACTGAGTATATTCAACATCACTTTTTTTACATATTTATGTATGTGTATATTGAATTGAAAACCCTTTTATTCCCAAATAAGATAACAATTTTTTCCTATATTTAAACAACTCTGTTGCATGCTATGATAGATCTCTTATGAGTGTGCCTTTTGACACAGGCCTCCTCCAACAACTTCCACTGCTGCCTGTCCTGCGTCACCCGTCTCCATCGTGGGCCAGCAGTCCTTTTCAGGTCTTCTTCCCATCTCATGCATTGTCTTCCCCGATTCCTTTTTCCATCTCTTGGGTACCAGTCCGTTATTGACTTGCTCCATTTTCCAGATTTGTCCCTCATCATGTGACCGGTCTATCTCCATTTTTGTTGGTCAATTTGTTCAAGGATGTCGGTTAGTTTAGTTTTCATCCTGAGGTCGGTGTTTCTGATTCTGTCTTGACGTTTGGATCCGGTCATGCTGCGTTCCATCGCTCTTTGACAAGTTGCAAACAAGTTGCAGGGAGAAGCCCTGAGAGATTTTGTCATTGCCCAAGTTTCACATCCTTAAGTTCGACATGGAAGGATAAAAGTGTTGAATGTCTTCCTTTTCATGCCATGCCCAGGTCCTGTGACATCATAATTTCCTTTAATGACCAGTATCTTTTCCATCCGCTGGCAATTCCTGTTTTTGCTAATTCGTCAACATATTCTAGGGTTTCCTGGATCACTCTTATATATATTTTTGTGGAGTTGGTCATTAGTTTGGTTTTGATGTAGTTTATTGTCAGACCTACTTTCTTGCTTTCCTCGTTAAGGCTTTCTATCATTTTTTCCATGGTTTCTGGCTTCTCGTCAAACAGCACGAGATCGTCGGCAAATCTAAAATGAGTTAGATTAGAACCATCAATGTTTAGGCCGAAGTCTTCCCAGTTTAGATTGTGGAAAATATTTTCTAGCACCGCAGAGAAGAGTTTTGGGGACAAAGGGTCCTTTTGTCTGACTCCTCTTTCTATGAGGAATTCTTTCCCCAATGTTTCCAACCGAATTCTGGCCTGCCTATTGCCATAGATGTTCTTAATTATGTTAATGTAGATTGTTGGTATTCCTTGTTTTTCTAATGTATCCCATATGTATGTATTTGTGGTTCAGACTGTCAAAAGCTTTGGTGTAGTCTACAAAAGCGATAAATACCCTTTTATTATACTCATTGTATTTTTCCAGTATTTGTTTAACTATGTGTATATGGTCGATAGTCGAGAATCCTCTCCTGAAGCCGGCCTGCTCTACTGGCTGCTGTTCATCCAGCATCGGGCTCATTCTATACAAGATGACCTTTGCAAGTATTTTATATACATTTGACATGAGGCTTATTGGCCTATAGTTTTCAATGTTCTCTTTATCACCTTTTTTATGTATTAGAATAATGTGAGATTTTGTCCATTGAATAGGAATGTTGCCGCTTAGCAGAATATTGTTAAAAATATTTGTTAGGATAGGAGTTAGTTCTTTTAATGATCCTTTCATCAGTTCATTTGTGATCTTGTCTGGCCCTGGTGATTTCCCCATTTTCTGGCATTTAATCGCTTTTTCAACTTCACATGGTAAGATTCCGGGTACGGCTTCTACTATTGATTCAGGAGCCATGTGAGTGTGAGAGTGACTAGTATGATTATCCTTATTTGTTTCCTGTTTTGCATAGAGCTGAGTATAGAAATTGGTGGCTAGTTTATTTATGTTTTTCCGCTTAGTGACTGTCTTTTCTTTTTGCTTTAGTTTTGGGATCTACTGTTTTCCTGCTCCCCGTAGTTCATTCAGTGCTTTTTTGACAACGCCCCTTTTTTGTATGTGATATTCTAGGGTTTGTAATCTTTTGATTTTTCGATCTTTCCTGATGCTTTCTCTGATACTCTTACTGATTTCTGCTATTAATTTGACAGTATCTCGATTAGTTTGTTGTGATATATACTTCTTCCTTTTGTTAATGAGTTGTAATGTATGATCACTTAATTTGTATTTATGAGTTTTCTGGATTCTTTTAACAGTACAGTGGTTTGTTAGATGTTTTTCTAGAATCTCACATTGCAATGTTGTGTTTGCTGTTTCATTAATGCATTTTTTTATTTCTTAGAAGTTCATAACATTTTGTTCCTCATGGTCTCTTAACTGGTTATAGCTTTGTCCTTTTATGTGTTTCCGTGAAGGTTTATCAGGTATAATTTTCAAGGAACTGCGTACCATGCTTGAGCCAGCTCTTCGTAGAAAGAATCAAGAATAGATTTTTTCGCTTGTTCTGTGGGTGAGTACACTTGAATTACCGACCATTGTTTTTTGTGGTTTGGCAGTTTTAGGTTGAGTATAGCAAGTCTGTCGGATATTCCTATTATTTCTTGTATATATTGCTTAATGTGTTGTTTTATCAGGAACCCTACACCATACTGTCCCGCTATTCTCCCTTTCTGGTTTAAAATATATTTTGTATACTCCTCAATTTTCTCTTCAAGTCTTCTCATTTCGCTTATGCCTAGTATGTCACACTTCACTTTTTCCAGAGCATTTTCTAATTTCAGTAAGCTTTCATGCATTCTGAGGGTTCGTGTATTTAGTGTTGCAATGTTGTATACTTTGGGTTATTTAGTTGGAGGGTATCGTTCTTGATCTCCCGCGGGGACCAGCAGTACTGGGAGACATTTTAGTTGTTGTGGTATAGATTGTTGTTTTGTTTTTCCGGTTGGTGGAGTTTTAATTTGAGTAAGTGTTCTTGTCTGACATGGAGTATGCTCTTTCACGCATAAATTGAAATGTATCTTACTTTAGTATTTTTTGTGTGTTTTGATTGTCCCTTTCACTGCCAGGGCTTGTAGTTTCTGTTCTCTTCCTTTTTTTTACTTTCGTTTTTATGTTCAGTCTTATTTTCTTTCTTTAAATCTATGATTGATTTTGGTAAGTCATGAGTGATGTATGAATTGTCCTTCATCTTCTTTTTATAGCTCAGAATTTGGATTTTTCACTGCAAAGTGGTAGTTCCAAGTAGTATTGGTCTAATTTTTCCAGTTTTTGTCCTTTTTTTCCTAACCTTTGTAATTTGTCAGTCTCTCCGCACTCAAGCTTCAGGTCGATTTCACTAAGAGTCGAAATCACAAGAGATTTCAAGTCTTCATAGTTTTCATTTTCCATTTCTGGGAGGCCGTGAAATATTACGTTGTTTTTCTTACTATTTGCTTCAAGATTTTGTATCTTCTTATATAACTTGTCTACTTCAACCTTCAGTTTCTCGTTTTCTTCCATTATTGGTTGGAGCTGTTCCTCTATCTTTTGCAACACAGCTGCCGTGACACTTTCGGTTGTAGTTTGTATGTATAGTTGCTCAGTCATCTTTGACAAAAGTAGCAACATCCCAGGTGACAGCTCGGTAGGCATTTTTTTCTGTTTCTTTTTGCCGTGAAACGGAACGCAAAAAAATTTACAAGTTATCTATAACTTTTTGATTTTATGATGGCAGCACTGCTTGTGTCAAGTCTATGCCCACGTATGTGTATAAATGATAAATAAATAAATTACAATATTAAAATATATAAAAAACACATATTAAATAAACAAAAAGATATAAAACAAATCTATACCAATATAATGAGGCAGAAGAGTTGATTTTTGTAGGGAACTATTATTTATATTTATAGTTTATATACATACAATAAATACATACCTAAAATTTTTAACCGTCGCTATCAAATCACCTTTTGACAACACTTTAGTCATCTTAGCGCTTTCAGACAATTTCTTGTGAATATCTTTAGCAGAACTATTATATAAATCAATGCCGAGTCTTTCTGCTTTCTCTAGATACGCGGGTGGTACGAGGTCGAAATTATTTGTAATTTATTTATTTTTAATGGGAAACAAACAGCGCTTACAATACTTAAAGCTAATACATATCTACATTACATTAGACAATAAAGTTTCCACTTATGCATCAAACATGGAGTGAATACAAAAAAAAAGGAACTTTATACATACATAAAAAAAATACAAAAAAAATATATATAAAGGAGATCAACAAGTTGCTTTTAAGAATTAAGTTTAATTTACTGGACTTTTATTTATTTTAAATTGTACAAAAGAAAAGGTTAACATTTTCATTTCAGGTGAATTTTGTCAATAACTCTGCGTGAAAATTGCTTAATATTGTTGTGAAATATATCTATATCGCTAAAATAGTTATTGTATGGCCCTACAAGACCGTAGTAAAAAACAATTTTTGGTATAATTAGTTTTTTGAGCAGAAATGTAGAAGGTGTCTCTAGATCGGGCACTAAAAGTTGAACATTTTATGTGAATATTACTTAGCAGATAGTTGAAATCTATAAGGTTGTGTAAGAGTTTGTACAAAAGAAATTGATCCCTATATCCTCTACGTTTTCTTAATGATCAAATATTTAGATTCTGAGTATCGTCTAATTTAATTTTGTAAAGTAATCGCCGCATAAATTTATTTTAGACGCTTTCAATTGCAAATACATATTTATCATACTGTGGTTTCCAGACAGGCGAGGCATACTCTTAAATCTCACATATGAATTATACAAAAGATTAAATGTGCGTATGTCCTTAAAATCACTTCCCTGTCTAAATATAAATCCGAGCATTTTGAGTGCATTTCCGATAATATTGACAATGTGTTTGTCAAATAAAAGACCGGCACCAGCAATAATACACCAAGATCCTGAACAACGGAGACTCTTGATATATTCTTGTTACGATTCTGATAATCGAATAAGATGGGAGATTTCTTTCTACAAAACCTTATTACTCAACATTTGTCAAGATTGAGGAATAATTCATTAGATGTGCAATATTTATCAAAATTGATTAGATCCATATGTAGTTTTGTACAATCCTCACGTTCTTTTATAATTTTGAAAATTTTTGCATCATCAGCATAAAGAAAAATTTTTATCAATTAACAAAGATTGTGAAATTTTATCAAAAGCCTTGGAAAAGTCAGTATAGATAACATCAACTTGATACCCACAATTCATAGCGTAGAGGACTATATATTATGTATAAATTTCTAGAGGTTAATTTCTGTGGAGCCGTTGTTTATAAAACCATGTTGTTGCGGGATTCGCCGGGGACGTATAAGAAGAAATAGATTATCGGTAATATTTTTTCTAATAATTTGGGAATAACAGAAAGTTTTGATATTCCACGATAATTTTTAACATTTCGTTTATTACCGCTTTTATGAACTGGGACAATGATAGACCTTTTCCAAATATGAGGTAAAGAACCCGAATGTAAAGATTTTGAGAACAATATGCGTAATGGGACGGAAATTTGAGAACTGCAACGTTTTAAAAATATAGGATGCAATTTATTAGGTCCACTACCTTTAGAATGGTCAAGTTTCAAAAGATATTTTTCTATGATCTCACAAGTAATGTTGACATTATTTACACATAAGTTATACTCCGAGGCAGAATTAGTTTCCCCAACTGTAACTCTAGTATCAATTTCAAACACGGATTGGAAGTAAGAGTTGAACGAATATCACTTTCAGCTCTATCAATAAAGAAGACATAGCATTCCAATTACAAACGTTTTGTCTCATGTCGTAGATCAGAAAATTTATTATAATCAATACTTCTTCCGTAAATCTTCCATTTTTTATGTATTTTAAGTTTTTTATTTACTAGTTTTATTAAGCGTCTAGAATACCAAGCTGGAAATTTGCTATTGCTGTATACTGTTTTAGTTAGTACAAATTTGTCAACAATGTTATTTATTATAAGATAAAATTTATCAACTGCATACATATTGTTGTGAGACGAAAATTGTTGAACCCAATTAATTTTATTTAACTCAATGTTAATGGCCTCATAGTCGGCATCATGGAAACCATGTACAAAGCGTGGAGGTTCTCTCAATAATTTGTGAATAATACCTTCCTCTACAATTATTAAAAGAGCTGGTTGATGACTATCTTCTGGTAGTGATAACGGGTCAGTCCTCTTAACTACACAAGTGGAAATAGATAAAAAGAGATCCAATAGCCTATTATTGTTATTAAAGATGGTATTGTATTGACTCCGTCCTGTAAATGACATAAATGCGAATAATTGTAAAATTAGATTATTGTCCGAGGCATTTTTAATTGCGAAGTGCTCGTCAGACTATAACAACCATCTAGCCTCACTAATATTGAAGTCACCTAATATAATAAAAGCTATCGCTGCGGTTGTTAATATACAAGTCCGTCAAGTATTCAAAGAAAATGGCTTCAGAGTTGCATTGTTTCGGATTTTGTGGGAAATAACAGCAAAATAGGTGCAGCTTTTTACGAGGCAAACCTTGCCCGAGGATCAATGGCTCGTAATATCTGCGTCAGGTAATTGAGGAGGCGCGGTGGGGTGTTGAATATCAATAGTTGCTTTTCCTTGCCGAATAGCAATGAGTGCCACCTCTCTTTACTCCTAATCGAGTATAGTCGCGATCATTACGATATACAATATAACGTGGATCAAAGAGTTCCTCATCAAAAACCCCGTCTAACAGCCAGGACTCAGTTAAACAGACTACGTCATATATATTTTTATCGGGCAAATGAAATTCTCTACGGGGCTTCACATTCATCATTGTTTTGGTTTTTTGTAATAATAAAAACAAATACATAATATACATAATATAATGAATAGTAAACGCGACAGGTTGTGCGTTCGATTCACACTCAAAAAAACATTGATATGTGGAAATATCTACACTTTCTACTTTTTTCCAAATATGAGGTAAAGAACCCGAATGTAAAGATTTTGAGAACAATATGCGTAATGGGACGGAAATTTGAGAACTGCAACGTTTTAAAAATATAGGATGCAATTTATTAGGTCCACTACCTTTAGAATGGTCAAGTTTCAAAAGATATTTTTCTATGATCTCACAAGTAATGTTGACATTATTTACACATAAGTTATACTCCGAGGCAGAATTAGTTTCCCCAACTGTAACTCTAGTATCAATTTCAAACACGGATTGGAAGTAAGAGTTGAACGAATATCACTTTCAGCTCTATCAATAAAGAAGACATAGCATTCCAATTACAAACGTTTTGTCTCATGTCGTAGATCAGAAAATTTATTATAATCAATACTTCTTCCGTAAATCTTCCATTTTTTATGTATTTTAAGTTTTTTATTTACTAGTTTTATTAAGCGTCTAGAATACCAAGCTGGAAATTTGCTATTGCTGTATACTGTTTTAGTTAGTACAAATTTGTCAACAATGTTATTTATTATAAGATAAAATTTATCAACTGCATACATATTGTTGTGAGACGAAAATTGTTGAACCCAATTAATTTTATTTAACTCAATGTTAATGGCCTCATAGTCGGCATCATGGAAACCATGTACAAAGCGTGGAGGTTCTCTCAATAATTTGTGAATAATACCTTCCTCTACAATTATTAAAAGAGCTGGTTGATGACTATCTTCTGGTAGTGATAACGGGTCAGTCCTCTTAACTACACAAGTGGAAATAGATAAAAAGAGATCCAATAGCCTATTATTGTTATTAAAGATGGTATTGTATTGACTCCGTCCTGTAAATGACATAAATGCGAATAATTGTAAAATTAGATTATTGTCCGAGGCATTTTTAATTGCGAAGTGCTCGTCAGACTATAACAACCATCTAGCCTCACTAATATTGAAGTCACCTAATATAATAAAAGCTATCGCTGCGGTTGTTAATATACAAGTCCGTCAAGTATTCAAAGAAAATGGCTTCAGAGTTGCATTGTTTCGGATTTTGTGGGAAATAACAGCAAAATAGGTGCAGCTTTTTACGAGGCAAACCTTGCCCGAGGATCAATGGCTCGTAATATCTGCGTCAGGTAATTGAGGAGGCGCGGTGGGGTGTTGAATATCAATAGTTGCTTTTCCTTGCCGAATAGCAATGAGTGCCACCTCTCTTTACTCCTAATCGAGTATAGTCGCGATCATTACGATATACAATATAACGTGGATCAAAGAGTTCCTCATCAAAAACCCCGTCTAACAGCCAGGACTCAGTTAAACAGACTACGTCATATATATTTTTATCGGGCAAATGAAATTCTCTACGGGGCTTCACATTCATCATTGTTTTGGTTTTTTGTAATAATAAAAACAAATACATAATATACATAATATAATGAATAGTAAACGCGACAGGTTGTGCGTTCGATTCACACTCAAAAAAACATTGATATGTGGAAATATCTACACTTTCTACTTTGGCGACGCTGTTTGAAACTTTACTGAGTGCGTATGTACAGTTCACCCAGTGGAAATTTAACCCACGACTGTCGTGCTTATAATGTTACGCTACTGTTATAATGAAACGCTATTCCACTGCATCATGACAGAGAAAGAAATGAAATTAAATATGTAATAAACACCTATCCTTATCCTATATATCTTTTGTATTCAGTACAAAACCATTTCTCTTTAGCGTCGTATTGTATCTACTTCGAGTGCTTGTCGGACATTATGATCACGTTGTGGACAAGGTGAATGAGGTATATAGAGATCGTAGCGTTTGGCGTTCTTTTCTATCTGACTTTTCCACTAGTAATACAGCGTGAAGCTAAATAAATAGGTATTTAATTTCAATTATGTTGTAAAGAATCATTATTGGTACCACAGCATCATTTTCCTTCAGTTGCTTATCATTATTCTACACTAATTGTCTGTAATATTCTGAATGTGTTAGTATAAAAATAAACAACATTATTATATTACATGAATAATTCATAACTATTTTACTTTTCAATTTACCTTTATTAAAATTAAAAATTTAAAAAATTTAAAAATGTACCTTTATTTCTTTATAAATTCGTTCGGATCAACATTTACCAACCTGTATCAACATTTATATATATGAAAATATAGCTTCAAGCACCTGTTAACACAAAGACATTACATTAATAATTTTTAGTAAAAAAATATCATCATTTAGTTACAATAAATATATTACAATTCTTAATATACTGTATTTAAATAATTATAATTATTTACATTCTTCGCAGTAACATTGTCTCAAGGACAAGACGAAAAGTGGGGAATGGAATGTTTTAACACTAGTTTCCCCCTGCCTACAAAAATTATATAGAAATCTTCAAAATTATTGTCTTGAATACCTACCTCTTCGACAAGATCAAGTCTATTTTCAGTAAAAATAACTTGTTTGAAGAACAGGCTGTATTTTGAGGCGAAAGAAAACAAATATTATTTCGACAGTTTAGAAAAATTTATTCATAGATCCAATAAATGTATTCAGCTTAAGAGTAATTATATTGACAAGAAAAAAAATGATTCATTGTTTCATTTAATTTAGAACCCTTTCATTCCACGAACTTTTGGACCTCCTCGTGTATATTGATTAATAAATACGATGGTTGTGGGTTCATTTGGGCGTTGAGACCAGCCACTTAATTATATTATGTCTCGAATTCGTGTGGAACGGAGTGTTTACACTTATAAAAGAAACAAATAACAACAAATGATTTTCGCTCAATATAAAAAAAATAAAAATTAAATATATTCATAGACGATTTATTTATAAAGGTAAGCAATATAAAAAAATAATTGGTCAAAAAATACACAAAATTAACATCCCTACAAATACACACTTCAGTATATATACTGAAGTATATATACTGATTTTTCGGATTTTTTTTTTACTTTTGATTATTTTCGTCCCGATTGAACAATCAACAAAAATTTAGAAAACTCAACTTCAGTCTGGTCAACTCACTTCACGTTTTGTTGACCGTATTGTAAGTTTTTATAACGTAATGCATGTGTTATGTAGCGCTCGGTGTCACAGGCGGAAAACTTATTTAATATTATATTATAATATGTCCGTCTGATAGGCGGCCGAGCGCCACAAAATGCTGACAAGGCAAAGATTGGGTGCGCCGGTGGGAAAGGAATTTCTTCTGTTCCCACACTTATTATTCCATCGTGGAATAGTTAAGTTGTAGGTTAAGTTGGATTTAGTAAGGTTTAGATTCAATATTGTTCCTCCAACATTGAGGACAATTATATATAAGTTAGATTTATTTTATGTATTTCAATTAAAAATTTTATTAATATAAATTTATATAAAAATCATATTTTTTTAACCCTCCAACTGCAGCCCTCGTAACTCATATGTAAGTATTTTTATTATATATTTTTTGTATTTTACATGAAATTCTAGTGCACTAGGTTAGATCACTATAAATATAGCGTTCCTTTTTACACCGGATAAGTTAAGGTCTACATCGCCTATATACATTTACACTAATCTACATCTAGTGCTCTACATGTAATGTACTTGAAGTATTGTGGTACACGTTCTACTAATGACAGAACCTATAATAAACTAGAGATCAGGAAAATAAAAATATTCTAAATATATAAATTATCTCGAACGTAATACATATTACACAACCATCACATTTAATCGGGCATGTTCTAAGCCATGAAAACGTCAAGGTATTTTTCTATTTACCTGAGAACGGAATATATGCGTATATATTCCGTTCTCAACTTTTCGCCACTTATAGGACATTATGTACTTGGCTGGTGAAGCTCTACGCTTTTTTTATTCTGTTATTCTTTATATAAAATTGTAATGATTTTATATTTATACGTTTTAATATTAGCAATAATTTATTATGAAAATGTAAATCAACCTCTTTGTTTAATAAAAAGTTGTTTTTTTTTAAATAAGTAATATAAGTTTATAGAACTGTCACCAGAGGACACTAATAAAATGACGCCTTATGTGGTCGGAAAAAATTCGAGATACACTTTTAGACTTGGAGCGGAAGAAGAAAGAGGATGGTAAGCACTATTAGGAAATGTGGATCTTCGGCGGTTATTTCTTTGGCAGTTATTAGGTAACTAAGATGCAAAAAATATCTAGGTTTCGTTAAATTATAAAACTAAATGACGTTGTCTATTATCAGACACGTTTAGCATGGTTTTAACTCCAAGCACCTCTAAACTTTAACAAATTACAAGCGCCAATCCATATTACAGTAGACATCTATGTTGAGTGTATGCGCATAGAAACTTTCAGGCTTTCTAAAATAACGAAGGCTTGGCTTTATTTTGGCTCTGAGGTCATAATATTTATTTGGCACAAAGTATCACTGCAAAATCTACTGGAGTCGGGGCAAAGCACGGCGTCGATTTATGCCAATCAACATGCAATGCCTTCAAAATTCGGCGGAAAGTAGGAGACGGAGTGTCTTAACACTAGGCACCCTCTGCTTACCCTGCTATGTGCGGATACAGTGTTAAGCTGAGTTATTTATTTTTTAAAATACCCTTAATAAAAAAATAAAAAAATGTTTGTAATATAATTTTATTCTGTAGTGTTGCACTAAAATACATACAACTCAGAATAAAGTTATATTATGGAAAAAAATCATATATCAGTGGCACAGCTTTTAACTGTCTTGAGTTGGATTATCAATCGGGGCAATTCCTCCTATTTGTCATCAAGAAAAAGCGCGGTGTTAAGTTCCGCGGTCCCCCACTCCACACAGACATTGATCTGTAAGGGTATAAACCCTTAACTAAGTATTTATTGAACGTGTGTACATCAATTTACAGGAATGCGTAACATATACAACGCATCTGCGCCTATAGGGCCCCTCGACCCGGAAGCTACGTACAAAATTCTTACACAGAATTATATTAGCGGTGGCGGTGGTTGATACACAGTAGGACGACGAAAAATTACTTATCATTGTAATAATTGTTAATATTATATTTGTATATGTTTGTATTTGAACCTACGATTATAATGCAATATTTACAATCTTCTTCACTATGTACTATATCTATAACTAAACAAATATTTTAAGTTTAATAATTAAACTCGACTAACAGAGATTGTTGTTCTTTTACCTTATAAGACTATGTGTGTTTTTTTACCTTTACGCTGTATTCCGCACATAGCAGGGCAGGCAGAGAGAACCTTGTGTTAAGACACTCCGTTTCCATTAAGATATTTCCATTCTCCACTTCTGGAGGCATTGCGCGTTGAGTTGCGAAACTCAACGCCGTGTTTACTTTACCTCGTTATCAGAACAAGGAAAACGAAAATATTAAATATTTACTTTGTGTCCTGAAGTAAGAATTAACAAGATATAATTAGTCATATATCTTATAATAGATACTGTGTTTTAGTGTAAACGCGATAATTGTGAGTTCAATCTTACATGGTGGAATATACAGGGTGGAAGTGTCTGCGCTCCTTTTACGGGAACAGCATATAGGATAAAATATTTCAAAGCCATACCAAAAGAAATCAATCAAGGTACCTCAACAGTTTAGACGTAGGTTTTTTTTATTTCACGGTGTTTACCTATACTGAATTTCGTGAGATGCAGTTACGAATAAATACCAATAACGTAAACACCTACTACAACAAAAGTGATACTAAAATTGCAGATCTGCCGCTTTTCATTCTCAAAAAACATACTAGAACGAGAAAGGGATATCTCTCGTTGTGTTAAGTGAATGAGGCATGTGCGGGGTGGGGTTATCGTAATTTCGTTTTTTTTTTATAAAAGCTTTAAAAGCTTTAGGCTCCTCCCTCCGACGTGATCGGAGACTTTTTATATCTTGTCTTTTAATTTTTCAATGTTGTAAGGATTTCTCCAAAGAGATATAAATTTTAATCAGATTGAAGAACATCTTTTTTAACAATAATCTATGAAAGTAAACATACGCAAAATGACTATAAATAAGACAATTTTTTTTTACGAAAGCAACACAGCAAACTTTGGGCTAATAAATTGAAAAAATAACTTTTTTATTTAAAAAAAAAACTCTTTTGTTTTAACTGTATTAGGTTTTTATAGAGCATTTACTTCAAACTGAGGTTTCTTTTAAAGTAGTGATGACAAAAACACTCTTTATATTTGAATGATTTCCATTTCCCCGCGCTGGTTAAACGCAGTATTACGTAACGCCACTTAATATACAGTATTTTAAACACGGACGGAAAATAACTATCGAAATATGTTAACACCTGGTTATCTCTGTCTACCTCGAATAAATTGTGAAGATGTTTTAATTTATATGTTAATAAAATATTTTCTTACAGATGCTATCGAACAATAGAGAAAAATTTGGTAAACTTGGACTTAGACTACGTGATGCTACAGCGATACTTGCGCAGGCAGAGGACGGCTCTAAGAGACCGCAACGGACGCACCCAAATTGTATATTTATAATTTTTAAATGTATTATACTTTATTTCTTTCTTTGAAATGTATGTACATCTATAATGAGATCTGAAACATGAATTATGGGATGAAAAAAAAGTATATGTTATGAAATAATATATTATGAAATATTACAATAACCCTTTCAATATAGGACGTACAGAGTAGTGATGTAACGAATTTAAATTGAAAATTTGCGAAGGCAAACATCGTTTTTTTTATTTATGTATTATTTACGCTACGGTGTTTTTAAGCTCAAATGAGATTAACTGTTATTTATTAAGAAACCGATTTTTAAATCCATATTCTTATTATTCAAAGTATAAATCAATATCTAAACCAAATAAAAAAGTAAATAAAAAGCCGATGATTTTATTACAATATTCAGTTACATTTTTCGATATTCAAAAAGTATTTGTTATGAAAGGAAAAATTTTATATTAGTAACCTAATATATTCATATAACAATATATTCAAAGTGTTTATTTTTTTATATTTACATTCGCAAAATATTCGTCACATCACTAGTAAATAGTCGAAGCGTAGGTACGTATATTTTTTATTTTATTTAAGCTATTATTAAATATACATATTTAAATATAATAAACATTCAATAACTTTTTTTTCGATATATTCAATCAGCACTGAGGCAATTCAACCTTAGGAACTTTAATAATAGGTAAATTCTTTTTGAATTCTTCGATATCCATGATAAAGTTCCTTTCATCTTCATGTGGGTCCCCGTTTAAATAATGGAGCGTCAAGCTCTTTGGTTCTGTATCTTCTGTTGTTTCATTTTCATTTTCGGGCTTATTTCCGACAATCTGAATTAAAAAAATAATTGAATAAAGTGACAAACCATGCCGTTGAGTTGCTATCGGCGTCGTTAAGTTATTGTTTTGAGGCACATGTATATACCAAATTTAATACATAATAACTAAGTTGAATACTAAGTCTCGTCTCATTGGCATCGTCACACATTTATTATTAGCATAAATTATTATTATTAATGAAAAAAAGGAGTATTTATTATTTATTACCTGAACAGAAAGTTTCCTAAACAACTTCTTGTTACCAGTGGGGAAGTGGTTTTCGATCCAATTGTTGATGTCTCCAATTTTCACTTTCTGTATCGCCTCATTCTATAATAATATAAGCACAATAAATAAAATATTTAACTAAAATAATTAAATATTCTTGATTAATACAAAATGTAGCCATTGTAGCGCAGTTCTATAAATTAAAAAATATGGAAGCCCTGACACTAAACTTCAAACGACTGTACATAGTTTATTGAATCATGGTTATGAAACAAAAAAACTATATCAAAATTGGATCTCATCCGTTTCGGAGCTACAGATAGAAATACAGATAGACACAAAGACATGCCAAACTTATATCTTTGCTTGCATTGGGGGACTCTACCTATTGCTTTCATTGGGGGACAAAATGAAATGCTATATCTAATACTATTAGTTAATAAAAAAAGACAGAACGTGGCAACAGTTGTAATGTATAATTATGTATTTTTTACTAATTTATTTTTACCACTTCACCAGACGTCTACTGATGAAATTGACCAAAATAATGCAATTACCTCAATAAACTCCCTTTGGAACTGATACTCTTGGCTTACGATCTCACTCCAATATTTTTCAATCTGCAAATTTGATGACAATTTAAATTTTGTGCAAACAAATCAATAGTTGTAGATAAATATGTAATTTATCCTTCTAAAACTAATACTATTACTACCCCTGCAAAAGTCCACGTTAAGCGTGGTAGGGGTTGTCGTGGAGTGTACGCCTCGTTTGCCATGCCCATAGCGCGGAACTGTGCTCTCCCCAGAATTCGAAGGGCGGCCTGAGTTTATAGACTCAGGGAGGGATTCTCCATCACCGGAGGTGCTGGTACTGTCCTGGAGTAGTTTCTCTTCGAGTGCCGCTATCACATTCCAGGGAGGGGTGGGGGTTGAGCCCGGCATTACCTAGTGCAGTGGCAGTGCAGTGGTAAGAAGCCACTACTTCACGCCGGCTTTAAATGCCGGGGGTGGTAGTAATTCGGTCAAGTCTGCCCATGTGTGTTGCCATTGCTGATAACGTGACTCTACCACACGTACTTTAGTCACTTCTTAAGACAGCAAAAGTATCAGGGTGATCCTATTCTAGGTTATGATAATGCCTCCAGAATTCGGCGGATATAGGATGGGGGATAGGCTCTTAACACTAGGGTTGCTCTGCCTACCCCGCCGTGTGTGAGATACAACGTGACGCTAAAAAAATATATAATAATGACAAAATTGACATTGACAAGACAAGGTTAATAAATAAAAAGAAATAAAGCAAAATAATGACCTCCTCTTTTAAGTTATTATCAGGAATACGTCTCAGTTGCTCGCGCTTCACCGTAGCGAGCGCCTTTTCTCCGCCCCGACGGGTGTCTCGTGCGAACTCCTTTAGGAACGCCTCTATACGTTGATCTACGTATGACACGCTGTATGGAAATTGTATATAATGTTATTTTAATTGTATATATTGTTAACGAGTTGTGGCCGCCCTGTAATCAGTTTTTCACCTTCACATTCATTCGACAAAACAAATTCAATAAACAGTAAGGAAAATCTTTAAATCAAATCTATGCATCCATCTACAGCTAACTTCAGTGCAACTACGACTACGACCACTACATACTACGTAAGTCGGCCATCTGATATAAATAAAAAAAAAATAGCGACAAAAACATACTTAAACTTATCCACTTGTGTGTTGACAGTAACAGAATTCCCCAGAACTCCAAAAGTGTATCTCATCGTATTGAACGCATTGTCGCCGAGCTTTTCTTTAGTACTGAGTGTGTTAAACACTGGTTCCCTCATAAGCAACTACATATGTAAATAAAGATAAAAATCAGTAATAAGTGTAGAAATTATAAATTTTGGATTTTATTATTTAAGAGAATCTTCAAAAACACTTTAATTTTACGAGGACTCATACATAAAAAAATTAAAAAAGATAATAACAATTAGATCACAAATTGACTCTGTCATCTTATGTGCGAATGTATGTTCTCATGTATAGATGTCTGATTACAGGTGTCGATGTGACCTCGGGACGTGTGTGTAAGTGCATGTGTGGATATATAATCACATGTGTGGATCTGGAACTCAACGTGTAGATATGTGATCTTATATGTGGATTTGTAACACACGTATCAATGTGCGCTTTAGTGTGAACGTGTTTTCACATGTGTGGATGTGTAATATCATGGGTGGATGTAAACGCATGTGCGAATATGTGACCTCATTTGTGCACGTGTGATCACGTGGGGATATACGATAACGTGAGTGGATGCGTAATCTCATAACCTTACAACGAAGAATTGGGCGTATAGTGAGTCAATGTTACATGGCTTACAGCCTTAGCCAAAAAATCCAACACAAAGAGATTTGTTCAATTTCAACCAGTAGGTACTTAGTTTCTAAGATTAGCGCATTTAAACAAACAAATTCTTCATCTTTATAATGTTAATATAGATAAAATGCAACTTATCAATAATCGTAATAATAAAATAAATAGATTTAATTTATGAAATATCAAAATATATACCGTAAGAAGCCATACAGTCTCCGAATCTTTAAGATTAGTTGCTTCACCCTGGTAGTACGCATTCACTATACTATTAGTAGATGAGGGGTCAAAACTCGCAACTCGAAGATATTTCTCTCCTAATGGCAACTGATGTACCTTTATCTGTTTGGAAAAAATAATAATTTTAGAAAAAAATATAATAACATTGAACCTAGTATAAAAAAAACTTAGCCCATTTAGGATTAATTTGATGGCCATCTATTTATATGGACAGACCGTTTGATCAAAGCCGTTAATTTCAAGATGGCATCGAGTTCTAAAGCTGAAATTAATATCAAATTTCCAGGTCTACATTCGATTAGAACATGTTCTGTGTTGCTAATTAAGCTGTTAAAGTTATTGAAGGAGATAAGCGTTCGTGCTGGCCGGAGTTGTGCCGTGGGACCTGGACGCGACGTCTCTGGCGTCGGCCTATTGCCGGCGTCGGGGCCTCGCGTCCGGGGCCGCGGCAAGCCCAGCGCGCACCGAGGAGGAGCGGGAAGCCGCATTACGAGTGTGGGAATCCCGGGTGGCGACACCAACTGCCGGCCGGTTGACGATCGAGGCTGTTCGTCCAGTGTTCCGCCAGTGGTTAGCGCGGCGTCACGGCGTCCTAACCTTCCGCACGACACAGGTACTCACGGGGCATGGTTGCTTCGGGGGTTACCTGCGTCGGATCGCCGGGAGGGAGCCCGACGCTCGCTGCCACCACTGCGACGACTGCCTCGATGAGACGGCCCAGCACACGTTGGAGATGTGCACAGCCTGGGCGTCTCAACGTCGTCACGAGGCAGTGGTGCTCGAGAAGGAGTCGGCGGAACGGGCGAGGGAGGCTATTGCCGAGCTCGCCATCCGCCGTAAGAGACCGGGTCGCCGGAGGGCGGCACACGATCGCCGCCTTCCGCCCTAATGAGCCAGAGGGCGGTCAGCTTGGGGAAGCTGGCCGCCTACAAACCTGGCCCGAGTAGTCGCGCGCAGGTTGCTCCCGCGCGCTACTCCGAGCAGGCCGTCGAGGGTGCCCACCACCCTTGACTCCGCGACGTGCCTTGCAGGCTCCCGCCGCCGCGTTTCGCGGAAGACTCTTGTCCCCGCGTCTCGCGGCCAGTGGCGGTCGAGGAGGAGCACCGTGAGGTCTTAGTGGGTATTCGGACGGCCTAACATCTGCCAGTCCGCGAGCCCCACATAACCGAGCTCGAGTCCCCACTCGGGCCGGTATCCGTAAAAGGATTTCCTCACGTTAAAAAAAAAAAAAAAGGAGATAAGCGTTGGATGGATCTTTTATCGGATTTTGCAGGAAATTCGCCGCGTAATCAAAACCTGTAGGGTATTTACTTCCCCTTTTTTCTAATTTCATAATGGAATTTTGTACAAGAAGGGAACATTTACAGCACAAATAAATCAAGCTTTAATACACGTTTTCGTTTTTTTTTGCCATTTTATAAAAAGTTCCACAGTCATTTAGCTGGCTTTAATTAAAATGCTTTACAATAAGACCGAGGTCATCATAACGTAATGGGCCAGCGTCGGACGGTAGACGCAACGATTGTGGGTTCGATCCCCACTCGGGGATAATATTGTATTTTAATTATACACAACGTAGTGACTCAACACTAGGTTCCTTCAGCCAACCCGGCTATGGGGGAAAAGCTTCAAGCAGTTTTTATTTGTTTTACAGCAAAAATACAAAATAAATTATTATTTACCTCAGGCATTTCTTGCTCAGACAGTGCTTTCCATTTTATATTTTTATGAACATTTTCAGATATCGTGATAGCTTCATGCCAGGCGAGGTTACCTTGTACAAGTACCTTAAAAAGTATTTTTTACTTTTAATTAATAAATTAGGTAATATTCATTGATACAAATAACATCAATTTGCTGATTTATAATAATTGAAAGTGAAGAAATAATACATTATTTCTTTATTGTTTATAACGATTAAATAAAGAAATAACTGTTTTACTTATAAGTGAATAGTAATATTGAGGTCTTAGGGGTGCAGCGGCACAGCGTTCGACTGTAAACGTTGCCGTTATGAGTTCGATTGTCACTTGTGGGAACTACTTTCATTTGCTTATTCTGGTAACAAGACAAAGCAAGGCGCGACCGATGGAGCCCGACATGAAATGTTCCGAAAATTGAGTGTGGCCTAACAATATTAAACAATGTCTTAACCCTATATTCCCTCTGCCTACCCTATTACACGCAGGATATGACGTGAAGCTAAAATAAAATCAGTTTCACTTTGTATTCCGCGCATAATGATGTAAATCATCGCCGGGTCTTTGTGTTGGTACTAGAGAGAAAAAAATAAAATATTAATAAATAAAAATTTACTCCCCCGAGTGGGGATCTAACTCACAACCGTCGCGTTAGAGTCACATCCTTGTGCCATGACGGCTTCTAAATAAAAAATAATATTAATATGTTTTTTTTATTCAAATTGTAATATCTATATATATAGTCTATATTTACAGTTATGTTATTCTCACCTGCAAGTACATTTTCTCTAACAACTTGTGAGTGATTTTTTGCAATTCGGAATACGTAATATTTTGTATGACGGCAGCTTTGTCCCTCGGAGATATATAGGGCTCCATAATTACATTGAACCGGACATCTCTGTAACAAGTATTTAATTCAGTAAATAGTTTAAATTGTATTCGCTTTGGTATTTGTTTTTGTACAAATGTTTATCTACAAAAAAAAGTGGCCAAATTTACGATTGTAGGTTAACAGGTTAACCTATAAAAGTGGAGAAATTTAAGTTTGCGTATGCGCATTATGCAGTTTTTATATAATTTTAAAGCTTGTAACTTCTTGCCAAATTTTATAATTCTAGGGCAATGTAAAAATAATTTATAACGTTTTTTTTATTTCGGGTACTATTTCATACAAAATAGCATAAACTCTCGTATGTTTTGATTGCGTTGACTTGAAGAAAATATGTCGAGGTGATTTTGACAAAAAATGATCTTAACAGACAGAAAGACAGTCAAATATACAAAAAAAAAAAAAGGATTTAATAAGGCTTTAGTTTTCTTTTTTAAGAGGCACGGAACTAAAAGTAAAAGCTATCACACTTGAACATGATGTGCAATCCTCACTGTTCTAGCTCCTCCGGCTGGACGAGCAAGTTGTAGTAGGAGCGCGCACGCTCCTCCCGCACCGCCTCGAACAGCTGCGGCGTGAGGCGGCCCGCGTGCATCTCGCGCGACACCAACTCCACCAGTACCTGCGGGTCAATGGAGGATGATGTGAGGATCGAGACATTCGAGGGGATCTGATGTCGTACAATTTTATTTTAAATAGCTAAATTTTATATTTACACAATTTCAGCATTGATTATTTATAAGATTTTTTAGCCGACTTCTGTAAGAAAAGGAGGTATAAATTCGATGGAATTTTTTTGTTTGTTACCTCAGAACTTTTAACTGAGTGAACCGATTGTGATGTTTCTTTTTTATTTGAAACCGTCCCGTGTGGTCCTATTTTTATTAATTTGGTCCATTTCTGACAATGATATTCATGAAAAAATAACTTAAGTCTTAAATTTGCATGAAGTATGTGCGCGACAAATGGACGAATAACCCAATATCACGCCAACCGATTACATTGATACTTTTTTTTATCGGAAAATGTACACTTCAAGGGCAGTTAAATAAAGGTAGGTTTTGTTTATGGGATCCGGTTGAAATTGGAGAAGTCGGTTTTTTTTGTTAAGAACTGTAATTATTTTATTTAAACTGATCCATACTAATACTGAAAATACAAAAATAAAACAATATTATTTAAAATATAAAAATAAAACAAAATTATTTCTGCATACAGTTTCACAATATAGTTTCTCCTAAAACTGCAACACGAGGTGTGGTGTAAAATACGTAAAAAAAGTGTTAAAAAAGTTTGTACTTACATGTAGATTCTGGTTGTAACCGCTTACTTTCCAGGTTAATCCTTTTTGAGAAGTATACAACGAGTGCGATAAGCCCGCCATAGTCGCCGGGTACAATTCTTCCTGTTACAATAGAAAAATAAAACAAAATTATTTCTACATACAGTTTCACAATATAGTTCCTTTTTAGCTAATAAAAAAAGGCGATAAAAATATCGTTCAGTTTCTCGCTGTATCCCACCTAAAGCAGTGTAGGTAGATGGAATAGATTCTCTTTACCTACACTGCTACACTAGAGTGTTAAGAAACACTGTTCCCCACGATTCGCCTAATATATCAGATATTGCGAGTTGAGTGACGGATCTCAACGCTGCGGTTTGTCTTGTGAACAGAGGAAATGAAAATAACAGATTCCCTCCTTCACTTGGAGGCATCAAACCCATAACTGCTAACGTGGAAATACGTGTTTTTTGCTATATGAACGGCCCTATCATTATTTGAGTAAATCTACAAAATTTTAGGAAAGGAAAGGAAAGTTTTTTCAGGAAATCATGGAGCCGTAGATTTGAGTATATAGTTTGAATTTGAACTCGATACCTCCAAGTTCCTGAGACAAATGCTCTTGACAGACAGACAGACAGATGGACAGATAGACAACAAAGTGATCTTATATCCATTTTTTCCTAAAAGGTACGGAACCTTAAAAACAGCTTTATTTTAAATAAATAATAATATATTTGACAAGAAAAAGAAAGATATATATGTATACCGCGAGTCCTTGTTGTAATACATCAGTCCAGAGATCGATGAGACAAGCGCTGGAACATGTCAAATAATGAATATTATATTAATTTCTTCTGATCAATTCAGAGTGGAGCTAAGCTGAAATAAGCATCATTTGCTGTTTAATTATTATCATCTAAACAATACTGAGCCATTTGTGACGTAGGGGCAAAAGTGTGTGACGTCGGTTTCAATTCCCACACAGAAAAATTAAATATTTAATATTTTCATTTAGTCACTCTGGTGAAGAGGCGAAGCGCAGCGTTGTGTTCCACTACTCAACACGTAATGCCTCAAGAATACAGTGGAAACTGAAGTGCGTTAATGGGGCACGGAATGTCTTAGCAATACATTCTGAAATTCTGAAAGATACAAGACAGGCTTGTCTAGTGTGAGGCCAACGGGTGATGTGAAATTGTATTGTTGTTGGTTATAAATGTCTTTTTTTTCTATTATTTTAAAATCAATTTTTACATATATTATTATAATAAATAAAAATATAATAGATTAATATATAATTAGGGTAATTTAAAAAAAAACTTACTCTCGTGGCGAATGTAAAATGAGCGGAGTAAGGAAGTAGAAATACAATAAAGCTGTGGGAAATCGAAACTTGAAGTCTGGTTTGTACCACACCTCCATGTTACTATTCTTACGTAGTAAATTTGGTTGATCCAATCTGCAAAGAAATATATTATTTAGAAATATATAATTTTAGAATCTTTTAAAAAAATGTTTTTGATACTCTTTTTGATTACAGTATGATTGACGAGACGTGGCCGCCCTGAAGATAGGCGTAGATTACTGCGCAGATTTTATATTTTATTTTTTTTTCTTACTTTTTATCATTTTCTTACCAAATAAACAAAACGCAAAAGTTCAGAAAGCTTAATTTAGGGCGGCGGAAGACTAATCTTACAGTCCTTTTTTTTTTTGAAAAAGACAAGGCATACGAGCATTCGGATCACCTGATGGTAAGTGATTACCGCCGCCCACGACCCCGTGCAAACCCAGAGGAGCTAGAGGTGCGTTGCCGGCCTTTAAGGTGGATATAGACGCGCTTTTTGAAGGTACCCATGTCATATCGACCTGGAAACACTGCCGCGGGTAGGCCATTCCACAGTTCCGTGGCGCGTGGAAGGAAGTACCTTCGAAACCGCACAGTAATGGATTGCCACGTATCGTATTGTGGATGATATTTTAGTTTATGATGTACCTTGCGGTTAGAAAATTCGGCGGCAGGTAACAGGTCAAACAGTTCTTCAGAACACTCCCCATGATAAATGCGATAGAGAACGCACAGCGAGGAGACGTCTCTACGCAAAGCCAAAGTATCAAGCCTTTTACAGATCATTGGGGCCCCAATGATTCGAATGGCTCTACGTTGTATGCGATCAAATGGTTCAAGCTGATACTGGGATGCAATAGCCCAGAGATGAGAACAGTACTCCATATGAGGCCGAACCTGGGCCCTATATAGAGCCAAACGGTGTTTTGGCGTGAAGTACCGTCTCGCTCTGTTGATGACCCTCAGTTTCCTCGAGGCCAACTTGGCCTTGCTTTCCAGATGATCGCGATACTGTCAGTCACTCGAAATATTAAGGCCCAATATACTGATACTGGGCGCGGCTGTAAGGGGAATGTTCTGAAAGACTGGTGATACGATAAATAGGATTTTTTTGTGGTTAATGCGCAAACTTGTAACTTCAGGTGGTTAAACTGAACTAAGTTCTTTTCACCCCATGAGGAGACATTGTCGAGGGATGCCTCAACAGAAGACACAAGTTTATTTCGGCACTGTTCAGCGTTTTACCGAGAAAGACTTGCTCGCCCAGAGTAAACAGCGTCCACCGTGCTATCATCTGCATAGCAATGAATGCTAGAATCCTCTAACCTGTCATTGATATGCAGAAGAAACAGCGTAGGGGACAGCACGCAGCCTTGGGGAACGCCAGCGTTCACGGGCATATGTTTAGAGCCAAAACCGTCGACAGCGACCTTGATGCTGCGCCCAGCGAGAAAGCTGGCGATCCACTTGTATAAACTCTCGGGAAGCCCATAGGATGGAAGTTTAGCCAGGAGCGCCTCATGCCACACTCGATCGAAGGTCTTCGCCATGTCCAAACTGACTGCCAGGCCCTCTCCCTTGCTTTCAATAGCTGCAGCCCAACAGTGAGTAAGGTAAACCAGAAGATCACCGGTTGAGTGACCATGGCGGAATCCATATTGTCGTTCATTAATCAATCGGTGATCCTCTAGATAATGCTCCCCATGACTTTTGAGAGCAGGGAGGGGATAGCAATAGGCCTGTAGTTAGATGGATCGAAACCATCGCCTTTCTTTGGGATCGGGTGGATAAGAGCGCTCTTCCATGAGTCTGGGACTACGCCGACTGAGTTGGAGTGCCGAAGCAAACGCGTTAGCACCGGTGTCAGCTCAGGAGCACAAAAACGGAGCACTAAAGGAGAGATGCCATCTGGCCCGCTCGACTTGTGGATGACCAAAGAGGACAGAGCACGTCTAACAGCTGTTTGGTTTAACTTAACCTCAGGCTATTGAGCTCTGGCACCACGGGATGGTCGGCGGCGTTGTTCTTCCTTGGTCATCCAAAGTCGAGTTTGAGGCAAAGAGAGCGCCCAGCAGATCGGCTTTCTCTTTTGCCGTGTGGACCAAGATGTAATTTCTGTGCGTAATGGCGGAAATGAAGGCTAGCTAAAGTTGCCAAGTGCCATCTTTGAGAGCGCCCAGAACTGATGAGTTCCGGACGGGTAGCTCTCAAGCTTCTCGCCAATTTTGGCGATATGCTCAGACTTTGCTCTGGCAATTTGCCGCGTAAAGAACCTAGAAGCTCTTTTATATTTCCTTTTTGAGGTTTTCACCTCCGGATCCTTAGTAACCAGTGCCTCAGCCCAGATTTGATATGCCTCGCGTTTGTTAGGGGCAGCAAGCTTTCAAGACGTATCAGAAGACACCAAAAGGGCATCGACGACAACCTGGCACTGTTCTGGATGTGAAGTCAGCGGAAGGTTCAATAAGGAGGCATTGTGGTTGCCCACGTCCGGGAGTCGCGTAGGTGACTCAACCAATTGGGACAATCCGTTCGCCATAGCGAGCCATAGCGAGGTCAAATGCAGCCTTCTCCGCGTGGTCGGTGGTGCGTGATCCAAGCTAACTGGCATTGTGCGCATTAAAACCGCCAAGTATCACGACCTCAGCGGAGGGCATCTGTGAGAGCATATCGTCGATAGCCGATTGAATGGGCTCCATGAGCCGTCCGTTTCTGCATTACCACTGTGGGACCTGTAAAGGCATGCGTAGACTCGGGCACGATCGTCCGAGTCAACACGGAGCCAGATGGTAGACAGCTCCCGACTTCCAAAATGGGCAAGGCGACGTAAACTTAAGTCCTCCCTTACGAACACAGCGACCCCGGCATGAGGCATAAAGTTATGTTCTATTTTGTAGCCGGGGTATTGGAGGTAGGCTGTGTCGCTCGGTCCGGCAATTTGAATCTCCGTCAGGAATAACAAGGCCGGCCGGTGACGGCATTTAGGTTGGAATGTAGACCCCTGATATTGCAAAAGTCCACGTTGAGCGTGGAAGGGGTTGCCGTGGAGCGTACGTCTCGTTTGCCCTGTCTATAGCGCGGAACTGTGCCCTCTACAGAATTCGAAGGGCGGCCTGAGTTTGGAGACTCAGGGAGGGATTCTCGAGCACCGGAGGTGCTGGTACCCTCCTGGGGTAGTTTATCTTTGAGTGCCGTTATCATATTCCAGGGAGGGGTGGGGGTTGGGCTCCGGAGCCCGGCATTACCTGATGCGAAATGCAGTGGCATAAAGCCACTACGTCACGCCGGTTTTAAATGCCGGGGGTGGTAATGATCCGGTCGAGTCTGCCCATGCACATTGCCATTGCTGGCGACGTGACTCTACCACACGTACTTTAGTCGCCTCTTACAACACGACCAGTACCAGGATGATTCTATTCTAAGCCGAGATCACACGGCAAGTCGTGACAAGACGTCCTATATAATATCAAATTGTTTACAAAGGAGTATGATTGACATTGAATGCCACACAACACGCAATATCTCGAAAACTAAGCGGAAAGTGGAGAACAGAGTCTAAACACTACCCTGCTCACTCTACCTGCTATATGCGAGATATAGTTTGTAGTTAAAAAAATAAATAACTATATTTGCTAACAGGTTGATCATATAATTTATACATTGAATTATTTTTTATAATTTTGAGAAAGTACAAGCTCTACATGGCTGCTTGCGAGGACGACGTCGGCGGCAATGGCGCTTCTCGCGGGACTCGAGCATAGACTTGCGGCCGTAAACAGAGCGTTGAATTATTTTAATTTCACATTTTGTCGAAAAGTATACTATCATTATATATAATATCATTGTCGAATAAAAAACGATAAAATATCATCTTGCAATTTTCAGTTATTTTTTGTCGCAAAATGTTTTATTGTGACTCATTTATAAAAGATATACGGTATCGTGGACTTTATTTTAGAACTAATAAAACCGAATGTTTTCGTAGCACAATGTACTTGCGCGCATACATGTAACTATTTCTGCCGGGCTCGATGTTAAAGTAATACGATGGTGGTTCTAGTTATTGTCATTTCGTTATTTATGGCTGACTAAGAATTAAAACTTAATGTTATGTAGCCTATTGCACTTCTGAGGAATGTAGCTTTCATGCAAAACAAAAAAATAAGCAAATCCGACCAGTCGTTCTAGAGATCGTAGCGCTTAAACAGAAAACAAATCAACTCTTCCGATTTATTATATTAGTATACATTTGTTTTATACTATAAATACATACCTAAAATTTTTAACCGTCGCTATCAAATCACCTTTGGACAAAACTTTAGTCATCTTCTCACTTTCAGACACTTTCTTGTAAATATCCTTAGCGGTACTATTATATAAATCAATGCCGAGTCTTTCCGCTTCCTCTACGTACGCGGGCGCGGGCGGTACGAGGTCGAAATTATTTGTAATATATATATTTTTATCGGGCAAATGAAATGATTTGTAGGGCTTCACATACAGCCATCTACGTAACCATAGTTCTGGTTTTTCTGTAAGAAGAAAAACAAATATATATATAATATATATCAAAAGTAATCAATAGTGAACGCGACAGGTTGTGCGTTAGATTCAAATTCAAAAAAACATTGATATATGGAAATATTTACACTTTCTACTTTGGCGACGATGTTTGATACTTTGCTGAGTGCGTATGTACGATTCACCCAGTGGAAATCGAACCCATAACTGTCGTGCTTATAATGAAACGCATCATGACAGATAAAGAGGTAAAATTAAATATGTAATAAACACCTTTTCTTTTGTATTCAGTGCCGAACCATTTCTCTTTAGCGTTGTATTGTATCGGCTTCGAGTACTCGTCGGACATTATGATCACGTTGGCCATGTCCGCCGTCATACCGTCTAGAAGTGATGTTATACCCTGCGTAAAATAAAAAAATATATATTATCCATCATATTCATAAATATATGAATATATTTATTTAAAGTTGTATAACAGTTCAATAATCATTTCAGTGAAACAGCATAGAGACCTAGTACCCTTAAGTACCCTTTAGGAAGGAATTTATTCAAGAATTCACAAGTTTTCTTGCAACAAAACATATATTTATTATTAGTAATTTATTTTCTCTGTACATAAAGAAATCTGAATAATGCCTACAAGTAATAAAAATATGTATATGTAAATTTTAAAAGATTAAGTGCATGTTACTATGTTAAATTACTGACGTTCTTAAAATAATAGGTAGGTATGTAATGTATTTAAACATTTTAAAGGGCAACGAGGCTTAACGGCACAGCCCGTCGCCGTAAAGATAGTTGTGGGTTCAATAACGTCTCGGAGACAGACACGTTGCCATGGCAACGCGTATTATTTTCATCAATTTGTTCTCTGATATAAATAAATTAATGAATTAAAAAAATATTTACCTTAGGGTCGAATTTATAATATAATTTATTCCCTGTAATATAATGTTTCGGCGGGAAGAAGTGCATGTTTCTCGCCAGAGATTCCACATTGTCTGCAATCTGTGCTTCCTCTTCGAAACGGAAACTTGTGTCTGCTGTTGTCTAAAAATAATTTTAGAGTAAGGTACATGGCCGCCATGAAATTAGTGTAGATGATTGCGCAGATTTGATTTTACGAGATTTTTTTACTTTCGATTATTTTCTTCCCGAATTAACAATGCGCCAATTTTCAGCAGGCCGTACTATACGATACTTTTTTTAAGATGCATTAGTGAGAACAGGCCGCGAGCACGATGGAATAGTTAATTTTTTTTTTGCTGAAAAATATCTTAGGAATACTTTTCCTTTATTTTTGTCTCTTTTGGCGGGAGCGGTTATTGAAAGATGAATATTTTCCGTTTTCAATAGGATTACTAAGAAAATATAAAACGTTGATGCCATGAATAAACTCTGCCTCGGTAACACCTATAGACGACAGAATTAAGGCAAATACATTGAATTATATCAACTCCTTGCCGTCTCCTACAATCGTTCCTTTTAACTTTGCTCCTATAATCCCATCCCAGGTAAGAAACAGTATCCTAGCTATCAAATCTGATGCTTCTGGTTATGTGATGGCATTAACCCGCAAAATGATTATTTTGCCCTTGGAAGTTTTAATACCAGTCATTACCCATATTTTAAATTTTTCTATTTTGCATAACACTTTTCCCTGTATGTGGCGTATTGCCCGCATTATCCCCATACCCAAAACCAAAGACCCAAAATCCTTCGCTCACTCTATCGTCCGTCCGTCCTATCTCTATTCTTCCTTTCTTGTCAAAGGTCTTGGAGCGTATTGTTTTTCAGCAACTTAATCAATATCTGTTAGACAACCATATATTTTCCGAGTTCCAGTCTGGATTTCGTAACGGGCATAGCACAGTCCTACTTTGATTAAAGTTTGTGACAATATCAGACTTAACATGGACATACAAAATTTTACTGTTATTGCTTTGCTGGACTTTCCCTTCCCTCCGGACATCCGACGCGATCAGACGTGTTTTTAGCAATTTCCTTGTGCAAATATTATTTAAAATATAAAAACAGTTTAATTAGTGTCGACATAAAGACAATCTTATGCAATTGTCACAGTGCTTTTTTTTGCATAAACATTGCCTGCTGATCTAACACGTGAGTACAACTCAAGCAATTTATCCATCACTCTCACGCATGCACCAAATAAACAAGAAGAAAATGATAGAAACACTGAGCGGCCAAAGGTCAAGCTACAGTTGACGGAAAGCTAACTTGTACGTAATCGCCGCGAGCCACCAGTTTGGGTTGAGCTCCCTTCACTTTTCTTGTGGAAGCGCATAGTGCATATCCTTCACCGACGTCAGTTGATTTTGACCGCTACTCCGTATCTCAATAAGTATGCCTGTCCTTCCTTCAAATTTACTTAGCCTCCCCGTTGAATGATATTAGTGAGGCTATTGAAAAGCTTAACGAAGATTTGCAGAATGTTAGTAGGTGGAGCAAATCTTTCGGCTTAACAGTCAATTCTGCCAAGTCACAGGTCAGTATTATTGGTAGCTATAAACTACTAAAAATACTTGACAAGAATAGCCTCCCTACTATCCAGTTTGACGACGTCGATTTGAGCCTGAGTCCATCTATTAAGAACCTTGGTATTATTATATACAATTCCCTATCTTGGTCAGTACAGATAGCTGAGGTTAACCATAAAATATTTGCCACGATCGGATAGCTCAAACAATGGAAATATTTCCTACCTATAGAGACCTAAACTGCTCTAGCTCATTCACTACTGTTACCGATTTTAGACTTCGCCGACTCGTGTTACCCAAACTTATCTGAGGAACAATTAAATAAACTAGAGCGTTTACAAAATCTATGTATTAGATTTATCTTCGGCTTACGTAAATTTGATCATGTTTCTGATCATCGTCGCCAGCTTAGATGGTTTCCTATCTGACGTCGCCGAAATTTCCGCATGCTGTCTCTCCTCTATTTTATCCTCTACAACTCTCTATCCTTCATATTTAAAAGATCGATTCTGTTTCCTAGGTTCCGATTCACTTCTTCGTCTCCACCTTAGATCCCGTTGTGATAATCTCCTTAAATCACCAACTTCCCATACCCTATTTTATTCCAAGGGTTTAACTGTGAAATCTGCGATTCTTTGGAATTAACTTCCTACAGAAGTTGGGCAGTCCAAAACTCTGTACAATTACACGAATAACGTCTAAAACAATATTTATTTAAGTTGGAACAGTAGTCTATCCTTATTTATTTAATGTTATGTATATATATTTTTACACACGTTTAAGTGTATATGTATATATGTATATGTAAGTATATATTGTATTTCAATATATGTATGTATGTGTATAGTATATAAACGTTTAACATATTTTATGTAAGTTTATTGTAAAGGATATATTATTAATTTATATTATTATATATTTAATTTTATTAAATAAAATTTTGCACTGAGACGTTGTCCTCCTTTTTCTTATTATAAATTATCCGTAATATTTCAAAGGTTGTCTGGTAGAGATTGCTTAAAGCAATAAGACAGCCTTTGCATACGTGTTTTTTTCCTTATGTTTATTTGTTGTTCATTTTATATATTTCTTCGATTTATGTGTGCAATAAAGTTTATTCTATTCTCTGTAAGTCTAAATAATCAAAAGAAGTCAAAAAATAATATTAAGTAGAGAAAAAAATATTATTACAAAATATATCTGTGTAATTTAAATAAAGAAACAAAATAAGTAAACGTAAGTTAAGAAAATTCTTAATATTAGTAAAAATAGCCTAACCTAATTAATTAATATAAATAATATTTTAGTAAAAAAATAGATAATACTAGACGAAGATATATGCTGTCGCTTAGTTTTATTTATATTTTTTAAAAAAATCCTACAATATATTCGTTATAATAAATTATTTTTGCGTAACTTTAAACATTTACCCAGCCTATGTTCCGTTCTACTCCTGTATTTTAAAAAATTGATATTTTTTAAAATATGAATTTCTGTGATATGGTGTAAAAGCAAGCAAAGCAGCACTTTTAATCTGTATAGAGCGCACAATGTATCTAATATATTTAATGAGATAAGGAATAATATTATACTATTGAAAATAGTTTGGCAATAGACCTTCTTTATTTTTAAACATATAAATTGGTAGTGGTTATCCTTAAGAAATAGACATAATATGTTCTATATAACATTACAGTATATTTCTTTAGTTAATCTTACATAACCAAATAACAATAATAATTAATGTCATGGAACCGCGGGCGCTGCAGCAATAAAATATATGCAAGTACATCTTAGAACATAAATATTCAATTTCGTTCGTTCTAATAAAAGTCCACGACACCATATGTCTGTAAATAAGTCACAATAAGGCATTTTGTGACAAAAAATAGTTGATAATTGCAAGGTTTCCGTTTCTTAAAAATGAAGTGTCTGTTTGTGACCACATAAAAACTAACAGTAGACCGAAATGTATGAGAATTTACAAAACCGTCAACATAGGTCGTGGCGCAGCGGCGTGACTGTAAAACCGACTGGTTGGTTCGATCCCCACTCGAGGAGATGAAATATTTACTTAAATTTATATTTTCATTTCTTCGCTCTGGTGACGAGGTTAAGCGCGGCGTTGAGTTCTGCCACTTAAACACGCAATGCCTCTAGAATTCGGGAAGAAAGTGGGGAACCGAGTGTGTTTACACTAGGTTCCCCTTTGCCTACCCTGCTGTGTATGTTACGTAAAGTAGATTTATTTTATTTATAACATTAGTATATTACATTAGTATTTTAATAAGCAGAATTGACTGACAACGATAATGACGTCTAATATGTTTTTTTATTACTGCAATCTGTAATATTCAAATATGACTTTTTTACTACATTACCGTAAATTCTGTTTTGTTTTCTGATTTTAATGTTAATGGATACATAAAGCTATTTATTTATTATACGTATATATTTTTGTAACATTACGTTATTTTTAAATTTGTTATGTTATTTAAAACTGTGTTAAATGTGCTGATGTCTGTGAATAATTTTATTTACTCCTTCAGAAACGGCCTTCAATGTTAAATTATTGATTTGGGTAAGGATTTATAATATTCTTTGTAAAATGATTGCATATTAACTCCTGTATAGTTTTTAAATTAGTTGCATATATTATTAGCTAAATGTATACTTGGTAAATATGTAGTTACTAGTGGGCGCGCGGGGCTTCGCCCGCTTATTTGCACCCTTAGGAGTGAATTCTAAAAAAATCACGAAACACGTGTTCAATAAAATATTTTTAACAGTCTGAATTCATTTTTTTATAAAAGTCGGTGGCGATTTAAAGATTTTTCCATACAAAGTTCAATCCCTTATTTGCACCCTTAGGAGGTGAATTCTAACAAACCATGAAACACGTGTTCAATGAAATGTTTTTAACAGTCAATTCAAATTTTATAAAAATTTGTGCCGATTTAAAAAAAAATCCATACAAACTTTCAACCCCTATTACATCCCTTTAGCGTTAAAATTTTTCAAAATCCCCTCTTAGTGGATGTCCAGATTATGAAAATAAGCATCTGTCCAAATTTCACGTTTCTACGCACAGCGGTTACGGTTGTAGGGGGGGGGGGGGGGGCAAGGGGGGGGGGCATCATGCCCCGGGCGCTACTCACAAAGGGGCGCCAAAAGGTCTGCAAAACTATTTAAATATATTAAATTAGGAGTATATTATATATATACAATTATACGATGTTCGTCTGGGGGGCGCTGAAAAAGTATTTTGCACCGGGCGCGAGTTATGCCCGCTACGCCAATGTCCGCGTACGCTAATCCGGGGAATTTTGACCGTTGGGCCCAGTCACGCCGAGGCGCGGACGTACCATGAGATCGAAAATAATAGAAAGCAAAAATATCAAAGTAAACTATAACTATGCATTCAAATGTTATTCTGGGTTAAAACAAACCAAATGATGAAAGTTTTAAGTAGATCAGTTTAGTACTTTCGGAGATTAACGTGTAACATACAGACAGACAGATAAGAAATTAAAAAAAAATATTTTTGCTATCTATTATTCTTTTGAAGTGCAGCTCTATCAATTGCACTCAAAATTACTTAATGTACAGACAAATATTTTTACTGTCTTATTTCATATTGAGATAAATAATTCATAATTATTTTAATTTTAAATTTACCTTTATTTCTTTATAAATTCGTTCTGATGGTCCAATCTGTTTCAACATTTGTATATATGAAAATATAGCTTCAATCACCTGTTAAAACAAAAAATATTACATTACATTAATAATATAAAATAAAAAATATCATTATTTACTTATTATAAATATATTACAATTGTTAATATACTATATTTAAATAATAAATATTATTTACATTCTTCGATTGGTAGACTGTTTATAACTATATCTCTAGGACAAGACGTAAAGTGGAACGGAATATCTTGAAACCAGTTTCCCTCTGCCTACAAAAATTATATAGAAATCTACTAAATTATTTCTTGAATACCTACCACTTCGACATTATCAAGTCCTTTTTTAGTAAGAACAACTTGTACGGAGAACAGGCTGTACATAGAAGTGTTATCTATGCCTCCTTGAATACCCGCGACCAGATCGAGGGCCCATACTCTAAGATAAATAAAAAAATATAATTATAGATATATTAATTATATATTGATAATATAAAGCGATGGTTGCGGGTTCGATCCGTCTCCAATTCGTGTAGAACGGAGTGTGTTTACACTTATGAAAGAAACAAATAACAACAAATGATTGTCGCTCAATATAAAAAAAAAAAATGTAAATTGACAGTTCTCCAAAACGCACAAATTTCAATTTTCTTGTGTTTACTTATTAATAGTAAATTATTTTAAGAAGATGAAGAAGATGAATTAAATACTTAACCAAATAATAAACAAGTAGTCTAAACAAGTTTAATGATATAGTGTATACAAAAATATATAAGAGTCTTAAGAATTGGATTTACTTTCTTGTTTAAGTCTAAATATAGTTTTAATGGAAGCTTTTCTCTTAAAATGCTTTTAAAATGTTGCCATTCTGTCTGTTTCAAAAGTTGTTTTACATATAGTAGAAGTCCGGGTTGTCTTTCTACTGGGGGTCTTCTGACAACGATGGAGAGAAGCAGGCATCATGTTCTGATGAAGGGTTTTCTTCACTTATAAAAGTTCGTCCCCTAGGTGTTCAGCGTCGCAGAGTTGGTGGGCTCTTTGAAATAAAGATTTTGCTATGGTAAAAAAATGTGTAGGATGGTGGTAAGATTCACTATTGCAGTTACACATACTTTGTTACCATACTGGTTTCTTTGCTAACTAACTTAATATCTTTCAGCCCACAAACAGTGGTAAGAGTCCTTGACATGTGTAGCCAGTTTATACCTCGGCGTACCGATTTGGCTAACTATTGAAGATACAGTCAGTTTAGTGTTATTGTGTATTTTCGGCAACCCATACAATTTAGGACATTTTACACAACTAGTTACGAGGGATTTAATGTTACATATCTTACGTTTCTTTCATTTTTTTTTCTGCAATACTTACGTTTCGCTGCCGTATATTAGCGTCGGTCGTCAGCATTGCACAGTGTATTCTGTTATTTCACGGTCTCACCAATGCATCTAAGG
Organism: Heliconius himera; assembly: GCA_021202915.1. Taxonomy (NCBI): domain Eukaryota; kingdom Metazoa; phylum Arthropoda; class Insecta; order Lepidoptera; family Nymphalidae; genus Heliconius; species Heliconius himera. The sequence goes on along the minus strand of JAJHJA010000374.1, from coordinate 340,669 downwards.
CACCGTTAATTCTGTTACTGTTTTCTTCATTTCTTTCAAATGCAAGAACAGGCTCTGGTCCTTCTTTAGGAGAGGACTTTCCTTGGGAAGGAAATTTTCCCTCGCATGTCACTTTGTGTTACTTCATGCTGCCAAGTTGACGCAACCATATTCAATACGTGAGACGTGCCTTTTTCTTCTCGCACACAAGCTGAGTGATCTCTATAAACAGACTTTACAACAAGGGAAGTGACTAAAATATTGTACCGAGGTAGTCTTCCAAAATATCTTACACCCCTGTCAAACATCTAAAAAAAATATTGGTTTAGGACCTCCTGTGACCTGCTCACTGCTGTAAAATGTAGCAAATTAGTGAACAACCTGTAAATCTAACGAAATGTTTATTTCTAACGAAATGTTAGTAATTCCTATTACTAACATTTCGTTAGAAATATTGCTCGTTAACATTTTATTTCTTTCTTTCTCAGAACTTTCATGCTTCACCTTTATCAGTACTTTCGTTTGGTGCCTTTGTAGCTTATCCTTTTTCTATTTTAAAAAGATTTATCTGAGGCCTTATGATCCTAACGAGCTTTTTTTCTCTACAGTGTCTTTCACTTTATAATCCCACCATTTATCGTGTTTTTTACTAAAACTTCGTTTTCAATTACCATATATTTCTGTTGTTGCTTTTCTCATATAATACTTAAATATAATGGCAGAGTATACTTCAACGTTTCCGTTTTCTGTTTCAAAGTTGTCTAATACTTTGGAAGTACTTATTCCTCTTTGATCGCTGGATCTTAAAAGTTCCAGCTTCTTATGCGATAATTCGACCCCAAGTTTGGACGTCTCGTACCTCAAAATGAAACAGACTCCTTATTCTAGCCGCCACTACATATTGATCTGTTTCCAGGATAGCATCCTAAGCACTCGTGTGTCCACAAACTAACCTTAAATATACTGATCCGCTAGGAATAAGTCAATCATACTTTTCACGGTGAGAATATAATAGAACGTGCGAATGGATTAGTGATGAAGGAATAGCAAATAAGATTAATGAAGAAAGAGTGAGCGGTTACAAAAATAGGAGTAGACCTCGGTTGACTTTCGAAAACACAGCATCAAAGATACTGAAGGAGGAAAATCACGTAAAAAGCATGAGGACTCCCCAGAAGGCATGTATGAAAAAGTTAATGATAGTGGACGAGGTGAAAGAGGTTTCTCTCTGACTTTCCCACTAGTAATACAGTGTGAAGCTAAATAAGTACATAAGTATTTAATTTCAATTCTGTTGTAAAGAATCATTGTTGGTACCATTATTCTACACTAATTGTCATTGTCCGTATTGACATATTTTTTAAAAAATCCATTTATAAAGTGAATAAGGATTGTTCATAGATGCCACTTCAATAAACGTGCATTATAATGTCCAAGCTTATATCTCACAGCAAAATTTCAGTTTTACACGCTGGTTTTAAAAAAGACATCATTTTTGGTTAAAAATAACAATTTTAGGAGAACAGCCAAAATATAGAATATATGCAACACTCTAAGAAAGGAAGTACACATTAAACAGTCTTTTAGTAGTGGATTTATTTAAAAAGATGAAAGATACAAATAATTAATTGTTCAAAAGATAAACAAATTAAAATTCCTACAAAATTTAACTTAGCTTCATGCTTTATCCCTAGCGGGGTCTAGTCAGAGAGAACGGAGCACCAAACGCTACGGTCTCTACATACCTCTTTCGCCTCGTCCACTGTCATCAACCTCTTCACACCCGGAGGGCATCTCCGGGAGGTCCTCATGCTTTTTACATGACCTTCCTCCAGTATCTTTGATACTGTGTTTTCGAAGGTCAACCGACGTCTCCCCCGATCTCTCTTACCACTCACTTTTCCATCATAAATCTTTTTTGCCATTCTTTCATCACTAATTCGTTCGACGTGCCCAAACCAGCTGAGCACGTTCTTCTTCATTCTCACCGTGACATCCTCGCTAGTACCTGCCATTCTGTGTATCTCTTCATTGCGGATTCGAACAGCTAAGTTGACTCCGCATATCATACAAAGAGATCGCATCTCCACGGCATTCATTTTTCTTTCATTCTTCTTCTGTAATGCCCACGTTTTCAAAATTTAAACAATTAATGTAATTTGTTTATCTTTTGAACAATTATATATATTACTTTTTCCTTAAATAGGAGAGAAGACTACCGCGTCCCTCGTGTGCGAGTAGAAATGTCACGTACTCCTGCGGCTTCGATTCGTATTCGGAAAGCAATGATCTCATGCACCATGTTAAATGTACCTAGAAGAAAAATAAATTTACTAAATACTTATTTATTATAAAATTACAATCATATATAAAAAAGCAGATTTTTTTTTAAATGTTTTTTATTCCAGTGCAAGCATATATCTATTATATATTCTCAAATAAAATATTTTATCATTTACAATACGGTTAACAAGTCTTGATTTTTCGGTTTTTTTCTTACTTTTGATTATTTTCTAACTCAACTTCAGTCTGGTCAATGCATGTGTAAGTATTTTTATTATTTCTTGCATTTTACACGAAAATACTACAGAAATTCTAGTGCACTAAGCTACATCACTATAAATATAGCGTATCTCTTTACACCGTATGATTTAAGGTCTCCGTCGCCTACATACATTTACATGGGTCGTAATCTCTTTTAGGCATAATCGGTTGCGACTAGTTTCGGGTACACGAGTAACTAGTTTTAAAAACTGCTTATTTTTATAACCAGTTCGAAAGCATTTACTTACGCTTACTTTTATAGTTATGATTACAGAAAACGATATATGTTTTCTGCAATCATAACGGTAAAAAGTGTTATGATTACGAAAATGAATAGGTTATATGCTTTTGATACTAATATAAAACGTATTAATTACCTATATTCCTAGAATTTGAATATTTAAAAAATATTTACGTTTTTTTTTCAAAATATGTAATGTGTGCAACGATATATTTAATTTTCAAAGGGATGTAATTAATTCAAAATTAAAAAAAAATGGGAGTTTTTTTATAATCAAATGTATAATGATTATTTATTTTGTTTTTTTACATTTCACATTAATATACAACATTAGTAGAATTGCTATGTGCAATTCGACTATTGTTATCTCATTTTTCTTGTCGTTCCACAAGAAGTAGTAAGATAGAGCGAGGTGCGACTATTCTAGAATCGATGTAACTGACATAACTATTTTATAATATAATCTGTTAAAATCAGTTACATTTGTGCTGCAACTGCTTTTGACAAATGTGTTACAGTTACTGTTTACTGTCATGAAACTACGTATGTGATAATAGTTATGTTTTTGACGCCGAAACTAGTTATGCGATTATTCAACTAGTAAGCAGTTTCTGAAACGTCTAATTTACACTAATCTACATCTAGTGCTCTATATGTACTTGAAGTATTGTGATATACGTTCTACTAATAACAGAACCTACAACAAACTAGAAATCAGGAAAATAAAAATACTGTAAATATATAAATTATCTCGAACGAAATTATTACACAACCATCACATTTAATTAGGCCAAGGTAAAAACAACTGGTTGTGGGTTCGATCCCCACTCGAGGAGATGAAATATTTACTTAATTTTATATTTCCATTTCTTTGTTCTGGTATCCAGGCAAAGCGTGACATTGAGTACTACCACGGTTTGCATCCAGAATTCGGCAGAAAGTGGGGAACGGAGTGTTTTAATACTAGGTTCCCTCTGCCTACTCTGCTGTGTGTTTTGTGTGTGTGTTTGCTTGTTCTAAGCCATGAAAAAGTCAAGTTTTTTTTTATTTGTCTATATTCTCAAACTTTCTCCTGTTATAGGACATTATGTACTGGCAGGTGAAGCTCTACGCCTTTTTTATTCTGTTATTCTTTACTAGCGGCCCGCCCACGGCTTCGCCCGCTTAAAATACATGATTATTGATTTAAGCAGAATTGATTGACAACTATAATAAAAAAAAATAAATAAATAAATCAGCTTCACGCTGTATCCCGCACACAGCAGGGTAGGCAGAGGGAACCTAGTGTTAAGACACTCCGTTCCCCACTTTCTGCCGAATTCTGGAGGCATTGCGTGTTGAGTGGCAGAACTCAACGCCGCGCTTAACCTCGACATCAGAGCGAAGAAATGGAAATATAAATTTAAGTAAATATTTCATCTCCTCGAGTGGGGATCGAACCCACAACCAGTCGGTTTTGCAGTCACACCTCGTGCCGCTGCGCCACGACCGGCCTCACACCCTATAATAGAATGACAAACAAATATAAAGACAACATACAACAACATATATAATATAAAGACAACTATAATGACTTCTAATATGATTTTTTGTTACTTTAATCTGTAATATTCTATGTATTATGATTTTTTTACGACATTATCGTAACTTCTGTAAGAATTTTTGATTGTTTCGAACTAAAAAATATGACCAATGTCGATATTTGATATTCATAAAATATACATAAAGCTAATTATTTATTATATATATATATATATATATATATATATACATATATATATATATATATATATATATATATATATATATATATATATATATATATATATATATATATATATATATATATATATATATATATTTGTAACATTACGTTCTTTTTACTTATGTTATGTTTTTTAAAGCTCTGTTAAATGTGCTCATGTCACTTAATAATTGTACTGCTTCAGAAACAGTCTTAAATATAAAATTATTAATTTGGTTGAGGATTCATAATATTCTTTGTAAAATAACTGTAATGTTTGCATATTAACTCCTGTTTGCATATTATTAGATAAATGAATAATTGGTAAATATGTAGTTATTACAGAGTACACGTAGAAAGGATGTTTTTAGGCATTTTTATATAGATTTATTTCAAACGAACGAACGAACCAAAAAATCTATGTATTTACTTGATATTTCTTTGAAGATCAAATCGTTCTTTATCTCTGTGTTGAATTAATTACGATTTAAACTTTACTGTTATAATTTATGAAGGTAATCTCTACTAACAATTCAATTTTGTTTACTTAAAATAAATAAATCAGCTTCACGCTGTATCCCGCACATAGCAGGGTAGGCAGAGGGAACCTAGTGTTAAGACACTCCGTTCCCCACTTTCTGCCGAATTCTGGAGGCATTGCTTGTTGAGTGGCAGAACTCAACGCCGCGCTTAACCTCGCCACCAGAACGAAGAAATGGAAATATAAATTTAAGTTAATATTTCATCTCCTCGAGTGGGGATCGAACCCACAACCAGTTGGTTTTACAGTCACACTTCTTGCCGCTGCGCCACGACTGGCCTTGTTTACTTTATTGTATAAAATATTGTATAATAGTGCTTCAAAAATATATATTTTTATCAACAGTCATATAATCAACACGTTTCGAATGTCATTCTTTAGCCAGGGTCATACCAGCGCGATTTCTATATAACATTCGCTGGCAAGCTAATGCCTTGAGTTCATTCAAATGACGATAACTTTTTTTTTAATGAACCGATTTTGATGAACTAAACTTTAGAACCTAAATTGAGTTAAAACAAAGCAATTGGTGAAATTTTCAAGTAAATCGGTTCAGTAGTTTCAGAGAAAAATGCGGACAACAATATGTCGACAGACAGACAGACAGACAGACAGACAGACAGACAGACAGACAGACAAGAAATTCAAAAAAAATCTTTTTGCTTTCTATTAGTCTTTTTAAGTGTCCCTCTATCCATTTCAGTCAAAATTACTAAATGTACAGACAAAATATTTTTACTGTCTTATTATATATAGAGATAAGATAATTTGTAGTAGTTATTACACATATAAATAAAAAGTGCACATAATACAGTGGTCTTATAATATACAATTCTCAATTTACCTCAGTAGTATCGCTAACTGGTTTCATGTAATAAATGTCTTTGAATTGCGGTGTAATCATTTCTGGTTTGAAAGAGAATTTACTGAAGTCATCAGCTGGCAACTTATTCGTGGGTATTTGTCCGAACGTACATGATACAAGTTTCTCTAGATCTGCAAGATCCATATCGGCCTGTAAGTTACGTAAAAGTTAGAAATAACAAACTTATAATTATTACTATTTATTAACTTATATTAAAAGTGCGTACGTAGAAAAATACATTAAATAAGGAAATCATTATAAAGACAAGAATTAAAAGATTTTAGCACTGAAGTAATTCTATGATATTGGGTTAAGAATATACAGGGTGTAACGCGATTGACGGATTCAACGGTTGTTTATGAGATTAGTGCCTATCCATTTCATTCCCATGTATTGAAAAATTAGATTCTTGCCGGTCAATAATCAATCTGTGATCCTCCAGATAAACCAGGAGCTGGCTATTTTTGATTCTCTCCATGACTTTGCCATCAGGTGACACGTATATTCGATGCTGCTTTGTCTTTTTTATAAATAAAATAAGCGTTATAATGTCATAACTTTTTTACGTGTGCTTTTCAAAAAGTCTATGAATAAAATGTGATTAATTTTAAATATTTTAATAAATTTGAACGTCGAAACTATTTAAATTTGACTCAAGAAACAATCCAATTGTAGCTCAAAATCGTTCGTGGAACTTATTTAGGCTTCTGCGTACCACTGGTGATCCGCGGACCAATGGTGATCCGCGGACCAATGGTTGGGAATCATGGCTCTAGGAGTCTAGATAAACCAAGAGCTGGCTATTGATGATGCTCTCCAAGACTTTTGAAAGAAGGGAGGTGATAGCAATAGACCTGTAGTTAGATGGATGGAACCATGGCTTTTCTTCGAGGTCAGTTTGATAAGAGCGCTCTTCCATGAATCTGGGACTACGCCGACTGAGCAAGAGTGCCGAAACAAACGCGTTGGCACCAGTGTCATCTCAGGAGCACAAGAACGGAGCACTAAGGGAGAGATGCCCTCTGGCCCGCTCGACTTGTGGATGTCCATGAGTCTGTCCAAGAGGACGGAGCTCGACAAACAGCTATTTGGCAAAGAGCGCACCCAGGAGATCGGCTTTCTCTATTGCCGTGTTGACCAAGATGTGGTGGAAGCGAAGGCTGGCTCAAGTTGCCAAATGCCGCTTTTGAGAGTGCCCAAAACATTCCGGACGAGTTCCGGATGGGTAGCTCTCAAGCTTGTCGATTTTGGCGATATGCTCAGACCATGCTCTGGCAATTTGCCACTTAAAGAACCTAGAGGTTTGGTTATACTTCCTCTATCAAGTTTTCATTAATAACAAGTAACTAGTGCCTCGGCCCAGATTTGATATACCTCGCGTTTGCTAAAGGCAGCAAGCTTGCAAGATGTTTCAAATCAAAGCTATGACTTGCCACTGGTTGGCACTACAGTGCTAGGAATATAAAGTTCCATGCTACGTAGAACCACGTCGACAACAGCAGCGATACAAGTATTAGGACTATCATAAGAGAAGCAAAACGGCCTCCAGGTATAAAATAAGTAAAATTTACGCATCCCATCCCAATCTGTTGACTTGTAGTGCCAAACGCGACGAGTGTTCTGCAAGTATCGCGCTTAATGGGCGCGACACTCCGTAAAGGAGCATCGACGACGACCCGGTACTGTTCCGGATGTAAAGTCAGTAGAAGATCTAATAAAGGCAAGAAGGCCGATTGCATGTGGTCCATGAGTCGATCCGTTTTTGCATTACCCCTATGGGACCTGTAAAGGCTCGATCGTCCAAGTTAAAACGGAGCCAGATAATTACTATTCATTCCAAGTTTCAATTAATAAAAACACTCAACCGACCTGTACAGCCAAAGTCATTCTATGAGCGCTGTAATGGCGTTTCTTAAAGTCAATGGCAGCTTTGCGTAATTTATCGTCATCATGTATATCATCGCGTAAGCTACGTAGATTGCCCCAAGTAAATCTTCTAGCTGGGTGTCCCTCCGGGAAAAGTGATGAGATGAGCTGATCTTTCCGATTTGAATTCGACGAAGCGAACGTTTCAAATTCTATAATAGAAATGTTGTGTGTTAATTTTTTTCTACTTCACGTTGTATCCCGCTATAGCCTGTCCTTTTGTTAAAACAGTCCATTCATCACTTTTCGCCGAATTTTCAAGGCATTGCTTGTTGGATGCTGGAATTCTACGCAGCGCTTTGTCTTGTGTCTAGAGCCAGGAAATGAAAAGGCATTCTTTATTGTGTGTTAACGTATTATTTTATTGGTTAGATAAGTTATCACTTTGAGCAACATGGATCTATTAAAAAAGACACCGGCCAGGTTATAAACAGAATGTGTAAATTTTTAACAAGCAAGTAATTGTACAACTTTTAGAATATATAAATCCTTGTTATTACCGGATTGTATAACTTCTAATCTGCGTTGCATAACCTCCTTCTTCATGAGTGGGCTGACGAAGAACTGACTGAATATATCCATGGCTTCTGGCAGATTTTTCTTTTGTATCTCGAAAAAAAAATTTGTTACCTCGCTTTCAGTCCAAGCATTGTCGTAACCACCTCCTTTCTATTTAAAACAAGTGTTAAAAGAAATTTAATAAGTAGGCTTTTATTTATATTATAAAACAGATTTAATAACATAATATTGACGCCGTTTTGAGGCCGTTTTGAGGCCGTCGAGGCCCACAAGACTGTGACTGTAATGCGACGGTTGTGGCTTCGATCCCCAGTGGAGGAAATGAATTATTTATTTTAATTTATATTTCCATTTCTTCGCTCTGGTGTCAAGGCAAAGAGCGGCGTTGAGTTCCATTACTCAATACCTCCCAAATTCGGCAGAAGGTGTGGAATGGAGTGTCTTAACACTAAGTTCCCTCTGTCTACCCTGCTGTATGTGTGATGATTAAATTCAATTTTTTATTTAACATAACTTATTTTTATTGTAATATTAATATTTTTTCACTGTATCCCGTATAAAGCAGGGTAGGCAGAGGGAACCTATTGTGTTAAGACACTCTACTCCTCACTTTGCATCAACTTTTGAAGTCATTACGTGTTCTATTGCAGAGTTTAACGCCGCGTTTTTATCTTGTTACCAGAGGAAAAATTAAAATATTAAAAAATAATAATTCATTCTATCGAGTGGTAATCGAACCCACAAACATCGCGTTTCAGTGACACGCTTATGCCACTGCGTCACAATGGCGTCACTTAATACATAAATCGCTAATATTTTCTATTTACCTGAACAAATGTATCTAATTCATTCTCCTTTGGATATTTCGCACTGCCCCTGAACACCATGTGTTCTACAAAGCGCCCCAATCCCTGTATGTCCGCTGGGTCGCTGTAACTGCCCACTCCAACAAATAGAGCACACGCTGCCTACAACAAAATATATTTTTTCCAAGAATGAATTTTGTTGTAATCGAAACGATTTCTGTTTGAGGAAAGAAAAGAAGTGCATTCGAAAAAAAAAAAGAAAAACCTAATACCGACGATATTGAATTGCGTAAAGTAGAACGAGAGATATCCCTTTCTCGTTCTAATATGTTTTAGGTTATTGGTATCTATCTATTCGTAACTGTGTCACACGAAATACAGTATGGATAAGCATTGTGAAATGAAAAAAAAATTCTACGTCTAAACATTTGAGGTACTTTAATATATTTTTTTTAGATATGAGTTCTTAATATTTTACCGTATATGCAGCTCCCGTAAAAGGAGCGCAGACGCTTCCAGTCTGTATAAGTGAACACATCATATAAAATAAATCAAAAATATATTATTTAGTTACTAAAACAAGACTGAAATTATTATTTATGGTCAACCTGGGTACAGCGTGAAGCTGTTTTTATTTTTACTATACATAAATTAATCTAGACATATCTGATGTAAACTTTATATTAAGTACATATTTCGTTTTTTACGTTAGAAGTAGTAATAAAAAAATAAGATAAAAATATCTCGCGTCGTAATTATTAACAATTCCTTGTGTTTTATATATAGATTATAATATTTTTATAAAATTATTTCTTATGAAGTATATTATAAAAAATATGAATGTATTTGATATGACCTCAGTCTTTATTTTAACACATTACCTTTCGTATAAAATAGACTATCTTACTAATTAATCACTAATTGTTATTTTTTTATCAAACATATTTAACATAAAATTTGAAACAAACATTGAGGCGATTTTGGTTCTACAGCTTATATGAAAGCTTCTTGAATAATATTTTTTATTTAAGAAAATACAACCTAGACGAAGCTAATACCATCGGCACTGGGTACCATCTGATCAGCGTTAGTATTCCTGTACCGTGAATTCCTATTTACAGTTTAAAAATGTACATCTACTGTTGACACTCGTTTTACAAACGAATTAAGTGAGTACATTAATAAAAATTACAAATAGGGACAAACAAAATTCATTGAACCCTAGAAAGATATTATATAAAGTATACTTTATTATGTACTAACGGCATGCCCGCTTAAACTATACATGACTATTAATTTAATAAACAGAATTGACTGGGAACTATAACGACTTCTTATATGATTTTTTAAATAAAAATACTAATACTAATATTATTTTTTTACAACATTATCGTAATTTCTATAAGGATTTTTGATTGTTTTGAATTAAAGATACGACCAATGTTCATATTTGATATTTATAAAAATATACATAAAGCTAATTATATATTATACATACAGATTTTGGTTACATTACATTATCATTATATTTATGTTATGTACGTCTGATCATAATTTTAAAACTCTGTTAAATGTGCTGATGTCAGTCAATAATTTAATTTACTCCTTCAGAACAGCCTTAAATGTTAAATTATTGATTTGAAGATTTCATAATATTCTTTGTAAAATAACTTTAATGATTGCATATTAACTCATAGCTTAATGGACAATTGGTATTACAAAGAATAAAGATATTTATTAACAAATAACATGTACAATTTTTGTTACATCTGATGGTCCACACTAGGTATTGCTGTGTCATGGGTTCCAATTACAATACGTTTAATGTTGACACTCGTTTTACAAGGGATAAATAATACAGTAAAAAAAGACGGTAAATAATTATAATTAAATAAAGGTAATTTTAAAACAAAGTTAATTTTTAAAAAATTTTGACAAATTGTAATTTAAGTTAAGATTAATAAAATTAATAATAATACTACTAGGTACTATTGTATTGTGATAAAAGATTTTCAGTGTTATTATAGTCTAAAGAAGTGAGCCAGGATGAAATTTTAGTATTAGCTTTTTTGATCGAGCAAAGCACAAGCACTAGCAGCTTCACGATGAATCCCGCCCTCAGCAGGGTAGGCAGAGGGAACATTGTGTTAAGACACGTTTCCCATTTTCTGCCGAATTCTGGAGGCATTGCGCGTTAAGTGGCAGAACTCAATGCCGCGACAAGCACTAGCAATTTTATTGTAAATAAATAATTCACTAAGGACTGAAACGTCTGGCGAAACAAGACTTTTTACTTGGCAGTGAAACGTTAAAGTTTCTACGATCAATCAGATTATTATACTCTTCTGAGGACGCTTTTTTTTATGTGCTTTCAGTACCATTTTTGATAGAAATAATTGACTGATAAATAGCATAGTATACAATATAAGGTCCTAAGTGAGGCTAAGATAGTCATCTTAGTAGCTTCATTATACTGGTGATTTTGCGCACTCTGCTTGAGACAAATTTTATATGAGCTTTGAAGCTTAAATTTTCATCCAAAAGAATTTCTAAATATTTTACTGAATCGATTTTTGTAAGGACTGAACAGTTACATTTGTTTTGTTGGAGACATGTATGAAGTTTAAGTTGTAAGGTTGGTGTGGAGGCGTAAATAGCTGTTTTATGAACGCAAATTTAGTTTGTCTTAGATAAGTTTTTTTTTAATTTAGACAACATTATAATCTCAATATTGTGATAGATTTTTATAAAAGTTACTTAAGTTAATAAAAATTGTTTATAAATTGGAAAACTTTAAGCTACCATGAACGAAATTGCTAGATAATAGGATCACAGTATTAATAGTATTGGTCAAGGTTACAAGATACATGACTAGATCAATGTCTTATTGCATAATTTATACTATATCAAGAAAATTTGACAAGGTGGAGATTTAGAAGTGTCAGCGCTCCTTTTACGGGAACAGCATATAGGGTAAATTATTTTAAACCCATACCTAGAAAAAATTAATACCTTAACAGTTTAGACGTTGGATTTTTTTTTCATTTCGCGATATTTATCCATATGTGTATTTCGTGGGTACGAGTTCGAGGTACGCATAGATAATAATAACGTAAACACATGTTTCTACAAAAATACTACTAAAGGTTAAGGAACTTTGAACTTTGCCGTCAATACCTACGACTCGATTTTGGAATGAGGCGTATGCGGCGGTTTCCCTTTGATAGGTTTATGTGTGCGTGCGTCGTTCTTGACAAATGGCGTTTTATATTACAACAACAATATTGTTATTTATTTTGTTTGAAAAAATAACTCGTTCAGTATTAGGATTTTTCTTTAAATTGTGTTATGCTTTTATAGAGTAGTTAAAACTGTAGTTTTAATTAAAATGGTGCTAACACCTCCACCCTGTATTGTATGAAGTTAAAAAATGTAATTAACTTGTATGTTAACAAGCATTAATTTAGTTTTATTTAAAGAAAGGAACTTGAATTTATTACAAGCAAAGACAACTCTGACCTAGACTCTATTTAACCAAAGATTTAAAATGGCAATAATGTAACTTACCAGCTTTTCCTCATATAATTCTGCTGTTGTTTTGGTACCATGTTGATTACTACTAGCAGATTGTACTGATTTACTACCATCACTTTCCTGGTCTGATATGAGGAGTGCAGTTAAACCATTCTCTAACCTTATTGTTCTATAAGATAATATGCAAACTTGCAGTTCAATTCATGAAATAATGGTCAAATATATTTAAAGCTAGCGGCCCACTCACGGCTTATCACTTATAATTGGTTTATAAATATAAATTATATTACCAATATAATTTATTATTATATAATCAATATAATTTATACATTCAATTATTTTGAGAAATTGAGCATTACATGGTTGCTGGCGAGGACGAAATCGGCAGCAATGGTGCCCCTTCGTAGTGCTCGTGGGTATGCAACGGTTTATCATTCAACGCTGTTTTACAGCCGCAAGGTAAAAAAAGCGTTAAATTATTTTAAATTTACATTTTATCAAAAAATATACGTTCAATAACATGTTATAAAAACCAAAGCATATCTTCATAAAATTTCCTTGATGGTGGAACAACTTTATTTAAATACTTATTTAGAAAACGTATAAAAAATTTAACGTAGCGGGACTTGAACCCGCGCCTCCTGGAAACCGACTTTGCCCTCTGACCACTAAGCCGCATGTTCTCATCAAGCTACGTCGAAATTTTTATACGTTTATTTATGTTGTTAGCGTCTCTGTAGGGAGATTTTTACAAATTTCCGCTACCTAAAGACAATTACTAAGAATTATCGTCTGGCAAGAGAGAATACTATTTAATAAATATTTTTAAACATTTTTAATGTTATATAGCCTATAGCGCTTCTGAAGAACGTAGCTTCATACAAAAAAACAAGCAAACAAACTCTTCCACTTTATTGTGTAAAGATAACATGTGTGTTAATGGTGCTAAACTGCTGTAATGGTTAGGTACTAAAATGAAATAAAATTTCATTTTCAAAAATAAAACATTATAATAAAATAATTTGTCATGTACTTAATATGAAAACAGTTTTATTTAACTTTATTAAAAATTATGTAGATATTTTAAAATGTTCATACTCACTTATAAAGCTTTTTATCAGAAGCAGATTTAATAGGCTCAGAGAGAACCTCAATTTTCTCCTTTTTCCTGCATTCACTTAAAATTGGCTTCGGCTCATTGACTACTTTACTTAATACTTTACGTTTAGGTTTAAGTTTAGGAGCTCTACGAAAACTTCTCTTTTTAAACATTGTGATCACGATATGTTTATACCGCAATAACCAGATGTTATTGAATGAAGTGGGACAGAAATTTTGCCGGCTTTTATTGTGTTAAATGACAGTAAAAGGCAAGACGCACACACACAATATTATTGTCAATACAATATTGATGATAATACTATTCTATATATGGCCTCGCATACTACACTATATTCCGTCAAAAAATCCGACGCAGTCGCTGGAAACCATCCAGGCGCTCTGACCACTAAGCCATACAATTCTCATCAAGCTACGCCAAAATTTTTATACGCTTGATACAATTTATTTATGTTGTTAGCATTTCTGTAGGGAGATTTTTACAAATTTCCGCTACCCAAAGATAAGTACGTATAATTATCTTCTGGCAAGAGAGAATGCTATTTATTAAATATTTTTACCATTTTTTAAAGTGTTAATCCACACTTAGAAAAGAAAAATATTTATTTAGAATACTTATAAAAATTTCGACGTAAAAATATATGTAAAGTTACTGAGGTAAGTTGTTCAGATTAAAATAACGTCGCGAGGAAAAATTATAGGGATATTGAGCAAACAAATAGTGAAACGCAACACGATAGTGCACCGATAGCCATCATATTGAACAATCCAGTGGCCATTCCAAAAAAAATAAGAATCAAGACTTATTAACCTATTATTAATATATTATTATTTATAACTAGCGGCCTGCTCGCGGCTTTGCCCGCTTGAATTACATGATTATTCATTTAAGAAATATAGATATTACAAACAGCCTTAATTATTAATTAATTGATTTGGATAAGTACTCACGATATTCTTTGTAAAATAACTTATATTAGCTCCTGTATAGTTTTTAAATTGGTAACATATATTATTAGTTAAATATATAATTGGTATACAGTATATACATAGAAAGCACGTTTTAGGCATTTTTATATAATCTATAAAATAATCAACATTTTCGGTCAAGTTCAAGTCGTACTCATGCCCCGAGAGTTTCGTACCAGTTTCATGAAAGGAGATACACCAAAAGAATAACTAATTAAGTTGTCATTTTGTATCAAATTAAGTACAGATAAAAATTTGTACCTAATGGTTTTTTTTCTATAATACAAATACAATAAATATTCAATTTTTGAAAAATAATTTTGGAATTTTCCTTTATACGTGCCGTAAATTTTAACTTCTTAACAAATTTCGTAATTGTATATCAACGGGAATTATCCTATAGTTATGATAGACAATGCGACAAAAAACGAAGCATAAACCCTCATAATTTATCGTCATTTGATTGCGATGATTTAGAAGATAGATTTTTTGTGCTCTAAGGGAATATAGACTTGAACATTGAGGTATCTAACCTTTAACCGATCTTGTACAAAATAGTCTTGACAGACGGACAGACGGACAAACAGCAAAGTTATTTTATAAGAATTCTGAGGTATGTACCCTAAAATACCCTTGGCACATACATACATGCAACATACAGGTGCAATAGTGCAATGTCGGTACGTGTCGCTTGTAAGTTATGAAATAATACTGCGGGATATTTTTATAAACAGTGTCAGAGCAATTTTTTCTTGAGACACAATTTTTTAGAGGTTGCTCCCAGAAATTAAATATTTTATACGTTTCTAAAAAAAATATTAATAACATAAACGAACGAACGGACTGAAGAACCTATTCAAAATATTTCTTTGAATATTAAGTCATTCTTTATCACTGTTATTTAACATAATTACGAATTAAGCTAGACTGTTACGAAGGTAATCTTCACCAACAATTCAATTTAGTTTACTTTGTAGTTAGTACTATGAACAATTGTACTTTAAAAATACGTAAATTTATCAACAATCAAATAAATAAGACGTTTCTAAAGTCGTTATTTTGGACTTACAATTGATCTGTAACCATTCGAACATTGTGAGAAAAATAATACTATGTTTATGGTAAATTTATTATAAGTATAGATTACACTTACATGACATAATTAACGTTAAGTAAATAATAACTCAACAATATAATAACATTCATTATTTTCTTTTCTTTTTTCGTTTCTTTTTTTTTATAATATAAATATCTTTAAAACTTTAAGTACATTATTTTTTGATAGAGTGTAGAGGTAACCTTTCCAAACTATATTTTATGCACAGCGCCATCTATTTAAGATCCCATCGCAATTAGTGATAGCGTTACGTGTATGAAAGAGAGTATCAAGATTCGTTAGTACCTACTATTTTTGTCAATAGATAGCGTTACTTGTATCGATTTTTTACTATCTCAAATATTAACTTCTTGAAAACTTATATACTTATATCTTTTGATAGAGTGAAGCGATTACAATTAAATAAATACTAAAAGCTACTTTGATTTATTTGTAATTTTTATGTATAAAAGTTGCTTAAATTTATTGTGTACTTTTTACGTGATACGTGTTTACATAAACAGACAAACAGACAAACAGACAAAAAATCCAAAAATGTTGGAAATGGATTCTGTTAATTATCCTTTAACACCCTGGCTAATTTTTTTTAAAATATTTTCAATATACAGAAACGACTTTTCTACAGATTTATTATAAGTATAGATTAGTTGATTTCTGGATATGACGTAAATTATGATACATTCATAAATAGTATTTATGATACATTCATAAATAAATGCTTCTTTTTTCTTTTTTTTTTTTGAGCCTAAGGCAATATTATTGAAGACTGAACTAATTATCAAGGCTGATTAGCTGTTCATCTCAATATATAATAAGACAGTAAAAATATTTTGTCTCTACATTTAGTAATTTTGACTGAAATGTATAGAGGGACATTTAAAAAGAATAATAGAAAGCAAAAATATTTTTTTTGAATTTCTTGTCTGTCTGTCTATCTGTCTGTCTGTCTGTCTGTCTGTCTGTTGATATGTATGGTCACATTTTTCTCTGAAAGTACTGAACCGATTTACTGAAAATTTTCACCAATTGATTTGTTTGTATATCAACGTACCTTATAATGCTATATATATATATATATATATATATATATATATATATATATATATAGCATTATAAGGTACGTAGTTTTTATATTTTTATTATTATAATTAGCTTTATCATGAATTTAAAGTGTAAATTTTAACATTTAAAGATTATTAAAACACTATATGTCCTATTAAAAAACATGCTATCGTTTTAGGATGGACACTAGGCCGAGAACAACCCGAAATAGTTCGCTGTTCTCTTAGATTTTATTGAAACGTATGTAAAACAATAATTATTTTGTGAAAATCTTTCATACTTATATTGGTATTTAAAACTGAGACAGCCCGATACATGCAGGAGTATCCACTTAAGAAACACTCAAGTGACTTCTTTCTTACTTTATAAATAAATCTTTTTATTGGGTTAATATTTTAGAAATATAAAAATAAGAAATATTCAGACATGGAGATATAGCTCGGCCTCAAAAAGGAATGCAAGGCAGAGTAAAAGCCAACCTACTTTGGGACAACACATTCAATCTGCTCAATTCTGTTGGTGGAGGAGTATTTAGGGAAAAAGAAAAATGGAAAAAAGTAAGGCTTGTATTATTTATTTTTTAAAAAAGTAGTAAACATAACATATATTTATAACAGCAGTAGTCTTCATTCTCCTTCTGCAGGGCGCTAATCTCTTTTGTTGATGATGAATGACCTTTACCGTTAATTCCAGGGTTATTGAATATGAAGTGTATTTGCTTAGTACAAAGTAGCCACTGGATTATAATGTATGCTTAAATAACCCAAAGTAACTAACATTCATATTTTTAGATTTGGGCAGATTGGAAAACTAAAACAAAAAAAAGGCTGCATTCCTAAAAAAAACTATAAATCGCACTGGTGGTGGTCAAAGCTGCAGCAGGCTCTCACTGACTCCTACAGAACTTAGAATATTGGGCATAATGGGAGTAGCTGCTGTTGTGGGTCTCTCAGTTGTAGAGGAGAGAGGCTTTGATGTTAGTATATCTTTAATTCCTGGCTTATAAGTATTTACTCAAATTGAAATTGATTAAATTACAATCTTAAACATTTTTAAGGAACCACCATTATTCACACAGGACAATATAACACTGTCAGAGGCAATGTTAGATCCAGAAGCTACATTTATGTTTATTTTACAACATGCTAAGTGTACTCTGCTTTTTTATCTGAATTTTTATAAAATAGAAAGTGACTTCATGCCAAATTACATTTAACACATATAAATCCACAGGAATTATTTATATTACATTTTAGAATATAATTATGTTTTATAAACTGTAAACTTCAAATGTATTTATAAGTAGTTATTTTAGAATTGTCTCCAGTGGAACTTCCGCCGCCGCCGCCTGTTTGCAGATTCAACTACAGCAGCATCTGCTGAGGCAACATCAGCTTCAAAAGGTTTTACTTTAAAATAATACTAACACTCACAATTATTAAGTTTATGTTACAACATTCTAATAATTGTACCCCGCTGTTTGACTGTTATTTTCTTGGATAAAAAGGTGTCCTATGTTATTCTGAGACCAACTCAGTACCGGATTACTTAAAAAAATATTTACTAGTTTTTGCTTTGTAAGAGTAAAAACCATACAACTAATAACCATAATAACTATACAACAAAAAAATATAATTGCTATTTATTACAAATAGTCTTATAGTATTAATCAATAGTCAATAGTCTTTTTAAGTAGTTATTTTAGTAGTAACCACAATGGCACTGCTGCTGCCTGCTGTTGCAGTTGCAGCTTCACCACTGAGAAGCGAGAGCAGTACGCCGCCGCATCGCCGACCTGTCCGCGCTCGCCGGCGACTTACTCCTTTCCAGGAGGTCGTTACTTAATTTGCTGCCATCGAACAGCAGCAATTGGAATAGGAGTAAAGGAGAATAAAATTATTTGAAGAAAATACAATGGAGCTAATCACAACTCTTAAAAATACATAGCAAGGCTTAAGTAATTTATCACAGAGAAGAGAATTAAATACATTATTTATTTATTCTTTTAAATTATTTAGGCCTCAAATTATATGTTTAAGTATTGTGATTATTTCCATTCATATTTATATTTTTTTGTTGATTTATTGTTCCTTTTTAATTTAAGATATTTGTTGTTTTTAGTTTACTGATTGTTATTAAATTGAATAAGATATGTTTTATTTTAATTAGAGATTTTATTATTATTTATAAAAACAATTAACTTCACGCTGTATACCGTACACAGCAGATTAGGCATTTCCTTGAGTAGGGATCGAACCCACAACCGTCGCGTAGTCACACCCATGTACCGCTGCGCCACAACGGCCTCTAATTTAAAATTAAAAAAGTAACTAAAATATTTAATTATTTGAAAGATTTATTGTTCTTTTTATTAATTTAAGATGGTTTTTTACTTTTGTTGATTCATTGTCTTTTTAATTTAAGAAATTTGTTTTTAGTTTACTGACTGTTCTTTAATTGAATTAGACATATTTTTATTTAATTTGACAAATTATTGTTTTATAAAAATAAAAAAATATATATATTGTTATTTCAAAGAGTTCGAATTGATATTTATTGTCCTTTCTTTAATTTAGGAAATTAGCTTTGTTGTTATTTAAGGTTTTTTAAATTTGAAACATCTATTATTTGAATTCTATTGTTTTTTGTTGTATTATATTTAAATAATGTTATTAAATCAAGAAAGTAATGTAGATGAGTAAAGTAAATAATTATGTAACACAAGCAGGTGCACTCATGTGGGGGCCACTATAATAAATTATTAATTATGCAAGTTTCATAGTTTTATTATCTATTTATGTTTCTCCCTGTCCACTTTCTTTTTGTGTTTATTAAATTTATGTTATTTAATATTTTAAAGTCATTAAATTTTAACTACACACATTTTTTACTTTTAAACTTACTTTTTAATCGCACAGGTTATTCTAGTAAAAAAAAAGAAATGGGAAAGGTATACTTTTATTGATTTTTTTTAGTAAATAAATAGTTCAAAGTTCAATCAAATCAAGCAAATACATTTAAAGAGATACATTTATTTATATATCAAATTTAAAATCAAAATACAAATACATGTTCAAAAATGTAAGTAATATAAATTAAGAACAAATAAGTAATTATAATACAAAAATATTGAAAATTAAATTAAATGATAAAAATTCTAGGTAGCAATATTAAAGCACAATCACAAGAATATAAAAAAATCTAAATAACACATAAATTAAAAATGTAAATACAACTAAATTTTAAAAAATGTAGGTAAAGTATATACTAAACACGTAAGTAATCAAGTTATTATAATACAAAAATTAAAAACAAATTAAATAATAAAAATTGTAAGTGTAATAAAATAAATAAAAATAATTTTGTATCAATATTAATATAATATCTAATATTAATATTATAATCTGCTTAATAAGCCAGTCAACATTGCTCTGCCCTGGACAATATCATTTGTATTTGCAGTGGAGGTGGAGGTGGAAGGATGCAGGGTATCATCATTATCATCTCTTGTGTTTGAAGTGAGGTTGGTGGTGGCAATCTGGCTCTTAAGGCCATGTTATGAAGTACACAACATGCTGCTATGATATTTCCTGCAACATGAGGATGGTAATGAAGTACTCTGTGTCTTAACAAGCATCTCCATCTTGCTTTGAGCAGCCCAAAGCAACGCTCAATGCAGTTCCGGGCTTGTATATGCCTTTGCATATATGTGTGTTCCCTTGAATTTTCCACTGCATTTAGTATAGGGGTCATGGAACACGGCCGTTGTGGATATCCTGAATCACCTGTAAATTTTATTGATTTATAATATTGTTTATAAGCATGCATAAATTTATAGATTTATTACTTATGGACACTATGATCAAATTATTTAGAATTATTTTGAGAAATTTGTTGAAATTGCAAAGTTATTCGTTTTGCATGTGTTTGTAGTGTTATAAATTAAGGAATATGAGATGTATGAATAAGTAAAACTCACCTAATAACCACACTTGTTCATTTCTTAGATGAAGCTCACGCATATATGCTTCAACTCTGATTGTTGACCATATATGTGAGTCATGTGAAGCGCCACCAAACTTCGCATTCACATTCAAAATTTGCAAATCACTGTCACAAACCTGGGATAAATAAAAAAGGCCATATAATCAATATTAAATAAGAAAAAATATTAAATAGATTAGTAGACATATACATACCATTTGTTCATTTTCTGTCGGTCTCACTAATGATATGTGAGTGCAATCTATGCACCCTACCACTCCTGGCAAACCAAATCTTCTATGAAATCTGAATGAAATCTTCTATGAAATCTGAATGAAATCAGTATGAAAGTAATATAGGTTAAAAAATACAGAATTAAAGACAGCTTTACGAGATAGTTTCACTTATAAATATGTTTAGAGACTTACTCTTGTTTTTTGCGATCTCTGTCTTGTTGGGTTTGTGGAAACATTATTATGTAAAAAACATTATTATATTACATAAATAATTCATAACTATTTAAATTTTCAATTTATATATCTTTATTTTTTTATAAATTCGTTCTGTTGGTTCAACTTGTTTCAACATTTGTATATATGAAAATATAATTATTACTTACATTCTTCGCTTGGTAGACTATTAATAACAATGTCTTAAGGACAAGACGAAAAGTGGAACGGAATATCTTGAAAAAGAAAGAAAGAATCTAAGAATTTATAACGAAATATGCGGCATATAATTATTATGATTTTTTTAATATTCATGATCCTGTTAGTGTGGGTCCTTGAAACATAAAATTGTACGCAACGCTGTATCTCAAGCTACACGCTTGAGATACAGCGTCTTACTGTAAAAGCAACGGTGTGGGTTTGATTTCCGCTTGGTATATAAGATTCCTCCAAAAATGTATGGATATTCAAAAACTAATGAAACGATTTTATGGTGAACCCGTAGATCCTGTCGATTCTACGGTATTTCTCGGTATCATCATAGACTCCAAATTACAGTGAGGTCCCCATATTAATGGATTGGCGAATAGACTTAGCTTCGCAGCTTTCGCGGTCAAAAAAATTAAATCACTAACTGACGTAGGAACTGCTCGACTTGTTTACTTCAGCTACTTCCATAGTATTATGTCCTATAGGATTTTACTCTGGAGTAATTTGCTAAATTCTCCCTTGCCTTTCTTTTCCTCTTGTGCCTTTAATTTCGACGTAGCATGTTAAGAACGTATGGCTTACTGGTCAGAGCGCCTGGTCGGTTTCCAAGAGACACGGGTTCGAGTGCCGCTACGATCAAATTTTTATACGTTTTCTAAATGAATATGTAACTTCTTATTTTGAATAATATTATTTGAATTTGAATTTGAACTAGGACCTCTGCCTACCTGGAATAAATTTTGGATTTTTGACTTTAATTTGTATGCAAAGCCAGGGGACGCCTCTGAGAGACCGCGATGCACGCATCCAAATTGTATACTGATTATTTTTAAAATGAATTATGTAACAGTTTCTTTCTTTCTTTGAAATATATATATATGTGTGTATACCTAAAACATGAATTAAGTAATTAAGTAATGAAAGTAATGAAAAAAAACATCGGATATTGCGAAAACTTTTTTTTGTGTATGTTCAATTAAAAAAGGCAATAACATTCGCATGCAAAATAGATTTGAAATATTACAATTGCACTTTCAATACAGGACGTTCAGAGTAGTGATGTAACGAATTTAAATTGAAAATTGTATATATATATATATATATATATATATATATATATATATATATATATATATATATATATATATATATATATATATATATATATATAGCGAACGCAAACATGGTATATTTAATTTATGTCTCATTAACGCCACATGCAGTGTTTTTAAACTCAAATTAGATTAATTGTTATGTTGTAAAAAATGTTATTATAAAAAGTCTAAATAAATATCTAAACCAAATGATAAAGTAATTGAAAAGCCGATTATAATGTTCAGTTACATTTTTCCATATTCAAATAATATTTATTATGAAAGGAATGGAAGTTTATATTATTAACGTAATATATATAAAGCGTTTATTTTTTTATATTCACATTCGTCACATCACTAGTAAATAGTCGAAGCGTACATATATTTTTTATTTAAGATATTATTAAATATACTATATATTCAATCATTTTTTTATATATTCATTTAAGACTGAGGCAATTTAACCTTAGGAACTTTAATAATAGGTAAATTCTTTTTGAATTCTTCGATATCCATGATAAAGTTCTTGTTATCTTCATGTGGGTCCCCGGAATCGGTGGCGTTTAAATAATGGAGCTTCAAGCTCTTTGGTTTTGTATCTTCTGCTGTTTTATTTCCATTTTTGGGCTTGTTTCCGACAATCTGAATTAAAAAATAATAGAAATATTTCAATATTTCTAGAGGCCACACCGAGGCACAGTGCCTGTTTGTAAGCGAATGGGTTGTGGGTTCGATTCCTACTTGAACCTGAACATTTAGTTTCTCACTTTGATAAAGAGACAAACCACGGCGTTGAGTTGCGCCACTCATCATACAATTTCTCTGAAATTTGGCTGAACATGGAGATTGGAGAATTTATATACACTTGTACTGCACAACAACAATAAATATTATTTAAAACATTTGTAAACATGTAATGTAAGTATACTAAATTAAATAGTTAAGCATGCAGTCGTGCCATCAAGTTCAGTCATTATTTTGAGGAATAAACAGGGTGGAAGAGTCAGCACCATTTTAAATGAAACCACAGTTTTGACTACTCTATAAAATACATTTTTTTTAAAATAAATAATAAAATTATTGTTGCAATATAATACGCCATTTGTCAAGAACGACGCACGCAAACATAAACCTATCAAAGGGAAACTACCGCATACGCCTCATTCCGAAATCGAGTCGCTTCTAGTAGTATTTTAGTAGTAGTTTGTGTGTACGTTATTGGTATTTATGCGTTACTGCGTCACACGAAATACATGTATGGATAAACATTGTGAAATAAAATCCTGCGTCTAAGCTGTTGAGGTATCTTGATTAATTTCTTTAGGTATGGGTTTAAAATATTTTACCCTATATGCTGTTCCCGTAATAGGAGCGCTGACACTCCTTTATATACTAAATTTATTATATAATAAATAAATTAAATACTAAGTCTCATCTCATTGGTATCGTAGCACATTTATTATTAGCATCATTAATTATTATTAATAATAAAAAGGAATTGCATTATTACCTGGACAGAAAGTTTCCTAAACGACTTGTTACCAGAAGGGAAGTGGTTTTCGATCCAACTGTTGATGTCTCCAATTTTCACTTGCTGTAGCGCCTTAGTCTATAATAATATAAGCACAATATAACAACGACTATACATAATTTATTGAATTATAATAATAAAACAAAAAGAATAGATCAAAACCAGATTTCATCCTTTTGGGAGCTACAGATAGAAATACAGATAGACACAAAGACATGACAAATTTATAACACCCATTTGCTTGCGTTGGGGCTTAAAAATGAAATGCTATGCTGTTAGTTAATAAAAAAGACAGAACGAAGCAACAGTAGTGATGTATAATTATGTATTTTTTACAAAATTATTTTTACCAATTCACCAGACGTCAGTTGATCAAAATAGTGCAATTACCTCAACAAACTCCCTTTGGAACTGGTATTCTTGGCTTACGATCTCACTCCAATATTTTTCAACCTGCAATATTAATTTTGTGCAAACAAATCAAAAGTTATAAATATAAACAATATATTATAAATATAAATAAATTTATAATTTATCCTTCCAAAAATAATAGTATTACTATTTTTATCTGGTGTAGTAAAACTAAAAATTTCATATTTTTATTTACATTGGCTCATCAGCTCATGTTCTATATTGAATTAGGGCGAGCACTTTTCATTGGTCAAATACAAATTTGACTTGAAAGATATGCCTGATAAAGATAAAATAAAGTAATAATTAAAAAGTGTGAAGTAAAGATTCAAACCTTCGATCTACTAAAAACTAAATTAAAGATTACAGTCTAAAAAACGGCCCGAGAAATAAGAGCACAAAAAGGGTTCTCTTAGACATGCTAAAAAGGCTCGATGAGCTTTATAAAATCAGTATCAAACAATGAAATATTTATATTTATAAATATTTCATAGCTTGGCCAATATTTACGACTACGAATATTGGATGTTCTGGACTAAATATGTTTGGAGTGGTTGTTTTAATTTTTATAATTGTTTTATTTTTTTCTGTTCTATAAGTTTCCTACTCACCTATTTTTCTGTGCATAATACCTATTTTTCTTGTGTCGTTAATATCACGGAGTAAAATGTGTTATATTCATTATGCGCTAGTCGAAACTAAACCTTAAATCACTGCTATAAGGATATATGTTGGATTTTATTCGGTCGGTTGGATTTTAATTTCGGTTTATATTGACTGTTGCCATATTTTTTGAGTCGTATGCAATCTGATATCTAGTGTATAGTTGATCGAAGTCTCAAACATTTATATATTTTGTTAAGATAATGCCTCCAGAATTCGGCGAAAAATAGGATATGAACGGAGTCTCTTAACGCTAGGTTTCCTCTGCCTAACCGCCGTGTGCGTAATACAGCACGACGCTATAAAACATATAATAATGACAAAATTCACATTGACAAGACAAGGTTAGTATAGTTTTAAATAAAAAGAAACAAAGCAAAATAATGACCTCGTCCTTTAGTTCATAATCAACAGTATGTTTCAGTTGCTGGAGGGCGCGTCTCACCCGAGCGATGGCCTTCTCACCGCCCTGACTGGTATCTCGAGCAAACTCCTTTAGGAACGCCTCTATACGTTGATCTACGTATGACACGCTGTATGGAAATTGTATATAATGTTATTTTGATTGTATATATTGTCTACGAGTTGTGGCCGCCCCGGAGTCAGCCTTTTGGAGAAAAAAATAAACAGTAAGAAAAATCTTTAAATCATATCTGCTCACCCACCTATAGGTGACTTGAGTGCGACTATGACTACCACCACTATATACTAAATAAGTCGTCGGCCATCTGATATAAATAAAAAAAACTAGTGATAAAAACATACTTAAACTTATTCACTTGTGTGTTAACAGTAACAGAACACCCTAGAACTCCAACAGTGTATCTCATCGTAGTGAACACATTGTCGCCGAGCTGTTCTTTAGCATGGAGCGTGTTGACCAATGGTTCCTCCATAAGCATCTACATACGTAAATAGAGCAAAAATTCAGTAATAAGTGTAGAAATTCTATGGTTTCATTTTTGTTATATAATTGAGTTCTTAAAAAAAATACTTGTATTTTTAAGGACTCATATACATAAAAAAAATAAACATAATAACAATTAGATCACAAATGGACTACTCTGTCATCTTATGTGCGAATGTATGTTCTCATGTATAGATAGATGTCTGATCACAGGTGTCGATGTGACTTCACGTGTGGATGTGTGTGATCGTATATGTGGTTCTGTGATCTCACGTATAAATGTGCGCTTTCATGTGAACATGTTTTCACATGTGTGGATGTGTAATATCATGTCTGGTTGTAACCGTATACGAATATGTGACCTCATTTTTGCATGTGTGATCACGTGTGCATGTACGATAACGTGAGTGAATGCATAATCTCATAGCCTTTCAACGATGAATTTGGCATATACATATTCAAGTTTGGTAATTTAATAAAATATATTTTTTTACTTATATTCCTTTTAGTCTTTAATTGTTTTGTAGTTTTATTAATCTTCCTTCTATAAATATAATATTGGAAAATTTCTGTGTACTATTGACTAGCTTTTATTATTTTTTCAGTCAAACAAAATAACTAAAAGTTAAAGATACAAGACATAGCAAAGTGTCCGGCGTACCTTACCGCACAGTCTGTCAATGAGACCCATGGCACTGCTTACAGCCTTAGCCAAAAAATCCAACACAAAGAGATTTATTCAATGCCAACCAGTTTCTTGGTTCTCAATACTTAGTTGCTGAGATTAGTGCACCAAACAAATTCTTCATTTTGATAATATTAATAATAAAATAAATATAATTTATATAATATCAAAATACATACCCTAAGAAGCTCTACAGTCTCCCTATCTTTAAGATTATCTGCTTCACCCTGGTAGTACGCATTCACTATACTATTAGTAGATGAGGGGTTCAGACTCGCAACTCGAAGACGTTTCTCTCCTAATGGCAACTGATGTACCTTTATCTGTTTAGAAAAAATAATAATTTTACAAAAAAATATAATAACATCGAACCTAGTGTAAAAAAGTTAAGTTGTAACCTAATTAGGATAACAATCTAATACAATCTTATATTGACTTGACTGACTATGGATGGATTTTATATGGATTTTATATAGACAGACCGTTTGATCAAAGACATTATTAGTTTTTTAATAATAATAATAATTAATTCACATCAAAATAACAATAAAAATAATTCATAACGATAATAGCCGCATAAGTTATAAACTGTGTTGCAGTTATTAACGCCCGCCTCACAAGCGTCGTTTCATAAAGTAGCATAAGTAAATTGAGTACATTACAAAGACTGTGACTGTAAATAGCGACACACCTTTTTCGTCTCTTACCCTTACAGTAAAGGAGTTCCTTTATCTTCAATAGATCCCGAGAAAATAAACTTTAACGTCAAGGGTTATTGTAAGGGTTAGATACAAATAAATGATGTGTCGCTATCTATATATATATATATATATATATATATATATATATATATATATATATATATATGTATATATATAGATAGCGACACATCATTTATTTGTATATATATATATATATATATATATATATATATATATATATATATATATATATATATATATACAGGGTGGAAGTGTAAGCACCACTTTAAATGAAACCACAGTTTTAACTACTCTATAAAAGGCTAATATAAATCAGAAAAAGATAAATTCCCAAAAATGAAAAAGTTATCTTTTCAAATAAAATAAATAATAAAATTGACGTTTTAAATAAAACGTCATTTGTGAGGACGACGCACGCACACATAAACATATCAAAAGAACACCGCCGCACACGCCTCATTCGAAATCGAGTCGTATGTATTGTTGATTAAGTTCAAAGTTGTTTAACCTTTAGTAGTAGTTTTGTAGTAGTAAGTATTTACGTTATATCTATAAGTAATCGCGTCACACGAAATACAGGTGTGGATAAAAATCGTGAAATGAAAAAAAAATCCTACGTCCAAACTGTTGAGGCATCTTGATTAATTTCTTTAGGTATGGGTTTGAAATATTTTAACCTTTATGCTGTTTCCGTAAAAGGAGCACTGCCTCTTCCACCCTGTATAAAAGGACTTGTGCTGACTGACTGAGGTAAGACGCACGCAGAGCCGTAACCGCTGATGGTAGAAACGTGAAATTTGGGCAGATGTTTATTTTCATATTCTGCACATCCACTAAGAAGGGAATTTGAAAAATTTTAACCCTAAAGGGATGAAATAGGGGTGAAAGTTTGTATGGAAAAAAAATTTAATCTGTACCGATTTTTATAAAATTTGAAATTCAGACTCTTAAAAATATTTCATTGAACACGTGTTTCATGGTTTTGAAGAATTCAACCCTAAGGGTTCAAATAAGGGGTTGAAAGTTTATATGGAAAAATCTTTAAATTGCCACCGATTTTTATAAAAAAATTAATTCAGACTGTTAAAAAT
Source organism: Heliconius himera (assembly GCA_021202915.1). Lineage (NCBI taxonomy): Eukaryota > Metazoa > Arthropoda > Insecta > Lepidoptera > Nymphalidae > Heliconius > Heliconius himera. The sequence goes on along the minus strand of JAJHJA010000374.1, from coordinate 311,956 downwards.
ATTTTATTGAACACGTGTTTCGTGGTTTTTTTAGAATTCACTCCTAATAAGCGGGCGAAGCCGCGCGCGCCCTCTAGTTTACTTATAAAAAGATATGACCGTTTTATCGCAATAAACACATATTTCGACCCGGTTGACCTAGAATTATGAAATTTGGTACCTAGCCTCTACAGCTAGTATAAGTTTAGGAAAAAATTTGGGATAAAAAGCTATATAATCATATAAAAAATAATTAATTACAAGCCAGTGCAGCTTTCCCATGCTTATCGGGCTAGACCTTTTACTGCACAAATAAATGTAGTTCTAATATTCGTTATCGATTTTTTTTTGCCATCTTATAAAAAGTTCACAGTGATTTAGCAGGCTTTAATTAAAATGTTTTACAATAAGACCGAGGTCATCATAACGTAATAGCCCAGCGTCTGACGGTAGACATAACGATTGTGGGTGTGGGAAAATATTATATTTTAATTATATACAACGGAGTGACTCAAGACTAGGTTCAATCTGCCTACACGGCTATGCGAGGCAGAAAAGCATCAAGCAGTACCTATATGTTTTGTAACAAAAATATAAAATAAATGAATATTTACCTCAGGCATTTCATCCTTAGACAGTTCTTCCCATTTTATATTTTTATGCACATTCTCAGATATCGTGATAGCTTCATCCCAGGCGAGGTTGCCTTGGACAAGTACCTTAAAAAAGTATTTTTTATTTTTAAATAATAAATTAAGTAATATTCATTGATACAAATAACACCATTTTGTTTATTTATAATAATTGAAAATAAAGAAATATTAAACTCGTTCCCTATAATTCACCCCTAATAGGGTGCAAATAAGCAGGTGTAGCTGCGAGCGTCCACTAGTATTACAGTCTATATTTACAGTCGTGTAATTCTCACCTGCAAGTACATTTTCTGCAACAACTTGTGAGTGTATTCTTTCAATTCGGAATACGTAATATTTGATATGACGGCGGCCTTGTCCCTCGGAGATATATAGGGCTCCATAACAACATTTAACCGGACATCTCTGTAACAAGTATTTAATTCAGTAAATACTTTAAATTGTATTCGCTTGGATATTTGTTTGGTTTTCTACAAATAGAGTGGCCAAGTTTACGATTGTAGGTTAACATGAAATATAACTTATAAAAGTTCAGAAATTTAAGTTTGCGTATGCGCATTATGCAGTCTTTACATTTTTTGAAGCTTGTCACTTCTTCTAATTTTATAATTCTAGATCAATGTAAAAATAATTTATATCATTTTTTTATTTCGGAGACAATTTCATACAAAATAGCATAAACTCTCGTATCTTTTGATTGCGTTGACTTGAAGAAAATATGTCGAGGTGATCTTGGCAAAAAATGGTCTTAATAGACAGAAAGACAGCCAGATATACAAAAAAAGGATTTTATAAGGGTTCCGTTTTCTTCTTCATGAGGTACGGTACCCTAAAAGTAAAAGTTATCACACTTGAACATGGTGTAGAATCCTCACTTTTCCAGCTCCTCCGGCTGAACGAGCAAGTTGTAGTAAGTGCGCGCGCGCTCTGTGCGCACCGCCTCAAACAGCTGCGGCGTGAGGTGGTCTGCTTGCATCTCGCGCGAAACCTGCTCCACCAGCAGCTGCGGGTCAATGGAAGGAGATGTGAGGATCAAGACATTCGAGGGGATCTGATGTATCGTACATATTTATTTTAAATGCTACAATAGTAGAAATAATAAAAAGACAATTAAGGAAAGCTAAATTCTATATTTACACAATTTCAGCATTAATTATTTATAAGCTATTTAACTGACTTCTGTAAGAAAAGGAGGAATCAATTCGACTGTATTTTTTTGTTTGTTGCCTCAGAACTTTTAACTGAGTGAACTGATTTTGACGATTCTTTTTTATTTGAAAGTTGGGGCGTTTCGTTTAGTCTTATTTTAATTTGGTCTATTTCTGACAATGACATTCATGAAAAAAACACTTAAATCTTAAATTTGCATGAAGAATGTATTTAAAAAGTTTATATTTACATGTAGATTCTGGTTATAACCGCCCACTTTCAACGTTAATCCTTTTTGAGATGTATACAACGAGTAGGATAAGTCCACCGTATTCGCCGGGTACAATTCTTCCTGTTATAATAGAAAAATAAAACAAAATTATTTCTAAATACACTTTCACGATATAGATTCTCGTTAAACTGCAACTTGTAGTGTGGTGCATAAATTAACAAAGTTTTTAGCTTATAAAAACAGATGATAAAAATATCGTTCAGTTTCACGCTGCATCCCACATATAGCAGTGTCGGTAGAAGGAATAGATTCTCTTTGTACCTACACTGTTACACTAGAGTATTAAGACACAGGATCTCAACGATGCGGTGTGTCTTGTTACCGGAGGAAATGAAAATAACAGATTCCTCCCTTCTCTTGCATTGAACATATTTAAAAAAAAATTGCCAGGGTGTTAAAGGATAATTAACAGAATTCAACATTTTTGGATTTTTTGTCTGTTTGTCTGTTTATCTGTTTATGTCAACACGTATCACGTAAAAAGTACACAATAAATTTAAGCAACTTTAATACATAAAAATTACAAATAAATCAACGTAGCTTTTAGTGTTTATTTCATTGTAATCGCTTCACTCTATCAAAAGATAAGTATTTAAGTTTTTAAGAAGTTTATATTTGAGACAGTAAAAAATCGGTACAAGTAACGCTATCTATTGACAACAAATAGTAGGTACCTACTAACGAATCTTGATAACGAAAAAACATTCTGTGGAATTAAACACTAATTACGACGGGAGGAATATTAATCATTTTAATACTTTAGCACAACATCGTTTTCGGTTAATATAATTTTATGTTAGGTGAAATTTAAATAGATGGCGCTGTGCATTAAAAAAAAATTTCTATAGTTTGGAAATGTTGATGAGTGATTAATATTCCTCCCGTCGTAATTAGTGTTTAACTCCGCAAAAAACAATTACGACGGGAGGAATATTAATCATTTTAATACTTTAGCACAACATCGTTTTCGGTTAATATAATTTTATGTTAGGTGAAATTTAAATAGATGGCGCTGTGTATAAAAAATATATATTTTTATAGCTTGGAAAGGTTACCGCTACACTTTATCAAAAAATAATGTACTTAAAGTTTTAAAGATTACTGCTATATTTGAAAAAAAAAGAAACATACGCAATGATATCTATTGACTACACATGATAATGAATGTTGATAACGCATAAAACATATTGTTGAGTTATTATTTGCTAAACGTTAATTACGTCGTATAAGTGTAATCTATACTTATAATAAATTTAACATAAACATAGTAGTTTTTTCTAACAATGTTCGAATGGTTACAATTCAATTGTAAGTCCAAAAGAATGACTTTAGAAACGTGTTATTAATTTGACTGTTGATAAATTTACGTATTTTTAAAGTGCAGTTGTTCATAGTACTAACTACAAGGTATGTAAACTAAATTGAATTGTTGGTGAAGATTACCTTCGTAACAGTCTAGCTTAATTCGTAATTATTTAACACAGTAATAAAGAATGACTTGATTTTTTTTTTAGCTTCACGCTGTGCACACAGCAGGGTAGGCAGAGGGAACCTAGTGTTAAGACACTCCGTTCCCCACTTTCTGCCGAATTCTGGAGGCATTGCGTGTTGAGTGGCAGAACTCAACGCCGCGCTTAACCTCGACACCAGAGCGAAGAAATGGAAATATAAATTTAAGTAAATATTTCATCTCCTCGAGTGGGAATCGAACCCAGAACCAGTCGGTTTTGCAGTCACACCTCGTGCCGCTGCGCCATGACCGGCCTCCTTGAATGACTTGATATTCAAAGAAATATTTTTAATAGGTTCTTCAGTCCGTTCGTTCGTTTATGTTATTAATATTTTTTTAAGAAAACGCATAAAATAATTAACTTTTGGGAGCAACCTCCAAAAAATTGTGTCTCAAGAAAAAAATGCTCTGACACTGTTTATAAAAATACCCCGCAGTTTTATTTCATAACTTACAAGCGACACGTACCGACATTACACTATTGCACCTGTATGTTGCATGTATGTATGTGCCAAGGGTATTTTAGAGTACATACCTCAAAATTTTTATAAGATAACTTTGTTGTTTGTCCTTCTGTCCGTCTGTCAAGACTATTTTGTACAAGATCGGTTAAAGGTTAGATACCTCCATGTTCAAGTCTATATTCCCTTAGAGCACAAAAAATCTATCTTCTAAATCATCGCAATCAAATGACGATGAAACATGAGGGTTTATGCTTCGTTTTTTGTCGCATTTTCTATCATAACTATAAGGTACTTCCCGTTGATATACAATTACGAAATTTGTTAAGAAGTTAAAATTTACGGCACGTATAAAGGAAAATTCCAAAATTATTTTTCAAAAATTGAATACTTATTGTATTTGTGTCACAGAAAAGAACCATTAGGTACAAATTTTAATCTGTACTTAATTTGATACAAAATGACAACTTAATAAGTTATTCTTTTGGTGTATTCATGAAACTGGTACAAAACTCTCAGGGCATGAGAACGACTTAAACTTGACCGAAAATGTTGATTATTTTATAGATTATATAAAAATGCCTAAAAACGTGTTTTCTATGTATATTCTGTATATCAATTATATATTTAACTAATAATATATGTTACTAATTTAAAAACTGTACAGGAGCTAGATAAGTTATTTTACAAATAATATCGTGAGTACTTATCGAAATCAATTAATTAATAGTTAAGGTTGTTTTTAATATCTATATTTCTTAAATGAATAATCATGTAATTCAAGCGGGCATAGCCGCGAGCAGGCCGCTAGTATACGAATAAAAATGCTAAGGGAAATTCTATTGTTAAAAAATATTGACGTAAGGCAAACCTTCATAATATTTTGCAGTGCCTAATTATTATAAATTTATATTGATAATACGCATCATATAGTAAAAGTAAAAGGGCTCGCCTATGGAGGGTTTCGTACAGAAACTGGAACTGAATGTACTGGATGGATCTGAAGTTTTTTTAAAAATTTAAATTTCATCTAATACCTCACTTGAACAAGCGGCTTTAATACCAAATTTTGCCTCACTTTTAAGGCTATTATTTTTAGAATTTAAACAAGAATCTATAGTTTCCAGAATTTTGTTTTCCATTATAGTGTCGAAATACGTGTTTATTGCGATAAAAATGGTCATATCTTTTTTATTAAGTAAATACGTTTTTTTCAGGAAATCATGGGGCCGTATATTTGAGTACATGATTTGAATTTCAACTCGATACTTCCAAGCGTTCCTGAGACAGACAGACGGACAGACAACAGTAATCTCATAATTTTTTTTTTTAATTAAAAGGTACGGAACCCTAAAAACAGCTTCCTTTTCAATAAATAATAATATATTTGAGAAGAAAAAAAAAGTATACCGCGAGTCCTTGTTGTAATACATCAGTCCAGAGATCGATGAGACAAGCGCTGAAACATGTCAAAGAATCAATATTATATTAATTTCTTTCTGATCAATTCAGAGGAGGTAAGCATTATTTGCTAATGTATTATTTTCATCTCACTCAGAAAAATAAAATATTTAATATTTTCATTTCCTCACTTAGGTAACGAGGCGAAGCGCAGCGTTGTGTTCCACCACTCAACACACAATGCCTCAAGAATGTTTTTTCTTAATTTTAGATAATGCTTGTACAACAATTACGAGTACAACAAATAATTCGTAGCTAATGGAAATTACATTCTGAAATTCTGAAAGATACAAAATAGGCTTGCCTAGTGTGAGGCCAATGGGTGATGTAAAATTGTATTGTTCTTGGTTGTAAATGTTTTTTTCCTATTATTTTAAAATCAAATTGTACAACTATTTAAATATAATAAATTTATATATAATTAGGTTAATTTAAATAAAACTTACTCTCGTGGCGAATGTAAAATGAGCGGAGTAAGGAAGTAGAAATACAGTAAAGCCATGGGAGTCCGAAATTTGAAGTCCGGTTTGTACCACACCTCCATGTTACGATTCTTACGTAGTAAATTTGGTTGATCCAATCTGCAAAGGAATATATTTAATTCAAAAACTTTTAAAAAAATGTTTCAGATACTCTTTTCGATTACAGTACGATCGACGAAACGTGGCCCCCCTGAAGTTAGTCGCAGATGACTGCGCAGATTTTATATTTTAATTTTTTTCTTGCTTTTGAACATTTTCTTCCCAAATAAACTAAACGCAAAAGTTCAGAAAGCTTAATTTAGGGCGGCTGATGACTTACCGTCCTATATAATATAATTTTTTTACGAAGACTTATGATTGACAATGAATGTTCATTTACGCCATTCAACACGCAATGTTTCGAAAACTGAGCGGAAAGTGGAGAACAGAGTGTCTTAACTTCCCTGCTCATTCTACCTTCTATATGTGAGATACAGTTTGTAGTTAAGAAAAAACAAATACTTTTACAGGGATAAAATTGGACCAGAAAAGTTAAATAAATAAACAAATATACTTTATCGCACAATCTTCACCGATTTTTATAAAAGTTGAAATTTAGACTTAAAAATAGTTCATCAGGCCGTCGTGGCGTAGGAGCACAAAGGTGTGACTGTAACGCGATGGTTGTGGGTTCGATCACCACTTGAGGACACGAAATATTTACTTAAGTTTATATTTTCGCTAATTAACTATTTTTAAAATCAACTTCACGCTGTATCGTGCGCACAGCAGGGTAGGCAAAGGGAACGGAGTGTTAACACACCTGTTCCCCCACTTTCCGCCGAATTCTGGAGGCATTCCGTGTTGAGTGGCAGAACTCAACGCCGGGCTTGGCCTCGACACCAGAGCAAAGAAATGGAAATATAAATTTAAGTACATATTTCATCTCCTTGAGTGGAAATCGGTTTTACAGTCACACTTCGTGCCTCGACTGGCCTCAAACACAGAAATAGTTACATGTACTTATATACATGTAACTATTTCTGCAGCGCATGCAGTTAAAGTAATACGATGGCATTCCTAGTTGATAACGTTATTTAAGGCTAACTAAGAATTTAAACTTAATATCATGTAGCCTATAGCATTTCTGAGGAATGTAGCTTTCATACAAAACAAAAAATAAGCAAATCCGACCAGTCGTTCCAGAGACCATAGCAATTAAACAAACATACAAACCAACTCTTCCGCTTTATTATATTAGCATACATTTGTTTTATACTATAAATACATACCTAAAATTTTTAACCGTCGCTATTAAATCACCTTTGGACAACACTTTAGTAATCTTTTTGTTTTCAGACACTTTCTTGTAAATATCTTTAGCAGTACTATTATATAAATCAATGCCGAGTCTCTCCGCTTCCTCTACGTACGCGGGCGCGGGCGTTACGAGGTCGAAATTGTTTGTAATGTATATATTTTTATCGGGCAAATGAAATTCTTTGTAGGGCTTCACATTCAGCCATTTTTGTAACCATAATTTTGGTTTTTCTGTAACAAGAAAAACAAATATATATAATAGATCAATAGGAATCAATAGTAAACGCGTCAGGTTGTGCGTTCGATTCACATTCGAAAAAACATTGATATGTGGAATATCTACACTTTCTACTTTTGTGACGGTGTTTACTTTGCTGAGTGCGTATGTATAGTTCGCCCAGTGGAAATCGAACCCATGACTGTCGTGCTTATAATCAGACACTATCCCACATCATAACATGTAAAGAAGTAAAATTAAATATGTAATAAACACCTGTTCTTTTGTATTCAGTGCCGAACCATTTCTCTTTAGCGTTGTAATGTATCGGCTTCGAGTACTTTTCGGACATTATGATCACGTTGGCCATGTCTGCCGTCATACCGTCTAGAAGTGATGTTATACCCTGCGTAAAATAAAAAAATATATTATCCATCATATTCATAAATATATGAATATATTTACTTAAATTTGTAAAACAGTCCAATAATAATTTCAGTGGAACAGCAGAGATAACTAATTTAAGCACTATTTCAAGAATTCACAAGTTTTCTTGCAACAAAACATATATTTACTATTTATTATTAGTAATTTATTTTCTCTAAAAATAAAGAGCAGCATACAGATTTATGCTGCCTATAAGTAAAAAAATATGTATATGTAAATCTTAAAAGATTAAGTACAAATTTAGTTTTTAACTTGGTGACGTTCTTAAAATAAGAGATATATAATGTTATTTAAACATTTTTAAGGGCACCGTGGCTTAGCGCCACAGTACCTCTCTGTAAAGACGACAGTTGCGGGTTCAATAACGTCTCGGTGACAGACACGTTGCTAAAGCAACGCGTAATATATGTGTTAATTTGTTCTCTGATATAAATAAATAAGTAAATTAGAAAAAGAATTACCTTAGGATCGAATTTATAATATAATTTATTCCCTGTAATATAATATTTGGGCGGGATGAATTGCATGTTTCTCGCCAGAAAATCCACATTGCCGGCAGGCTGTGCTGGCTCTTTGAAACGGAAACTTGTTTCTGCTGTTGTCTAAAACATAATTTTAGAATAAGATACAGTACGATAGATGAGTAGTGGCCGCCATGAAGTTAGTGTAGATGATTGTGCAGATTTGATTTTACGATATTTTAACTTTCGATTATTTTCTTCCCGCATTGTTAAATGCGTAAATTTTCAGAAAGCCTAACTTCAGGGCGACTACCGCATATTAGCGTCTATTGTAGTGTACTCATCGACTACTATATGATACTTTTTTCAGATGCATTAGTGAGAACAGGCCACGAGCACCATGCAATGGTTAAAAAAAATATATATCTTAGAAAAAAACATATAAATAAACACAAAGGCAAAAGGATATTTTTCCATTATTTTGGTCTAAAAATAAAAATTGTTAGTGTGGGTTATCCTTAAGAAATAGGCATATTATTTGGGATGTGACGATGCATAGCATCTGTGAGAGGGCGCTGTATACTTCCGTTCTAGCAGCCTATGATTTTCACTTCCGGTTTTTGTTTTCGACGAATCTTATAAATGGTGCAACTACGCTTCTTAGCGTCGTTATTTCCCATCAGACTGACATTGTTTGAAGTGAAAGTGTTGTATTAAGTGTAGTGTTGAAGGTAGAATTTCTTCACATTGTAAGCCGGATTTTTTATTTTGGAGCTTCTAAGGTTTCCAACAAAAGTGTTCATCTTCATCAGAAAATTTTCATTTTTTTGTAATTTAAATGTAAAAAATGGACAACGGGCGAGTCATCTTACAAAATTTTAATTTCTTGTTTAACAAATACCTAATAATGATGTTCTATTGCTTGGTACATACCAAAACTGTAGCGGATCTGAGATTTACCGAATACGGCAGTGTAGGTTCTACAACAGGATTAGGTGTATGTCTCAAATTTTCAGCAGTTATGGTTTTACTTAGCTAACGGGCATTACAAAGAGCAATAGGACTCATCACTTATATAATGCTGAAGACGTTTGGAGACGTTCTCAGCATAATGACTGTAGTAGTATATATATCATATCAGCTTCACGCTATATCCCGCATACAGCAGGGTAGGCAGAGGGAACCTAATGTTAAGACACTCCGTTCCCCACTTTGAGTGTTGAGTGGCAGAACTCAACGCCGCGCTTTGTACTTTTTATAATACTTATATAACAACTTTAAATATGTTACTATTGTTGATTTTGCATAAAACCTATGATCTTATTTATAAAGCTGATGGTCGATAATTATGAGATTTTGGTTGAAGTAAATAGAAAGAAAAAATATAAATAATTAATAAAAAAAATAGAAACATACATGTTTCATTTGAATAGCACCCATTATCCCCTGTATTAAATACCGTAGTCGAAACGACGAAGGTTCGTAATAAGCATCGAAAAATAAGGTTAGTAATCTAGGGTTAAGGGGGCTTTCGCTTGACATAAGTTATGTCCAATTCTTTAAAGTGTCCAATAATTTCACATATATCCTTATATTAGAGCTTAAAAACCCTCAGTACTATTTTAATGGACAGTTAATTAATTGACATTAATTGTATGGAGGCTGCCTCTGAGTATATCAGAAGCAGTGGTAGATTGTGCAGCCTGCTAGAAGACCATTAAAAGTTAGGAGCAGCAAAGAAATGAATTAAATCGGAAGTTAAAACTTTGGGATTATGTCGGTCCCTAGGGCCTTTTTGGGGTTTAGGTCTTTCAGAATGGACTTAACCTCGTCTACGTCCTTAAGGCGAACCGGTTCGCCGATCGGGGACATCGAAGCCCACTTTATTTATTATTATTTCGATTAGTGATCCGGGTCACATGGCAGAGTGCTCGGTGAGCATTGGGACTCTAAACTATTAGCGGGGCATTCCGCCTTTTCAGTGTCGTCGGTCGTTATAGTGTTGTCGGATTTAGTGAGAGGAGGCCTAGTCACCACTGTGTCGGATCGAAAGGTTCTTTACAGCGCCTAGTATGCCTGGGGCAGTCGGAGCTCTCCGAGTCGACTATCCCAAGACTCGCACCGGAGTTATTCATAATTGGGCTTTGAGTTGAAAATCATTGGCTGCTAAAAGAGAAATATACAGCGCCCTCTCACAGATGCTATGCATCGTCTCTCCACAATAATACAAGTCTTATTGTTGTTTGAAATTTGTACTATTATGTGCTATAAGCTAACACTACGGTGTATTTCTTTAGTTAGTCTTACATAATCAAATAACAATAATAATGAATGCCATCGAACCGCGAGCGCTGCAGAAATAAAAAATATATGTAAGTACATATTGCTACATAAATATTCAATTTCATTCGGTCTAATAAATGTCCGCGACAGCATATTCTTATAAATAAGTCATAATAAGGTGTTTTTTGTGACAAAAAATAATTGATAATAGTAAGGTTTCCGTTTCGTATAAATAAAACTATCCGTGTCTGTTTGTGATTTCAAATAAACAGCTTAAAATTAACAGTAGATCGAAATATGTAAAAATTTACAAAGCCGTCAACGTCGTCGGCCCGGTCGGGTCGGTCGTACCGTACGACTCCGAGGCTAGGTCATTTTGAATCAGTGATATCTCCTTAAGTATTTATTAGAATTATGTATAGTAAAATATAATTTAAATCTAGATGAAATGCTAAAGGTGACTATTATATTTATTTTGCTAAGGATGAATACCAAATTAGATATAGAGTTTGACCATCCCAAGATCCTCATGTAACTCTATATTAAATTTTTGGCCCTAGTTGCGTCATAGACAGACAGAATTACTTTAAAATTTATAATATAGGTATGGATTTAGTGAGTATACTATATTTTCTTTTCTAAATCGTACGAATGTTTTATTAATATTTCAAGTGTTTTAATGATAGAAAAGTATATTATTACTAGGTTCCCACGTTCCCTCTTCATACTCTGTGCACGGGTAAAACCACTTGAAGCTATAAAAAATCGTCCAATGAATGTAAAAAGTAGTGACCTACTGTGTCAGTATAAAAATAAACAACATTATTATATTACATGAATAATTCATAGTTATTTTAATTTTCATTTTACCTTTATTTCTTTATAAATTTGTTCCGATGGTCCAATCTGTTTCAACATTTGTATATATGAAAATATAGCTTCAAGCACCTGTTAACACAAAAAACATTACATTACATTAATAATATATAATTAAAAAATATAATTATTTTGAATACCTACCTCTTCGACATGATCAAGTCCTTTTTTAGTAAGAACAACTTGTACGGAGAACAGGCTGTACATAGAAGTGTTATCTATGCCTCTTTCGTGAGTACCCGCGACCAGATCGAGCGCCCATACTCTAAAATAAATAAAAAATATATAATTATACATATATTAATTATATATTGATTAATAAATGCGATGGTTGCGGGTTCAATTGGGCGGTCTCAAACTTATGAAAAACTTATATACACTTATAAAACAAATAACAACAAATGATTGTCGCTCAATATAAAAAAATGTTAATATAGAATATATGTGCAACACTATAAAAAAGGAAGTATACATTTAACAGTCTTTTAGTAAACGATTTATTTAAAAAGATAGAAAAAAAAATTGGTCAAAAGATAAACAAGATTAAAATTCCTACAAAATTTCACCAATATTATAAGTTTATATGGTGTATCTGATATATATTTTAACTTACTTTTTCCTTAAATAAGAGAGGAGGCTACCGCGTCCCTCGTGTGCGAGTAGAAATGTCACGTACTCCTGCGGCTTCGATTCGTATTCGGAAAGCAATGATCTCAAGCACCATGTTAAATGTAGCTAGAAAAAAAAACAAATTAACTACTACTTATCTATAAATATAAAAGGACATGTTCCGACTGACTGAGGTAAGACGTACGCACAGCCGTAACCGCTGTGCGTAGAAACGTAAAATTAGGACAGATGTTTATTTTCGTAATCTGGACATCCACAAAGAAGGGATTTTCAAAAAATTTTATCATAAAGAGATGAAGTAGGAGTTGAAAGTTTGTATGGAAAAAAAATGAAATCGGCAACGATTTTTATAAAATTTCAAATTTAGACTCTAAAACATATTTCATTAAACACGTGTTTCATGGTTTTGTACACATATTAGTTGATTCAACATTTTATTTTAAGTCCACGCCCGGCTAGATCAGTCGGTATTGAATGCTTGTATTAGGTAGTCGTAATTATAAATAAATACTGATAAATATAAAAACGTTATTTTATTAATGTCCAGAATATAATAAAAGAACACAATATTTTTTGTACAATTCACCCCATAAGGGTTCAAATAAGGGGTTGAAAGTTTATATGAAATCTTTCAATCGCCACCGATTTTTATAAAAAAATAAATTCAGACTGTTAAAAATATTTGATTGCACACGCAAATAAGCAGGCAAAGCTGCGCGCGCCCACTAGTTTATTATAAATTTATAATCATATATAAAATAAAAAAGCTGAAAGTTTCAAAAAGTTATTTTTATTCGAGTGCAAACATATATCAATATTCTCAAATAGAAAATATTATCATTTACAATACGGTCAACAACTCGTTGATTTTACGGATTTTTTCTTACTTTTGATTATTTTCGTCCCGAGTGTACGTACAATGAGCAAAAATTCTAAAACTTCAGTCTAGTCAATTCACTTCACATTTTGTTGACCGTACTGTAAGTTTTTATAACGTAATGCATGTGTAAGTATTTTTATTATATATTTCTTGCATTTTACACGAAAATACCACAGAAATTCTAGTGCACTAGGTTAGATCACGCATATATAGCGATTCTTTTTACACCGTATGAGTTTAAGTCTACATCGCCTACATGTAATATATTTGAAGTATTGTGATGTACGTTCTACTAATGACAGACAGAACCTGTAATAAACTAGAGATCAAGAAAATAAAAATACTGTAAATATATAAATTATCGAATCGAACGAATGTAATTATTACACAACTATCACATTTAATTAGGCATGGTCTAAGCCATGAAAACGTCAAGTTGTTTTTTTTTATTTTTCTATATTTCGCATATTTTCCGTTCTCAACTTTTCTCCTGTTGACAATGTCCTATGACATTATATACTGGCTGGCGAAGGTCTACGCCTTTTTATTTTATTATTCTTTATTAATCTCACTTTAGTAATACAAGATTATTTATAGTAGTTATTACACATATAAATAAAAAGGGCACATAATACAGTGGTGTAGGATAAAACACAATTTTTAATTTACCTCAGTAGTATCGCTAGCTGGTTTCACGTAATAAAGGTCTTTGAATTGCGGTGTAACCACTTCTGGTTTAAAAGAGAATTTACTGAAGTCATCAGCTGGCAACTTATTCGTGGGTATTTGTCCGAACGTACATGATACAAGTTTCTCTAGATCTGCAAGATCCATACGGGCCTGTAAATTATGTAAAACTTAAAAATTATCTGAAACTTACAATTACTACTTTTTATTAACTTACATTAAATGCGTACATAGAAAAATATATTAAATAAATAAATTATTATAAAGGCAAGAATTAATAGATTTTAGCACTGAAGTAATTTTGATATTAAGATATTGGGTTGAGAATATACAGGGTGTAACGCGATCGATTCTTCGGGATCGGGTGGATGAGAGCGCTCTTAAATGACTCTGGGACTACATCGATTGAGTAAGAGTGCCGAAACAAACACACTAGCAACGATGTCAGCTCAGGAGCACAAGAACGGAGCACTAAGGGAGAGATGCCATCTGGCCTGCTCAACTTGTGGACGTCCAAAGAGGACAGAGTTCGCCTAACAGGTGTTTGGTTAAACCTAACCTCAGACTTTGAGTTCTGGCACCGCGAGATAGTCAGAGGCGTTGTTCATTAGTCATCCAAAGTCGAGTTCGAGGCAAAGAGAGCGCCCAGGAGATGGGCTTTCTCTTTTGTCGTGTTGACCAAGATGTAGCGGAAGCGAAGGCTGACCAAAGTTACCAAGTGCCGCCTTTGAGAGCGCCCAAATCGTTTCGGACGAGTTTTGGACGGGTAGTTCTCAAGCTTCTTGCCGATTTTGGCGATATGCTCGGACAATTTGCCACTTAAAGAACCTCGAGGCTCTTCTTTGAAGTTTTCACCTTCGGATCCTTAGTAACCTCATCAGTGCCTCGGCCCAGATTTGATATACCTTGCGTTTGCTAAAGGCAGCAAGCTTGCAAGCAATTCGAACCAAGTCTGTGACTGACCATTGATTGGCACTACAGTACTAGGAATATAAAGTTCCATGCCCTGTAGAACTGAGCAACAGCAGCAGCACAGGTATAGGATCATCAGAAGAGAAGCAAACCGGCCCTCAGGGATAAGATGAGTAAAATGTACGCATTCCATCCCAATCTGCTGATTTGAAGTGCCAGACGCGATCAGTTGCGGGTGTTGTATAACTGATAATTACTATTCATTACAAGTTTAAATTAATTAAAAAAACTCAACCGACCTGTACAGCCACAGTCATTCTATGAGCACTATAATGGTGTTTCCTAAAGTCAAGGGCAGCTTTGCGTAATTTCTCGTGATCATGTATATCATCGCGTAAGCTACGTAGATTGCCCCAAGTAAATGTTCTAGCTGGGTGTCCCTCCGGGAAAAGGGATGAGATGAGCTGGTCTTTGCGAATTGAATTCGTCGAAGCGATCATTGCGAATTCTATAATAGAAATGTTGTGTATTAATTTTTTTCAACTTCATGCTGCATCTTGCTATAGCTTGTCCTATTGTTCACTCACACACACTCCATTCATCAATCATCAAGGCATTGCTTATTGGATGCCGTAATTCAAATTCTGTTCTTTTCTATATTATTCTAGAGCCAGGAAATGAAAACGCATTGTTTTATTGTGTGTATGTATTGGTTAGATAAGTTACCACTTAGAAGTAAAAAATAAAATATATTACGTTTTTCTATATAAATTATTCTTCTTACCGGATTGTATAGTTTCAATTTTCCGTTGCATAGCCTCCTTCTTCATGAGTGGGCTGACGAAGAACTGACTGAATATATCTATAGCTTCTGGCAGATGTTTCTCGTGTACGTCGAAGTAAAAGGTTGTTACCTCGCGGTCAGTTGAAGCATTGTCGTAACCACCTTCTTTCTATTTAAAACAAGTGTTAAAAGAAATTTTATGAGTAGTCTTTTATTTATATTACAAAAAAACAAATTTATTAATATAACATTGAGGCAGGGGTACAAAGGTGTGACTATAACACGACGGTTGTAAGTTCGATCCCCACTCGGTGAAATTAAATATTTATTTAAATTTATATTTCCGTTCATAATTATTTAGAAAACATATAAAAAAGTGAACGTAGCGGGACTCGAACTCCCCCTTGCCACTGCGCCCGCTTGTGCCACTGTATCACAACGGCGTCAATTTATACATAAATCGGTATTTTTTTTATTTACCTGAATAAACGAATCAAATTCATTCTCCTTTGGGTATTTCTCACTGCCCGTGAACACCATGTGTTCTACAAAGCGCGCCAATCCTTGTATGTCTGCTGGGTCGCTGTAACTGCCGACTCCTACAGAAAGAGCACACGCTGCCTAAAACAAAATATATGTTTTCTATGTATGAATTTTGTTTTAATCGGAACGATTTCTGTTTGAGGCTTAATGTTGTATATAGATTGTAGGCAGAGAGAACCTATTGTACTCTTTTCTCCACTCTCCACCCTTATTCAAAGCATTGCGAGTTAAATGGCGGAACTCAACGCGCTTTAACTGCAGGTAATCAGCTTTAAACTAATCAGTTTCACTCTGTATCCCGCACATAGCACGGTAGGTAGAGAGAATCGAGTGTCAATTCACTCCGCTCCCCATTTTCCGTCGAATTTTAGATACATTACTGAGTGGCGGAACTCAACGCCGCGTTTTAAATCGGCACCAGAGCGAAGAAATGGAACTAAGAAATATAAATAAATATTTCATTTCCTCGAGTGGGGATCGAACCCACAACCAGTCGCGTTGACAGTCGCATTTTGAGCCTCTGCACCACAACCGGCCTCGGCGCTTTAACTTTGAGACACTTAAGTAATAATTCTTTTAATTTGTTTTTATTACTCTTGCAAATGTAATGATGTTACTGACTGCGTATGGATAACAATTTAGAAATAACAAATTGGAGCTCGTGCGAAGTAAATTAAAAATTATACTACATATACAGAGTGTTTGTGTCATCACCACTTTAAATGAAACCACAGTTTTAACTACTCTTTAAAAACCTAATATAATTAAAACAAAAGAGATTTTTCCAAAGTTTAAAGTGATTTTTTCAAACAAAATAATTAATAAAATTATCATTGTAAAATAAAACGCCATTTGGCTAGAATTACGCACACAGACACAAACCTATCAATAGCGATAACGCCTCAATTAATCGAGTCGTAGGTAATGCCAGCAATATTGACTTGCGTAAAATAGAACGAGAGATATCCCTTTCTCGTTCTAATATGTTTTTTGAGAATGAAAAGTGGCAAATCGGCGACGCTTAGTAGTACTTTTGTAGCACTAAGTATTTAGGTTATTGGTATCTATGCGTAACTGCGTCACACGAAATACAGGTATGGATAAACATTGTGAAATAAAAAAAAAATCCTACGTCTAAACTGTTGAGATACTTTAATTTATTTCTTTAGATATGAGTTTTAAATATTTTACCCTATATGATGCTTCCGTAAAAGGAGCGCAGACACTTCCAGCCTGTATAAGTGGACATATAATATAAAATAAATCACAAAATATATTATTTAGTTACTAAAACAAGGCTCTAATTATTATTTATGGTCAATCTGGGATTCAGGTAAAGCCACGTTCACGTTATTAAAATATAATATTTCTATTAGATTTCGAATAAGTATGCAATTTTTCAAACAAATCTGCTGTCTTTTTTTAAGTAAATATATCTTACATGTTTAGTGGTCAGACTTGAAATCGTAATCAATCGATCAGGAAATCGTAGTCAAATATTATAAAGATTAATATGAATTATTGAAAAAAAACCTTTATTTTAGGGCATTGAGACTAAAATTTCGTGTAACACACGTTTATTATTAAAATTGCTCTTAATTTTTGAATATTTGTTCTAAAGAAATACTTATTTAAATTTATAATTAAATTAAAAATATTTTTTTCGCTCTGGTGTCAAGGCAAATCGCAGGGTTGAGTTTCGCCAAATTAACACGCAATCTCTCTTGAATTCGGCGAAAAATGTAGAACCAGATTTTCTAGAGTTTGTAGGTTAGTCTACCTACCTTGCTGTGTGCGGGATACAACGTGAAGCTGATTTAATTTTTTCTATACATAGATTTATCTAGATAAATCTGATGTAAACATTATATTATGTATATACTTAGTTTTTTACGTTAGAAATAATAATAAAAAAACATTATGAAAAAAATATCTCGCGTCGTAATTAATAATTCGTTGTGTTATGTACATATTATAATATTTTTATGAAATTGTTTCTCATGAAGTATTAATCATGCACCTGATTCAATTCACGTCTGAAAATTATGAACTTATCCGAGATGACCTCAGTCTCTATTTTAATACATTATTATCACCTTCACGTTGTACCCCGCACACTGCAGGGTTGGCAGAGGGAACCTAGTGTTAAGACTCTCCGTTCCCCACTTTCTGCCGAATTCTGGAGGCATTGCGTGAGTGGCAGAACTCAACGCCGTGCTTAACCTCGACACCAGAGCGAAGAAATGGAAATATAAATTTAAGTAAATATTTCATCTCCTCGAGTGGGGATCGAACCCACAACCAGTCGGTTTTACAGTCACACTTTATGACTCTGCGCCACGACTGGCCTCACATTAAATTACGTATAAAATAGACTATCTTACTAATAAATCACTAAAAATATACTTTATTATGTAGTATACATATGTAGAAATAATGAAAAGTGCAGAGAAATAACTTTAATAAATTTATTTTTTAGAAAATATTGCAGAAGTGTGCCAATGAGATTGTGGGTCAAAACCCCACTAAAGGAAAATGTCCTTATATATTTTTTTATTTACATTCTGGTGCTTATTTATAGGTATTTTTTACCACCATGACACAAGCAATAACAAATATTATGCATTGTATTAAATTAATTTAAATAATAAAAAAGCGCTAAATGGAGTTAAGGACACTCCATTAAATTTAAAGATAAAAAAAATGTGAGATATTTCATTATGATATGTTTTTTGTGTTTAAAGAGTTTATTTCTCAAAAGAAATTACATTTCACTTAAAGAGAAATACAAAGTTACTTATCTTAAATACATCGTACATATTAATAAATGTGAGAGTTGGAATCAGCAAACATAGTAAAAACAAAAAGAAAACAATATCAAATATTCAAGAAACAGTATACACATATGTAAGTTAAAGAGTGGGTATATTGAAATAATTTAGTAATATTAGCTTTGATAAAGTGAAGTAAACCCACATTTGAAAAAGTTACGAGACAGGGTCGGATTCTATTTTATTTTATATAAGATATTCCTTTAATTTAGTTTTAAAATTATAAAAAGTTTTAGATATTTTTATATCTTGAGGTGGAATTTGTGCTCTTTCATTTATGTTTTTAATATAAAAAAAACATATCACAACCAACCTACTATAAAAATGGTGATGATTAGTTAGTCTTCTTATTATAGTGAAGAAATGAAAGTAATTCATTCCCCCCAAATGGGAATTCTATTGTCAAACAATGTTGTACCGTGCAAGCTTTAGGATTGATTAAAAAGAAACTATATAAATAATCCGTTGCACCTATTTTTTTTTTATTTAAACAACATTATAGTCTCAAAATTGTGATAGACTACCTAAATTAATAAAATTTGTTTATAACTATAATTGTATAGAGTTAAAATACTACAAAACTTATATATCAACAAAAATATTTATTAAATGAAATGAACTTGAATTTATTACATATTGCAAAGACAACTCTGATTTTGACTCTATTTAATAGAAGATTTAAATGGACAATAATGTGACTTACCAGCTTCTCCTCATCAGAGTGGGCTCTTGTTTTGGTAACATGTTGATCACTACTAGCAGACTGTACTGATTTACTACCATCACTTTCCTGGTCCTGATCACTCTCGTCTGAATCAATGCTTCCTTCTTCACGTGAACTCCCATTGCTAATAAATGGACTACTTGGATCTGATATGAGGAGAGCAGTTAGACCATTCTCTAACCTTATTGTTCTAAAAGATAGTAAGCAAACTTGCAGTCCAATTCATGACATAATGGTAAAATGTATTTAAAACTAGTGGCCCACTCGCGTAGTACCACTTATAATTCTTCTATTATGCTGCATTTGCCATAAGATAATCAATATAAATTATATAATCAATATAATTTATGCATTCAATTATTTTGAGAAAGTGGAAGAATTACATGGTTGCTTGCGAGGACGAAATCGGCATCAAGGGCCCCTCGCAGTACTCGTACGCATGCTTGTGGCCGTAACAAGAGCGATGAATTATTTTAAATTAAATTTTTCTCAAAAAGTATACGTTCAAATTACATGCTATAAAAGCCAAAATATATCCTTATAAAATTTCCTTGATGATGGAATAGCTTTCGTTCGTAAGTTTCAATATCTTTATAAAATAAGAAAATTGAAATATCACCTTGCCATTATCAATAATTTTTTGTCACAAAATGCCTTATTTTGACTTATTTATTAGAGATTGTTGTACTTTATCGCAGACATTTCGTAGAAATTAATAAAATAGAACATTTCTTTCATATAATATTCAATATATTGTTAAATACACATATATTTTACTATTTATGTAGCGCACGCGCATAATGCAATGCGCTTAAAGATGGCGTTTATTGTTATTGTTATTTCGTTATTTAAAAAATAAGTAAATCGTACCAGTAGATCCAGAGATCTTAGCGTTTAAACAAACAAACAAACTCTTTCCCTTTATTACATTAGTACAGATAATATGAGTGCAGTTAAAGGTTAAAACTATACTGCTGATTTGGTTAGGTACTAAAATGCTTATTTTAATCCCTTCATTTGTAAAAATAAAAAAATATAATACAATAATTAGAATTTGATATCGCTTCATTAAAAATTATGTAGGTATTTTAAAATTTTCATACTTACTTATAAAGCTTTTTATCAGAAACAGATTTAATAGGCTCGGAGAGAACCTCAATTTTCTCCTTTTTACTGCATTTACTTAAAATGTTATTCAGCCGGTTGATTTCCTTAGTGTCGTTTTTAGACATTGTGATAAAAATATGTCTATAGTGCAATAACCAGATGTTGATGAATGAAGTTGGATAGAAATTCTGCCGGCTTTTATTGTGTTACATGACAGTAAAAGGCTCGCCGCACACGCAATATTATTGTCAATATTATATTGACAATAATATTGTTCTATATAAGGTCTCGCATACTACACATTTCGGCAAAAAATCCGGCGCGTTCGCTCAGTAGCTTTATTTGTATGCGAACGTGTGAAGTCTAAAATGGATAGAAAGAAAAAAATCGGTACTTTATTTATTGTATTTAGCTTATTTACAAAAAATGAAAAACTGGATGAGAAAAAAAAACTAAGTTTAATCATTTCAATATTATTAATGAATACAACTAACAGAGGTCAGAAGCGACAGGTTCTGGGTTCTTTTCCCGCTCGAAGAAATGAAATATTTAATGTTTATGCACTATTTTTCTTGACCATATCGCGAAATGCTTCAATATATATATATATATATATATATATATATATATATATATATATATATATATATATATATATATATATATATATATATATATATATATATATATATATATATATATATATATATATATTCCATAGCTCTGGATAAGTCCATGTTTTAATATCTATTAAATATTGTTTTTCCGCGGTAGTAGTATTATTCTAAAATTTCTGTCATCCATCTAATTTGTTTTTTTTTAAATAAAATATTGCTGCGCGCCCCCACGCGGCAATAACCCTGCCTTCCTTCGATATAGCTGTGGCAAACACAGAATTTCTAGAAATCTACAATAATATTAAGAAACCGGCCGCACACACTCAATATTATTGACAGTATTATTGTACGTGTGCTGCCAGGCTTACAATTGTGATAGACGTAACCACAGAATACATACTAATATACTATAATAGAGAGCAATCTTTGGCATCAAAAGTGATAACATGACTACTACTACTACTGTTTCTACTGACCAAAACTACTCTAGCTCACTCACTACTGCTACCGATTTTAGATTATGCTGACTCATATTACCCAGATTTATCTGAGGAACAATTAAACAAACTAGAGCGGTTACAAAATTTATGTATTCGATTTATCTATGGTCTTCGTAAATTTGATCATGTCTCAGACCATCGTCGTCAGCTGGGATGGCTTCCTATCAGACATCGGCGTAACTTCCGGATGCTTACCCTCCTCTCCAAGGCGCAGGTAAGTGCGTTAACTTTATAGTGTACTTTATAGTGTACAGTACTGTCTTTAATATTATTAAAAAAAGTATATATATATTTTCTTTTAATTATCTTAGGATATGGGCGCTCGATCTGGCCGCGGGTATTCACGAAAGAGGCATAGATAACACTTCTATGTACAGCCTGTTTTCCGTACGAGTTGTTCTTACTTCAAATGGATTTGATCATGTCGAAGAGGTAGGTATTCAAGAAATAATTTAGAAGATTTCTATATAAGTTTTGTAGGCAAAAGGAAACTAGTTTCAAGATATTCCGTTCCACTTTTCGTCTTGTCCTTGAGACATTATTATTGTCTACCAAGCGAAGAATGTAAATAATAATTATATTTTCATTTATACAAATGTTGAAACAGGTTGAACCAACAGAACGAATTTATAAAAAATAAAGGTAAATTGAAAATTTGAATAGTTATGAATTATTCATGTAATATAATAATGTTGTTTATTTTTATACTGACACATTTAGAGCAGGTTAAAAATATTTATATATTACTTCTTTTTACATTCATTGGGAGATTTTTTATAGCTTCAAGTGGTATACCCGTGCACAGAGCAGAGTAGGAAGAGGTAGTAATTCTGTTTGTCTATGACGTAATCAGGGCCAAGAACTTCATATATTTACTTGAGGGTTTTGGGATGGTCAATTGTTATTTTAAAATAAATCAGCTTCACGCTGTATCCCGCACACAGCAGGGTAGGCAGAGGGAACCTAGTGTTAAGACACTCCGTTCCCCACTTTCTGCCAGTGGCACGAGGTGTGACTGCAAAACCGACAGGTTGTGGGTTCGATCCCCATTCGAGGACTACTTGCATATATTTTATTATTTCTGCAGTACCCGCGGTCCGATGGCATTCATTATTATTGTTATTTGGTTATGTAAGACTAACTAAAGAAATACATCGTAGTGTTATACAGCTTATAGCGCATAACTTAACGAAAGATGAAATCAACTATGTTGCGCTGAAATAATGCATTGTGAGCGTACTCGTGTAAAAGAGGATAGATTTAGGTGGAAAATAACTATAAAAGCAGTGGAATTGTGTCAATCGGGGGCACTTGCTTGTAGGTAACGGCCCCTATTTGAAGGAAACTAGTGTGAAGTGTTGTTATTAGGTGATACATATCACTTATTGCAATTACATAGTATCTCTTTCAAAATAGTTTAGAATCATATAGACGATTGTTAGGTTTTGAAAAAAAGAGGGTTGTTGATAAATAAATAATGGTATAAAATCGACCAGTGTTAGGTCTTGTAAAAATAAAGAGGGTAGTTAATAAATAAATAATGTATAAAAGCGATACACAAAAGGGATTATTCCCGAAACGACATCGAGGCTAAATATAGTACCACTGGTGAAGAAATACATTGGAGGAGTTCATAAGATAAAGTGAGTTTTATTGTTTTATTATATTTCAGAAGTGGGTATGTAACTCTGTAAAAATATTTGCATATTTTTTCTATTCTTTGAGTTTTACTTGCATTTTATATTTGCTGCAAATGTAATCGTTATTCGTGAAACGTTTGGTCAGGGCCACTCTCTGACAATGTGACACGTAGAATGATTATGTATTGATATAATTTTAATAAAAGAATAAACAATTTGCCAAGCAATTTCAAAGTAACTTAGCCTGTGAGACGCGTGGTTAGGGCTACTCTCTGACCGTGTAACGCAGGTTAGGCAGAGATTGTTTTGTAAATATCGCGTAATTTTTATATGCACAATTTTGTTGAAATACCTGCGGATATATATTACTAATCTAAAATATTAAAATATTTAAATGATTTGAATAAATCTATTTTAATGTACCCTCGAGTGAAAATTATATCGATTTGCAAATTTGATAATTGAATTTATCATGGCGGTATTTATTTTTTGTGTAGTCTACCCAACATTAAAGCATTTCAAAACTAATATTCAATATTTCACTGATACGTGTTATTTTGTATTTATGGTCAAAACGCAACGAGATCGATGTCTGATGTCACCGGAACGCCGTGAGCTGTCTCCGCCGGGTGCTGTCGTAGCCGTATGCTGTTGCGGCCGGGTGCTGTGGCGGCCGCAGCCGGATGCTGTCGCCGTCGGGTGCTGTCACCGCCGGGAGCTGGAGCACCCGGATGCTGTCGCCGTCTGGTGCTGTCGCCGTCTGGTGCTGTCGCGGTCTGGTGCTGTCGCCGTCTGGTGCTGTCGCCGTCTGGTGCTGTCGCCGTCTGGTGCTGTCGCCGTCTGGTGCTGTCGCCGTCTGGTGCTGTCGCCGTCTGGTGCTGTCGCCGTCTGGTGCTGTCGCCGTCTGGTGCTGTCGCCGTCTGGTGCTGTCGCCGTCTGGTGCTGTCGCCGTCTGGTGCTGTCGCCGTCTGGTGCTGTCGCCGTCTGGTGCTGTCGCCGTCTGGTGCTGTCGCCGTCTGGTGCTGTCGCCGTCTGGTGCTGTCGCCGTCTGGTGCTGTCGCCGTCTGGTGCTGTCGCCGTCTGGTGCTGTCGCCGTCTGGTGCTGTCGCCGTCTGGTGCTGTCGCCGTCTGGTGCTGTCGCCGTCTGGTGCTGTCGCCGTCTGGTGCTGTCGCCGTCTGGTGCTGTCGCCGTCTGGTGCTGTCGCCGTCTGGTGCTGTCGCCGTCTGGTGCTGTCGCCGCCGGGAGCTGTCGCGGCCGGGAGCTGTCGCAGCCGGATGCTGTCACCGTCGGAAGCTGTCGTGGCCGTGAGCTGTCGCGGCCGGGAGCTGTCGCCATCGGGAGCTGTCGTGGCCGTGAGCTGTCGCGGCCGGGAGCTGTCGCGGCCGGGAGCTGTCGCGGCCGGGTGCTGTCGCGGCAGGGAACTGTTGCGGCCGGTCGCAAGCCAACGTGCGTTGCCAAGTCCGCCACCGAAGGCGCGGGCCGCCACCGAAGCAGCAATTATCGTAAAAAGAGATCGTGGGGATCCATCGAAGTGAAAAGGTAAAAGGTCAGAAAGTATAACATTCACTTCTAAAAATATTTTACAAATTTTGAATTTTTTGTCAGTAAGCTTAGCAACTACACTATCTAGTAACCAAAAATATTGTATCAGAACGGTTTATGAATGTTAAATTTGAGTACATTTCCATCTGAATAAAGTTATAAAATTATGATAAGGGATACAAGATATTTTTAAATGAAATTTAAACATAATGAGTCCCTAGAAGTATATTATGAGAAAAAGAATGGAAAAAAGAGATTAACTGTTGAATATATGATTTAAATGACAAAACTACAAGATCTAGTGCGAACGCGTTGAGATATTCTGAGCCTGACCAATTATTGCAATATCTTATGACTTGTAAAGACGAAACAAACAATTATTTTTTTTAACGAATAATTCATCATTCTATTTTGAACATGCATAGTTACGTATACAGTTTCTAAAGTTTACGATTAAAATCTCAAAGAAGCATTGATAATTCTAGCTTGCTACAAAATAATACATTCTGTTTAAACTATAAACAGAACGAGTTATTCGTTTCTCAAATATAAGAAATCGCTTATTTAATGCAAAATTTGTAATTATATAAGTTAAACAACTGAAAATAAACCTTCCAACACTAATAAATACCTATATCAAAATAATTTTATACCTAACTCTAGCATTCAATCTAAATTCATTAATAAATAACGGGCTGGTAAAAATTTTGTAGACTTCGGTAGTATAGACATTTTATTTAGGGGGTTCTGCATCAAATTCAAATCTCATTAATTATTGACGTAGTCGACGAGATATTTGTGATTAGGTTATAGATGAATATTTAGATTTGCCAGTGCTAATGTCGAAGTATGTGAGAGTGCTAAAGAACTTCTTAGTTAATAGTTAGTAGTGGTAGTATGGTTAACCAAGTATGGTTTACTAAGATTTATGACACTACTAATGAGCTTCTGTCTTTACATACGCTTCAATTACTTTGCGAGTAGTGAAGATCATGTAATAGGGAAATCTGGACATCAAATAAGTGTAGTCGGTTGTGTATACTAAATTCAAAATAAAATATAGTCATTATTTTACCTAAAAATATAGTCGTTATTTTACCTCTACTATAAAAGAATTAGGGTGTACAAACGTAACAAAAATTTAAATAGATCTTATATAGAAAGGGAACAGTTCAAGAAAATTAATGTTCATTAGAAAAATTCAAGGTTTATCTTCATGGACGTGTTTATAAAAATAATAAGTTTGTATATTTTTTTTACGCTCAACATTTACGAAACAAAAATTAATAACGAAAGTAAATAGTTTCGAATCAATATCCTAAAATTATGATAGCAAATAAAGACAATTGGTTACAGCCTTTTAAGGCGACTGTGACTCTTAACAGAATCTGTGACATACTTATAACTGACTTATTTAATAATGGACTAAATTGTACAAAAGCTTTAATCTGTAATATTCTAATGTTTTTTTTTACGACATTATAACTTCTATAAGAATTTTTGATTGTTTCGTACTAAAAAATATGACCAATGCTGATAGTTGATATTCATAAAATATACATAAAGGTAATGATTTATTATATGTATATATTTTTGTAACATTACGTTCTTTTTACCTATATTATGTCTTTAAAGCTCTGTTAAATGTGCTGATGTCACTTAATAATTTAATGTACTGCTTCAGAAACAGCCTTAAATGTAAAATTATTAATTTGGGTAAGGATTCATAATATTCTTTGTAGTTATTACAAAGTACACGTGGGATGTTTTTAGGCATTTTTATATAGATTTATTTCAAACGAACGAACGAACCAAAAAAAATATATGTATTTGCTTGATATCTTTTTGAAGATCAAGTCATTCTTTATCTCTGTGTTGAATTAATTACGATTTCAATTTAACTGTTATGATTTATGAACGTATTCTCCACTAACAATTCAATTTTGTTTACTTTATTGTATAAAATATTGTATAATAGTGCTTCAAATTTATTTATTTTTATCGACAGTCGTACAATCAAGACGTTTCGAATGTCATTTTTTTTTTTTTAGGCAGGAATCTTACCAGCGCGATTGCTATATTGCTATTGCGAACGTTAGTTTGCAGGCAAACTAATGCCATGAGTTCATTCAAATGACTAAACTAAACTTTACTAGTTAAGTTGAGTTAAAACAAAGCAATTGGTGAAACTTTTAGGTAAATTGGTTCAGTACTTTCAGAGAAAAATTGTGGACATAAATATATCGACAGACAGACAGACAAGAAATTCAAAAAAATTTTGCTTTCTATTATTCTTTTTAAATGTCCCTCTATACATTTCGGTCAAAATTACTAAATATATAGACAAAATATTTTTACTGTCTTATTATATATAGTGATATAAGTATTTAAATGGTAATCACAATAAATTGCGGTGGGTAGCACGTAATCTATACTAATTCCTTAAAATGGCGATATTTATAAAGAGTTCTAGCTTGAACAGAGTACAGAGAATATGCACCATATTATATATAAAGCTGTTTATATCCAATTTCTATTCTACTGTATTGACCACTTGAAACCATTTCTTAAAAAAAGAGTGAAGAATTAGATGTTAAGTATACGTTCACAGAAAACTATTTCATTAGACTTAGTTGAGGGTGTGACTGGATCAAAATCATTATGGAGCTACTTTGAAATTTTAAATAATTGTCAATTTTTTTTTATATTTTTTTTGTTTTTATAATAAATATATTTCCTTTTATCAATGATATACAGATGGTTCTAAAAATGAATATCGATCAGAAGCGGTGGTTTTTGACCCTCTAGCTAAGATTACCTTAAAATTTTGAATTGATTTAAATATTTCGATTATGCACATTAAAATGATTGCTATCCTTGAGGCATTATCGTTGATTTTATCTTCTTCCAATAAGAAATTTGTTATTCTGTCGGATTCAAAAAGCGCCCTCTTTAGTCATAACAGACTGACTCAGGAAATTAATAGTAGCAAAACAGACTGACAATGGCAGTGATAACTAATTTTGATAAATAATTAATAAATACTATTAAAAGTAAATCACTAAACTGATCAATTAGAAAGACTAGTGTTAATTTTATTTGATTAAATTATTCAAATTATACTATTGATAGTTGTAAGTAATAAATATATGACGACATGGTCACGTTTCATAAACATTTAATGTTAATATTGAGATAATTGTATTAAGTAATTGTTTTAAAAGTTAATATATTGTGAAAATGCATTAGTGAATAAGTGCTTAATTTATAATAATTATAATTGATTCAAAGTTTATGAATAAGTAAGTGTAAATATATTAAATATTTTTTTTTATATTTGTAACCATTATAAAATAAGTTGTTACTGTTATAATTATAATTGATTCAAAGTTTATGTATAAGTAAGTGTAAATGTATTAAATATTTTTTTTTTTATATTTGTAACCATTATAAAATAAGTTGTTACTGTTATAATTATAATTGATTCAAAGTTTATGTATAAGTAAGCGTAAATGTATTAAATATTTTTTTATAACCATTATAAAATAAGTTGATGTTACTGATATACGTGATTATGAGAATGGATGGGTGTGAATATCACTAAAACATAAGAATAAGTTTTGATTGTAACAATTGATGGAGTTACAAATGACGAATAAGTTTTGATTGTAACTATGATGAATAAGTTTTGATTATATGATGAATAAGTTTTGATTGTAACAATTGATGGATTTACAAATGACGATCGTAATAAGTTTTGATTGTAACAATTGATGGAGTTAAAAGTGACGAATAAGTTTTGATTGTAACTATGATGAATAAGTTTTGATTATATGATAAATAAGTTTTGATTGTAACAATTGATGGATTTACAAATGACGATCGTAATAAGTTTTGATTGTAACAATTGATGGAGTTAAAAGTGACGAATAAGTTTTGATTGTAACTATGATGAATAAGTTTTGATTATATGATAAATAAGTTTTGATTGTAACAATTGATGGATTTACAAATGACGATCGTAATAAGTTTTGATTGTAACAATTGATGGAGTTACAAATGACGATCGTAATAAGTTTTGATTGTAACAATTGATGGAGTTACAAATGACGATCGTAATAAGTTTTGATTGTAACAATTGATGGAGTTACAAGTGACGAATAAGTTTTGATTGTAACTATGATAAACAAGTTTTAATTATATGATGAATAAGTTTTGAATATATGATGAATAAGTTTTGATTGTAACAATTGATAGAGTAACAAATGACGATCGTGAGAATTGATGGGTTCACAATCGTATGGATTTTTGAGTAAAATGATGAGAATGGATGAGTTCATTATTGGAACATTTATAAATGATAATTGATTCAAAGTCTTTTTGTAAACACATGTATTAAATAGTTATAAATAATTATTGTAAATCTAGCCTCCATGCCGAGTGTTAGGTTTAATTAACTACGTGCATGAGGACATGCACGAAGTCAGGATGGTCGAGTGTTAGGTTTTGAAAAAAAGAGGGTTGTTGATAAATAAATAATGGTATAAAATCGACCAGTGTTGGTCTTGGAAAAATAAAGAGGGTAGTTAATAAATAAATAATGTATAAAAGCGGTACACATCGTATTGGAGGGGCTTATTCCCGAAACGGCATCGAGGCTAGATATAGTACCACTGGTGAAGAAATACATTGGAGGAGTTCATAAGATAAATGTGAGTTTTATTGTTATATTATATATTTAATATTTTTTCTGTGTCTGATACTGTACTAGTAATAATTGAAAAAAATAGATATACTACGGGATGCCTCTGTATGTAAAGTTTAAAGCTGTCATTATGACAGAATAAAAAACAGTATATCTATAGATAAATTACACACGCTTTTTATTCTTATATATTTGCTACTACGATGGGCGCCCCGTTCTAGTTAGTTTGCCTTTGAAAATTAGTTATTGTGGCATAACTCTAACAGTTACACATGATATAGTAAACTTTTTAGTACATATTGAAACATATTAGTCTTCTAAAAAATTGTAGTACATCACTTTATTGTCAATAATTTCCACAGCCTACACGATATAAGGTTTTTTTTGTAATTTTTTTACACGTTAATCGTCTAATTGTAAAAGAATTTTCCAAATCGATTCCGTAGTTTCGGGGCCTATTAAATTCAAATAAAGAAACAAAAAATCAAATCGATTGTCTCAATAATTATAGTAATCGATGCACCCAACCCCAGACCAGACCAAACGCAAACTCACAGTCACCCGTTACGGTGCGCGAGGACATACACTCCGCATTTTTTATTATTACATAATTAGAATGATATTTTTAAATTCGTTATATCTTTTAATGGGATAAGGATTAATGCAGAGGTATGAATAATATGGTTTGATTATAAGTTGGCACTTTCATCAATTTATAAAATATAAAAAAAGTTGTTATATTTGTATAATTAGAATGATATTTTTAAATTCGTTATATCTTTTAATGGGATAAGGATTAATGCAGAGGTATGAATAATATGGTTTGATTATAAGTTGGCACTTTCATCAATTTATAAAATATAAAAAAAGTTGTTATATTTGTATAATTAGAATGATATTTTTAAATTCGTTATATCTTTTAATGGGATAAGGATTAATGCAGAGGTATGAATAATATGGTTTGATTATAAGTTGGCACTTTCATCAATTTATAAAATATAAAAAAAGTTGTTATATTTGTATAATTAGAATGATATTTTTAAATTCGTTATATCTTTTAATGGGATAAGGATTAATGCAGAGGTGTGAATAATATGGTTTGATTATAAGTTGGCACTTTCATCAATTTATAAAATATAATAAAAGTTGTTATATTTGTATAAATGTAGTTGGAGATACGGTATCGTGGAACTTTTTATAGAAATTAATGCGTTCTATAATACTGTTGAACATTGCTTTGTTCTATTATCAATAGTTTTCGCAGCGCATGCGATGATAGAATTTTTAAGATCAATTTCTTCACACATTGAGTTACATTATTGCTTTTTTTATAAGAAATCCCTATTTTTAAAAAAACGTAATATAGCCTATGTTAGTCAGTTAAGATGCAGCTTTCTAATAGTGAAAGAATTTTTGAAATCGATTCGGTAGTTTTGTGTGAAAACAATACAAACATACGTGCAAAGATACAAATCTTTCCTCTTTATTTTTCCCGGCCTCCCCCTTTCCAATGCCCATCAAACGGGCCAAAAATTAAATGTACCGTTAGGGACAGGCATAGTCCCTGTCTGTCCCTAGTACTGTGAGAAAACATTTTGTATTACTTTAAGATTTTAATTAGTAAATAATAATTTCATTGATATTTCTATGAAATTATTATATATTCGCAAATATAATCTATATATATAAAAGGACTTGTGCTGACTGACTGAGGTAAGACGCACGCAGAGCCGTAACCGCTGATGGTAGAAACGTGAAATTTGGGCAGATGTTTAATTTCATATTCTGGACATCCACTAAGAAGGGAATTTGAAAAATTTTAACCCTAAAGGGATGAAATAGGGGTTGAAAGTTTGTATGGATTTTCTTTTTAATCTGTACCGATTTTTATAAAATTTGAAATTCAGTCTTTTAAAAATATTTCATTGAACACGTGTTTCATGGTTTTTAAGTATTAACCCCCTAAGGGTTCAAATAAGGGGTTGAAAGTTGATATGGAAAAATCTTTAAATTGCCACCGATTTTTATAAAAATTTAAATTCAGATTGTTAAAAATATTTTATTGAACACGTGTTTCGTGGTTTTTTTAGAATTCACTCCTAATAAGCGGGCGAAGCCGCGCGCACCCTCTAGTCTAAATATATAAAAGGACTTGTGCTGACTGACTGAGGTAAGATGCACGCAGAGCCGTAACCGCTAATGGTAGAAAAGTGAAATTTGGGCAGTTGTTTATTTTCATATTCTGGACATCCACTAAGAAGGGAATTTGAAAGATTTTAACCCTAAAGGGATGAAATAGGGGTTGCAAGTTTGTATGGAAAAAAAAAATAATCTGTACCGATTTTTATAAAATTTGAAATTCAGACTCTTAAAAATATTTCATTGAACACGTGTTTCATGGTTTTTAAGAATTCACCCCCTAAGGGTTCAAATAAGGGCTTGAAAGTTTATATGGAAAAATCTTTAAATTGCCACAGATTTTTATAAAAAATTCGAAGCTGCGGCGAAGCCGCGCGCGCCCTCTAGTATAAATATATACGTAAGTTACGTAAAATTATTCTGAGGGCTTAAATGCTTTAGTGGTAAACCAAAACAATCTCGTTTAAGTATAAAGACGTTTATCCATTCTATATTGGTGTTTATCAATATTGAGAGCTGTATTTCAAATTCAAGATAAATAATAAATTAAATTGTCATTGGTAAAAAATGTTTACCCCGCTTTTGGCGAACCAAAACACCTTTAACTTAACATTTTTAAAAGTTCTACTTTTTACCAAAATAAATTTTGGCAACGCTTATCTGATGGTACCCACACTGGGTACCATCAGATCAGCGTTAGCATTCCTGTACCGTGGATTCCTATTTACAGTTTAACAATGTGCATCTACTGTTGACACTGGTTTTACAAACGAATTAAGTAAGTACATTAATAAAATTATAAATGGGGACATTCTATTATAGACAATTCATTTAACCCTAGAAAGATAATCATTTTTTTACGTACGTTAAAGTCTAAATGACTACGCAAGTCGTGCGTAATTTTGACGCATATTTTTTATTGGTCTATAGATCGGGACATATTTATCATATCGAAGAAAATATACTTTATTATGTCTTATACACATGTACAAATAATAAAAAGTACGAAGAAATACTTTTAATTAATTTATTTTTTAGAAAAAATTGCAGAAGTGGTGCCAATGAGATTGTGGGTCAAAACACAAATGTGAGACTGTGTTCGTTATGATATATTTTTTTTATATTTTTTAATATAAAAAAACATATCTTTAGTTAGTCTTATTATTAGAGTGAATAAATTTATTCGCCCCCAAATGGTGACACAACTATTGCCAGACACTGTTGTACTGTGCAAGCTTCAGGATTGATTAAAAAGAAATTATATAAATAATCCTTTGCACCATTTTTTTTAAAATTTAAGCAACGTAATCTCATAATTGTGATAGATTTTTATAAAGGCTACCTAAGTTAAAAAAAAAATGTTTATAAATTGGAAAACTTTAAGTTACCCCAGGGACCACAACAATAACAGGGACCACAACTGAATACATATTTTACTGTATATACTATATCAAAACAATTTGACAAGATATTCAATATAAAAAAATATTCAATAATTTTATATCAACAAAAATATTTATTAAATGAAATAAACTAGAATTTATTATATATTGCGAAGACAACTCTGACTTTGACTCTATTTAATAGAAGATTTTAAATGACAATAATGTAACTTACCAGCTTTTCCTCATCAGAGTGGGCTCCTCTTTTAGTAACATGTTTATCACTACTAACAGACTGTACTGATATACTATCATCACTGTCAGTTCTTTTATTCTTCAGTTCTCCACTTGAAGTCCCATTGCTAATAGATGGACCACTTGGTTCTGATATGAGGAGTGCAGTTAGACCATTCTCTAACCTTATTGTTCTACAAGATAATAATTGCAAACATGTAATTCAATTCATGATTTAATGGTATAATGTATTTAAAACTAGCGGCCCACTCGCGGCTTATTACTTATAATTATTTTGTTATGCTGCATTTGCCATAAGATAATCAATATAAATTATATAAATAATACAGTCCAATCAAGGCAAGATAATCAATATAAATATATAATTTATAGAGGCCAGTCGTAGGACACAAAGTGTGACTGTATATAGACTGATTGTGGGTTCGACCCCACTCGAGGAGATGAAATATTTACTTAAATTTATATGTCCATTTCTTCGCTCTGGTGTCGAGGTTAAGCGCGGCGTTGAATTCTGCCACTCAACACGCAATGCCTCCAGAATTCGGCAGAAAGTGGGGAACGGAGTGTCTTAACACTAGGTTCCCTCTGCCTATCCTGCTGTGTGCGGGATACAGCGTGAAGCTGATTTAATTTATTTTTTTATATAATAATATTATTTATACATGGTTGCTTGCGAGGACGAAATCGGCGGCACGGGCCCCTCGCAGTGCTCGTGCGTATGCTGGCGGCCGTAAAAAGAGCCTCGAATTATTTTAAATTTAAATTTTCTCATAAAAATATACGTTTAAATAACATGCTATAAAAGCCAAAACATATCTTCATAAAATTTCCTTGATAATGGAATAACTTTCGTTCATAAGTTTTAATATATTTATAAAATAAGTAACGAATAATTTTAATTATTTTTTGTAACAAAATGCCTTATTTTGACTTATTTATTAGAGATTGATATACGGATCGCAGACTTTTTGTAGAATTAATAAAATATTGTTATGTTATTATTATTGTTAGTAAATAATACTAGTAGAAATAAACAGAGCAAGCCAAGTCATAGGTCTACAACTGAACACTTTAAAAACAAAAGTTGCTACAGTTACCAAAATCCTATAACAGTAGACGAGGCAAGTTTTGAATACGTAAACGAATATATTTGCCTTGGCAAACAAATTTCTTTCAAGAAAACGAGGCATGAAGAGGAACTAGAGCGTAGAATTAATATCACATGGAAAAAATATTGGAATTTAAAAAAATATATTAAAAACAAAATTTTCTCTAAAGCTGAAGAAAAAAGTCATTGACTCGGGTTTGCTGCCATGTCTATCCTATGGGGCACAAACCTGGATCTACACGCTTAAAATAAAATAAAAAACGCTCCTTTCAGCGTGCCGTGGAATGAAGCATCCTAGGAATCAAGCTCAGGGATAAAAAACAGCGAGAGTATAAGGAGAAAAACAAAAATAATAGACGCAGTACAATACATGCAAAGGCTAAAATGGAAAAGGGCAGGCCATGTTGCACGGACAATAAATAATAGATGGACAAAGTGTTTCACCAAATGAAAGAGTCCAAGTGGTAAAAGAAGGTCAGGAAAACCTAATGACCGCTGGGTAGACGATATTCACAAAATTGTTGGGAAAGAATGGGTACAGATGACACAAGACAGACAAGTATGGAAAAAATTGGGGGAGGCCTATATTCAAAAAGGGGCTATGTCTTGTACATGTATTTATTATAGTTTTGATTTTGAAATATTTTATTATCATCAAGTCATATAAATGAAGGCTTATTATTATTAATATAAAATTATATAGATTTTGCTACATTAAAAATTATGTAGGTATATTAAAATCTTCATACTCACTTATAAAGCTTTTTATCAGAAACAGATTTAAAAGGCTCGGAGAGAACCTCAATTTTTTCCTTTTTACTGCATTTACTTAAAGTTGGATTCAGCCGGTTGATTTCTTTAGTTTCGTTTTTAGACATTGTGATCAAAATATGTCTATATTGCAATAACCAGATGTTATTGAATGAAGTTGGACAGAAATTTTGGCGGCTTTTATTGGATTAAATGACAGTAAAAGGCTGGCCGCATACACACAATATTATTGTCAATACAATATTGACAATAATATTGTTCAATATATAGCCTCGCATACTACACATTATTTCGTCGAAAAATCCGACGCGGTCGCTCAATAGCTTTATTTGTATGCGAACATGTTAAGTTTAAAATGGATAGAAAGAAAAAAAACCGATACTTTATTTATTGTATTTAGCTTACTTACAAAAAAATGGAAAAGTGGATAAGAAAAAAAAACATTTTAATATTATTAATAAATACAAATAAGAGAGATCAGGGGCGACAGGTTGTGGATTATTTTCCTCTTTCCTCTCGACGAAATGAAATATTTAAAATTTTCATTTCTTCGTTCTGGTGTCGAGGAATAGGAAAAGCGTTGCGTTCCGCCACTCCACAATTTGGTGGAAAATGGGTAACGTGGCAAAGGAATTGTTACCAACGAACCACTGCTAAATATTACGGGGAAGATTGTTAGTCCCTTTATTATGGTAATAAATTAAATAATATCCTTAGGTTCCCTGTATGTGAGGCATATATCGTGAAAATAATTTTACTAATAGAGTATGATTTATTTTTTTTTGTAAATATCCAGCAGCTTTTTTAATGTTATTATGCACTATTTTTCTTTACTATATCGCGAAATGCTTCAATAGATAGATATTCAATAGATATTCCATAGCTCTGGATAAGTTTTTCATGTTTTAATAAAGTCTATTAAATATTGTTTTCCTTGGGAGTAGTATTATTAACATATTTTCGCTATTTATACTGTTTTCTTCGCTCATCCCTTTTGTCTTTATTCTAGTAAAATATTGTCGCATTTCCGTAACTTACAATATTATTGACAATAACCCTGGCCTCCTTCCAATATTTCCGTGGCAAAAACAGAATTTCTAGAAATCTATATCTATACTTATAATAAATCTGTAGAAAAGTCGTTTCTGTACATTGAAAATATTTAAAAAAAAAATAGCCAGGGTGTTAAAGGATAATTAACAGAATCCATTTCCAACATTTAAGGAATTTTTGTCTGTTTGTCTGTTTGTCTGTTTGTCTGTTTGTCTGTTTGTCTGTTTGTCTGTTTGTCTGTTTGTCTGTTTGTCTGTTTGTCTGTTTGTCTGTTTGTCTGTTTGTCTGTTTGTCTGTTTGTCTGTTTGTCTGTTTGTCTGTTTGTCTGTTTGTCTGTTTGTCTGTTTGTCTGTTTGTCTGTTTGTCTGTTTGTCTGTTTGTCTGTTTGTCTGTTTGTCTGTTTGTCTGTTTGTCTGTTTGTCTGTTTGTCTGTTTGTCTGTTTGTCTGTTTGTCTGTTTGTCTGTTTGTCTGTTTGTCTGTTTGTCTGTTTGTCTGTTTGTCTGTTTGTCTGTTTGTCTGTTTGTCTGTTTGTCTGTTTGTCTGTTTGTCTGTTTGTCTGTTTGTCTGTTTGTCTGTTTGTCTGTTTGTCTGTTTGTCTGTTTGTCTGTTTGTCTGTTTGTCTGTTTGTCTGTTTGTCTGTTTGTCTGTTTGTCTGTTTGTCTGTTTGTCTGTTTGTCTGTTTGTCTGTTTGTCTGTTTGTCTGTTTGTCTGTTTGTCTGTTTGTCTGTTTGTCTGTTTGTCTGTTTGTCTGTTTGTCTGTTTGTCTGTTTGTCTGTTTGTCTGTTTGTCTGTTTGTCTGTTTGTCTGTTTGTCTGTTTGTCTGTTTGTCTGTTTGTCTGTTTGTCTGTTTGTCTGTTTGTCTGTTTGTCTGTTTGTCTGTTTGTCTGTTTGTCTGTTTGTCTGTTTGTCTGTTTGTCTGTTTGTCTGTTTGTCTGTTTGTCTGTTTGTCTGTTTGTCTGTTTGTCTGTTTGTCTGTTTGTCTGTTTGTCTGTTTGTCTGTTTGTCTGTTTGTCTGTTTGTCTGTTTGTCTGTTTGTCTGTTTGTCTGTTTGTCTGTTTGTCTGTTTGTCTGTTTGTCTGTTTGTCTGTTTGTCTGTTTGTCTGTTTGTCTGTTTGTCTGTTTGTCTGTTTGTCTGTTTGTCTGTTTGTCTGTTTGTCTGTTTGTCTGTTTGTCTGTTTGTCTGTTTGTCTGTTTGTCTGTTTGTCTGTTTGTCTGTTTGTCTGTTTGTCTGTTTGTCTGTTTGTCTGTTTGTCTGTTTGTCTGTTTGTCTGTTTGTCTGTTTGTCTGTTTGTCTGTTTGTCTGTTTGTCTGTTTGTCTGTTTGTCTGTTTGTCTGTTTGTCTGTTTGTCTGTTTGTCTGTTTGTCTGTTTGTCTGTTTGTCTGTTTGTCTGTTTGTCTGTTTGTCTGTTTGTCTGTTTGTCTGTTTGTCTGTTTGTCTGTTTGTCTGTTTGTCTGTTTGTCTGTTTGTCTGTTTGTCTGTTTGTCTGTTTGTCTGTTTGTCTGTTTGTCTGTTTGTCTGTTTATGTGAACACGTATCACGTAAAAAGTACATAATAAATTTAAGCAACTTTTATACATAAAAATTTCAAATAAATCAAAGTAGCTTTTAGTGTTTATTTCATTGTAATCGCTTCACTCTATCAAAAGATATAAGTATTTAAGTTTTCAAGAAGTTAATATTTGAGATATTAAAAAATCGATACAAGTAACGCTATCTATTGACAAAAATAGTAGGTACTAACGAATCTTGATACTCTCTTTCATACACGTAACGCTATCACTAATTGCGATGGGATCTTAAATAGATGGTGCTGTGCATAAAAGAAAATATAGTTTGGAAAGGTTACCGCTACACTCTATCAAAAAATAATGTACCTAAAGTTTTAAAGATATTTATATTTGAAAAAAAAAAGAAACACGCAATGATATCTATTGATTACACATGATACGTTACATTTTTAAAGTACAATTGTTCATAATACTAACTACAAAGTAAACTAAATTGAATTGTTGGTGAAGTAACCGTCGTAACAGTCTAGCTTAATTCTTAATTATTTAACACAGTGATAAAGAATGACTTAATATTCAAAGAAATATTTTGAATAGGTTCTTCAGTCCGTTCGTTCGTTTATGTTATTAAAATAATTATATTAATTATTTTATATAGTATATAAAATAATTAACTTTTGGGAGCAGCCTCTAAAAAATTGTGTCTCAAGAAAAAATGCTCTGACACTGTTTATAAAAATATCCCGCAGTATTATTTCATAACTTACAAGCTACACGTACCGACATTGCACTATTGCACCTGTATGTTGCATGTATGTATGTGCCAAGGGTATTTTAGGGTACATACCTCAAAATTCTTATAAAATAACTTTGTTGTTTGTCGGTCTGTACGTTTGTCAAGACTATTTTGTACAAGATCGGTTAAAGGTTAGATACCTCAATGTTTAAGTCTATATTCCCTTAGAGCACGAAAATCTATCTTCTAAATCATCGCAATCAAATGACGATGAAATATGAGAGTTTATGCTTTGTTTTTTGTCACATTTTCTATCATAACTATAGGGTACTTCCCGTTGATATACAATATCGAAATTTGTTAAGAAGTTAAAACTTACGGCACGTATAAAAGAAAATTCCAAAATTATTCTTCAAAAATTGACTACTTATTTGTATTTGTGTCACAGAAAAAACCATTAAGTATAAATTTTAATCTGTACTTAAATTGATACAAAATGACAACTTAATTAGTTATTCTTTTGGTGTATCTCCTTTCATGAAACTGGTACGAAAACTCTCGGGGCATGAGTACGACTTGAACTTGCCCGAAAATATTGATTATTTTATAGATTATATAAAAATGCCTTAAAACCTGCTTTCTATGTATATTTTGTATACCAATTATATATTTAACTAATAGTGTTACTAATTTAAAAACTGTACAGGCGCTAATATAAGTTATTTTACAAATAATATCGTGAGTACTTATCCAAATCAATTAATTAATAATTAAGGCTGTTTGTAATATATATATTTCTTAAATGAATAATCATGTAATTCAAGCGGGCAAAGCCGCGAGCAGGCCGCTAGTCTATAACAATATTGAGAAATCGGCCGCACACACTCAATATTATTGACAATATTATTTTACGTGTGCGGCTAGGCTTACAATTGTGACAGACTTAACCACATGCAGCCAACATTCGCACTGGTGCGCATTTCTGCAACATCAGTAAACCAATTTTAAAGGTAAAACTGAGAGATTTATATCTTAAAGAAGTAGACAAGGGCATAGAATAAGTTTTCTTATAATGTTATTTTTGTTTTAGTCATTGAGTGTTTACTTGTTGTTTATATTTTTATTTTTATTTTTAGTTTTTGTATTTTAAAGCTTTAAAGCTTTATAAAAAATAAAAAAAATAGGACAGATAGAAGAGGGGCAAGGGAAAATAAAAGAGGAGGATAGTAATAAATACATCTTATAATGATTTAACTCGCCATTGAAGAAATAAGTGGGCAAAACATTTTTTTTTTATATAAATTAAAATTTAAAACTTAGTTGTTTAAAAAAAATACTGGAGAAAGTAGAGTTTGACTCGACACAAGCCGAAAGATTAGATTTATTGGGATATTATTAAAAACGCTACGTTAAAAATAATTAAAATAAGTTTTATTAAAAAGGCAAAGCGACTTGGTTTTGCTTCTAGGTTAAAATATTAATTATATTATTTTTTTTCGTAATGCGGTTTTGGAGAGAATTGCACGTATGTTTTTATGTGAAATAAGGAATTGCAAAAATAATGATTGCCAGTTCTTAGTCTGCCGCAAGCCTTGCCTGGTTCACACAGTAAACCAGGTCGCTTAATGTAAATAATTTGCACTCATGTGATTTTTTAACGAATTTTATATCAAAATAAAATTAAATACAACATCTTGCTTGATAAAAAATAATTTTTAAAGCTTTATTCCTTCTTTATTTTTTTCAGACTTACGCTGAAACCCACATAGCAAGGTAGGCAGAGGGGCCCTGGGAAACTAGTGTTAAACCACTCCGTTCCCATTTAGACACTTCCGTTCTCTATTATCCGTCGAATTTTTGAAGGCATTGCGTGTTAAATGGCAGAGTTCAACGCCGCGCTTTGCCTCGTTACCACTGCAAAGAAATGAAAATATGAAATATTTCATTACCTTAAGGTCATCGAATCCACATCCTGTTACGTCAACAGTCGTACGCTTTTGCTCCTGCGCCACGACTGGCCTTTATTGCCTTTAATTATATTCATTAGGTTAATTTTAATAGGTTTTACCATTATGCACACATGTTTTATAAATAACTTTTTATTAGATTAGATTATTACTATTGGGATTAGATGATGATTAGGTTATCTATCATGTGTCGTGGCGCAGTAGCACAGTGTGTGACTGTAAACGTCGACAGTTGTATCAGATTCTCACTGAGAGAAATGAATTATTTTATTTTTCATTTCTATGCTCTGGAGTGGCAGATGATGATGCCAATTCTGTCAACACTGTGTGTTGAAAATTCGTAATATCTGGAACAGAGTGCACACTGAGTTGCCTGTGCTTACTCGCTATATGCGAGATACAGATACAAGTAAAGCTGAAAAAGAAAATTATCATAACATTTTTTTACGAAGCATGCAAAAATCGGTAAAAATATAATCTTACAAAATCAAATGTTTACCGAGTTTTTCGATACCGAATATTATGATAATAACCGGACATGCGCGAGTCAGGTTCGCGCACCGAGGGTTCCGTACAAAAATTGGAGGTTTCCAGCTTTTTTTGAAATTCAGGCTTAGCTTAGCCAGAGCCGTTTCATCTGATACCTCATTTGAATTAATGGCTTTAATATCAAATAGTACACCCCTTTTGAGGCTATTATTTTTAAAGACAACCACAAATGTGTAGTTTTCAGATTTTTTCTGAACTAGTGCTATCTGTAGATACTAGCTGCCAAATTTCACAATTCTAGGTCAACCAAAAGTTCCTTATGAATTTTGATTCTCCTTATAGTGTCAAAATACACGTTTTTTGTGATATAAACGGCCATTTCTTTTTTTAAGTAAATGTAATTGTTTCAGGGCCGTAAATCCGCGTATATGGTTTGAATTTCAACTCGATATCTCCAAGCGCTCCTGAGATAAAAGCTCTTGACAGACAGACAGAGGGACACACGGTGGAACAACAAAGTGATCTTATAAGGGTTTCTTTTTTCCTTAAAAGGTACGGAGCTCTAAAAAATATAAAACCCTAAAAATTTAGAGATCTTTACATATAGATACAATACACACACACATACACGGTGGATAGCGGGGAACGGAGTGTCTTAATACTAGATTCCCTTTGCCTACCCTGCTATATAGGGAATAAAGCATGAAGATGAAAAAAAAATTTTGAGCGCATATTATGAGGTGGTTAAGGATTATCCATAATTTACAAGGCACTCTGTATATGAGTGTGTCAATCATATTAAAAGAGATGGAACTTTACTGCACACAGGAAGAATATAACGAAATTGACGACTAAATCTACTTCACAATCCAGGATAGAGCGTAAACAGTAGGGTAGGCAGAGGGAATCTAGTGTTAAGACACTCTGTCCCACACTTTCTGGAGGCATTTCGTGTTGAGTGGTGGAGCTCAACGCCGCGATTTGCCTGGACACCAGAGCGACGAAATGAAAATATAAATGTAAATAAATATTTTATTACCTCAAGTGTCGATCGAATCCACAACCAGAGGATTTACAATCACACTTTGCGCCTCCCGCGCCACGACCTGCCTCAATATTTACCTTATATTTGGTAGTTTGGTTGGTTTGGTTGCTCACACCGATAGTTCACATCTCCCATCGGCAACCTAATAATGGAAGACGAGCTAGACGCTGTCGCCATCATCATCGTACTTTCACATGTGGGGTACAGCAGTGACATGTGGGTAGAACCATAGGCGGACACTACTACATACACCTGAGTTCCAGGACATAAAATAGCACCACACAGCCATATGCGACGGGCGGACTACGACAAATATCGGATAAAATAGCATAACACACCTACTAATCATATACCAAGTCGTAGAAAAACAGTGGTATACATTATGTAAACGACTAACGCCATACAAGCATAGCCTACGTACCGGGAGTGCACCTTGAGATGGCATGAGTCACGAAATATTTAGTTAGTGTGACTATAACATTTCGCATATGCCCCTCATGTCAGCCTCCGTGATGTCAAGCAGCTTTCAGTTTTATAATATTGGTCAAAATTCACTTTGATCCACAATATGTGTCGCCCCTACACATATTTTGCCTTCATAAGAAATTTGATCCTAAAAGATTGCGCTAGGCTTCAAATTATTATTTTTTATTTATTATACATTTTGGTACGAGTCTTTATGTGCATCATATTTATTGATACCGTAGTACTCAAGAGTTTGTCTCGACCGCTACCTTCCGACTGCTACAAACTAAATATATGAAATGACGGTTGCAACACTTGGGACGACAATCCATGAACTAGTCTAGATTAATATGATAAAACGAAAATATTAAATATTTAGTTTGTGTCCTCGAGTAGTAGTATCTTATAATAGGTACTGTGTTTTAGTGTAAACGCGATAATTGTGAGTTTAAGACTATATGGTGGAATACATATTTGAATTATTTCCATTTCCCCGCGCTGGTAAAACAAAATACAGTGTTACGTAATCGTACCACTCAATATACAGTATTTCTAATTCGGACAGAAAATAAATGTCGAAATATCTTAACACTAGGTTATCTCTGCCTACCTGGAATAAATTGTGAAGATGAATTTATTATTAAGAATTTATATGTAAATAATGTTTTGTTACATATGCTTTCGGACAATAGATAATATTTGGTAAACTTGGACTTAAAATACGTGATGCTACAGCGATACTTGCGCAGGCAGGAGACGGCTCTAAGGGACCGCGACGGACGCATCTAAATTGTATACTGATTATTTTTAAAATGTATTATATTACAGTTTCTTTCTTTCTTTGAAATATATATATGTATATAAACGTGATCTGAAACATGAATTAAGTGATGAAAATAAGAAAAAAAATTTTTTTTAAATAATAAATCGATCAAACAAAAATACATTGTACAAAACAAGTACCAGTAAGGTACATAAAATGCTTAAAATAGTAACAAAATTCATATAAATACATGTTAAACTATAATTCACTATTAAATATTGACTCATTAATGTAATAATACAATATATTGATAAAATTCCGTCTATTAATATTACAATTATGTATACATAATTTACTTGTGCTATATATATTTTAAGCATCTTTTAAGATACCGTACAACCTCTCAAAAACATCTAAAGCTAATTCTACATATGTAGCTCACATTATCTCAACCATATTATCTCTTCTCTGTATATAATAAAACAGTATTAATATTTTGTCTGTACATTTAGTAATTTTGACAGAAATTGATATAGGGACACTTGAAAAGAATAATAGAAAGCAAAAATATATATTTTTTAATTTCTTGTCTGTCTGTCTGACTGTATATTTGTATGGTTACATTTTTCTCTGAAAGTACTGAACCGATTTACTTAAAATCAATATAACCAATTCCTTTGTTCTAACTCAACTTAACATATAAAGTTTGTTTCATCAAAATCGGTTCATTAAAAAAAAGTTATCGGCATTTATATTTTTGAATGAACTCAAGGCATTAGTTTGACTGCGAATGTTATATAGCAATCGCGCTGGTAAGATCCTTGGCTAAAGAATGACATTCGAAACGTCTTGGTTATATGACTGTT
Source organism: Heliconius himera (assembly GCA_021202915.1). Classification (NCBI taxonomy): domain Eukaryota; kingdom Metazoa; phylum Arthropoda; class Insecta; order Lepidoptera; family Nymphalidae; genus Heliconius; species Heliconius himera. The sequence goes on along the minus strand of JAJHJA010000374.1, from coordinate 267,734 downwards.
GATAAAAATATATATTTTTAAAGCACTATTGTTCAGAGTTCAAACAATAAAGTAAACAAAATTGAATTGTTAGTGAAGGTTGCCTTCATAAATAATAAGAGTGAAGTTTAAGTCTTAATTAATTCAACACATAGATAAAGACCGATTTGATCTTTAAAGAAATATTAAGTAAATACATAGATTCTTCGGTTAATTCGTTCGTTTGAAATAAATTTATATAAAAATGCCTAAAAACAGCCTTACTACGTGCACTCTGTAACAACTACATATTTACCTTCATAAATCATAACAGTTAAGTTTAAGTCGTAATTCAATCAACACAGAAATAAAGACCGATTTGATCCTCAAAGAAATATTAAGTAAATACATAAATTCTTGAGTTCCTTCGTTCGTTTCAAATAAATCTATATAAAAATGCCTAAAACCAGCCTTTCTACGTGTACTCTGTAATAACTACATATTTACAAATATTATGAATCTTTGAAATCAATAATTTTACATTTAAGGCTGTTTCTGAAAGAGTAAATTAAATTATTCACTGACTTACTTCACATTTAACAGAGTTTTAAAATTATGATGAGACGTATATTACATAGGTAAAAAGAACGTAATGTTACAAAAATATTACGTATTATATACGTTTGAGAAATAATTAGCTTTATGTATATTTTTATAAATATGAAATATCAACATTGGTCGTATTTTTTAATTCAAAACAATTAAAAGTCCTTATAGAAATTACGATAATGTAGTAAAAAATCATATTAGAATATTACAGATTAAAATAATAAAAATCATATTAGAGGTCATTTCTGATCATTTATTAGATCAATAATCATGTAGGTCAAGCGGGCGAAGCCGCGGGTGGGCCGCTTGTAATAAATTTCTATTACATATTTTACTGTAAGTATCAACATTATAAGTCACGTGCTTCACAAAATAATTCGTTTTTTAAATATATTATGAAAAATTCCAGTACAATATTATTACAAAAATGGGCCATATTAGAAATATTTAATGTATGATCAAATAAAAAAGTAATAACATTCAGTTGCAAAATAAAATTGAAATATTACAATTGCACTTTCAACACAGGACGTAGTTACAGAGTAGTGATGTAACGAAATTAAATTGTTTTTTTTTATTTATGTCTCATTAACGTCACAGTGTTTTTAAACTCAAATTAGATTAATTGTTATTCAGTAAAAATCCGATTCTTAAATGTTATTATCCAAAGTATAAATAAATACCTATTATAAACCAAATGATAAAGTAAATGAAAAGCCGATAATGTGATTACAATGTTCAGATTCGTTCGATATTCAAAAATAATTTCTTATGAAAGGAATGGAATTTTATATTATAAACCAAAATATTTTTTTTTCTTTAATATATTTTAAGTGTTTATTTTTTTATATTCACATTCGCAAAATATTCGTCACATCACTAGTAAATATTCGAAGCGTAAATATATTTTTTATCAAAGCTATTACTAAATATACTTATTTAATTATAATATATATTCAATCAGCACTGAGGCAATTCAACCTTAATAATAGGTTTTTTTTTTTTAATTCTACTATATCCATGATAAAGTTCCTTTCATTTTCATCTGGGTCCTCGGAATTGGTGGCGTTTAAATAATGGGGTGTGAAGCTCCGTGGTTCTGTATCTTCTGCTGTTTTATTTCCTTCTTTGGGTTTGTATCCGTCAATCTAAATTAAAAAATAATAGAAGTATTTAAATATTTCTAGAGGCCATATCCAGGAACAGTGTCTGTTTGTAAGCGAATGGGTACTTGAATCTGAATTTTTAGTTTCTTACTCTAATAAAGAGTAAGTCGCCACTCATCACACAATTTCTCTAAAATTTGGCGGAACATGGAGATGGGAGAATTTATATATTTATATATTGTATTGCACAATAATAATAAATATTATTTAAAACCACTACTCGTACTCGTAAGTATACTAAATTAAATAGTAAAGCGTGCAGTTATGCCATCAAGTTAAGTTATGAAGATTATGGAAATGCAGAATATATCAAATTTTATATATAACTAGAGGGCGGCGCGCGCGGCTTTGCCCGCTTATTAGGAGTGAATTCTAAAAAACCACGTTCAATAAAATATTTTTAACAGTCTGAATTTAAATTTTTATAAAAATCGGTGGCAATTTAAAAATTTTTCCATATAAACTTTCAACCCCTTATTTGAACCCTTAGGGGGTGAATTCTTAAAAACCATGAAACACGTGTTTAATGAAATATTTTTAAGGGTCTGAATTTCAAATTTTATAAAAATCGGAGCAGATAAACATTTTTTTCCATACAAACTTTTAACCCCTATTTCATCCCTTTAGGGTTCAAATTTTTCAAATTCCCTTCTTAGTGGATGTCCAGAATATGAAAATAAACATCTGCCCAAGTTTCACGTTTCTACCATCAGCGGTTACGGCTCTGCGTGCGTCTTACCTCAGTCAGTCAGCACAAGTCCTTTTATATATATAGATAAATGAGTTTAATATTAAGTTTTGTCTCATTGGCATCGTCACACATTTATTATTAACACAATTAATTAATAATGAAAAAAAATATGAGGTCAGTCGTGGCGCAGGGACACAAAGCGTGACTGTATAATCGACTGGTTGTGGGTTCGATCCCCACTCGAGGAAATAAAATATTTATTTACACTTATATTTTTATTTCTTCGCTCTGGTGTCGAGGCAAAGCGCGGCATTGAGTTCCGCCACTTAACACGCAATTCCTCCAGAACTCGACTCGAGTAACTAGGGTTAAAACACTCGGTTCCCCACTTTCCACCTCAGCCTATAATATAAGCCTATAATATAAGCACAATTAATAAAATCTTCGACAAAAATAAATAAATATTTTTAATAAATACAAAACATAGCCGTTGTAGCGCAGTATTATAAATTTAAAAAATAAGGAAACCCCGGCACTAAACTTCAAACGACTATTCATAGTTCATTGATTCACGATTATGAAACAAAAAAACTATATCAAAATCGTATCCTCCATTTGGGAGTTACAGACAGAAATACAGATAAACACATAGACACGTCAAACTTATAATCACTCCTTTGTTTGCGTCGGCGGTTAAAAATAAAACGCTATATCTAATACTGCTAGTCAAACAGACGGAAAGTGGTGACAGTTTTAATGTATAATTATATATTTTTTACTAATTTATATTTAAGTACCTATTTACCAAAAGTCAATTGATCAAAATAATGTATCGAGACCCGAATCCGCGCCTCCTCTCCTCCTTTGGGAAATATTTAATATTTAGTCAAACTGAAATAAGCCATTATTTGGTCTCCATGTGCTGCACCTCCGCTTCCCTGGCTGGGTGACTTGTACTACACTTCGCCGCCATGTGATGTGTGCAGCAACTCTCGCGGAGACGAAACCAACGAGTAGTCTTCCTCCACTAACCTTCTGCGCAGCCCCGATAGGGCAGCAAACCCACGCTGTGCCCAGACCGGCCCGATCTTGCCGGATTTCGCCAACCTTTACGTCTCCTGCAGCACAGCCACCGACTCGACTGATCGCTGCCGAGACGTCTTCGCAAGTTGCAGAGTCATCGAGGCGATATTCCAGCGACTCGTCCGAGAGCCTAGAACACGCGCGGCTTGGGTAATAGCGCGGGTAATTACCGCAGCCTCCTCTTCCGCCCTCAGCCGACGCTCCTCGCGCTTGGCCTCATTGAGCGACTTTCTAGCAGCAGCCAAATCGGTGTTCTTGCCAGGTGCAGATGTTGGGCCCTGGCTTCTTTTGGCTAGCTTCTGCTTTTCCACCTCTTCGTCCGAGGACCCAGAGTTGCCCTCCCTGTTCCGACGCCTCTTCCTATCATTGCGGAACAAGGCCTTACCTTCCTCTTTCGCGTTGGCACTGGTCGAGCCGACGGACATGACACTGTCCGCGTCCGACTCCGAGCCCGCCTAGAACCGACCTCGCGACGACACCGACAACGACCTGGACCTCCCGCTAAATATAGAGGCGACTTCCGCCAGGTCCAGCCGTTCCAACACTAACTTCGTTTCAGCAGTGTTCCTCCATTTGTAGGCTGTGAAGCCTTCTCGCCGCCTATAACAGGCACAACTTCCTCCACTTCGCCCCTCCTGGGCAACGACACCTCCCGCTCTCGACAGGCATTTTAACCTCTCGGTCCTCTTCGGGCACATCAACCACTCCACTCTCCTCGGGCACAACATTCACTCCGCCCCTCCCTAACTCCACAACAACTCCGCCCATCTCGGGCCCCTCGGGCCTCGGGCTACGGTCTCTACATACCTCTTTCGCCTCGTCCACTGTCATCAACCTTTTCATACATGCCCTCCGGGGGATCCTCATGCTTTTTACGTGACCTTCCTCCAGTATCTTTGATACTGTGTTTTCGAAGGTCAACCGAGGTCTCCCCGATCTCTCTTACCACTCACTTTTCCATCATAATTTTTTTTTGCCATTCTTTCATCACTCATTCGTTTGACGTGCCCAAACCAGCTGAGCACGTTCTTCTTCATTCTCACCGTGACATCCTCGCTAGTATCTGCCATTCTGTGTATCTCTTTATTGCGGATTCGATTAGCTAAGCTGACTCCGCATATCCTACGAAAAGATCGCATCTCCACAGCATTCATCTTTCTTTCATTCTTCTTCTGTAATACCCACGTTTCGCTGCCGTATAACAGCGTCGGTACCAACACTGCTTTGTGTACGGCCAAACGCGCAGCTGTGCTGACATTTCGCCGTCTCATCAATGCAGCTAAGGCTCCGTTCACCCTGTTACCGGCAGGAATACGCCTTTCCATATCCATCTCGTATCTTCCATCTCTACTGAACATACTTCCCAAATATACCACTTCATTCACTTCTTCTAATATCTTACCATTTACACTGATTTTGCATTCCGTCCTTTCTTCATCTCTTTCAAAAATCAGAACCTTTGTTATCCAAATACAAATTGAACAACCAAGCTGACATGACACAACCTTGTTTAACACCCGATCGGATGTCAAACCAGGGCGACATACCAGCTCCTACTGGCACGCAGGCTAAGTGATCTGTGTAAAGAGACTTTACAGCCTGCAGCAAGGGTCCGCTTACATTGTACCGGGGTAGTATCTCCCATAATTTCGCTCTTATAACTCAGTCAAACGCCTTTTCCAAGTCCACAAAAGCACAGAAAACTTTTTGGTTAGCGGCCAAAAATTTTTCCGAGATCATGCGGAGGGAAAAGATCCATACACCCTCTAAATATTAACTTCTGCTGATTATTAAGCCATCACCATCTAGTAAAAAAAACTTCCAATAAATGTAAAAAATAGTGATCTACTACTATTTTACATTTATATCTGAATGTGTTCGAGATGTATAAAAATAAGCAATATTATTATAATATTACATTAATAATTTGTTAGATAGCGCTCGGTGTCACAGGCGGAAAACTTATTTAATATGTAGTGAATATTATCTTTTAACAAAATTAATTAATAATAATAATAATAATAATAATACATGTAAACTTCTATTTCATTCGATATTAATATTATATACTTACACTACATTCTATTTTCAAATTTACTTAAAACTAAATTGTTAATATTTATATTTAATATTCATCCGCACGCAGCGCATTCGCATGACAAACTTGTTTCGAGTTTTTTTGCTGTGCGTGACGTAGCCTGCTTGCTAGCTACGAGTAAAGAGTCGGCTACTATCGCTTGCGACGTTCACTTGTTTTAATATTGTACTCCTTGCTTGTATTCAATTTTAAGCCTTATCTTCTTGCTAATACGTATCTGTTTCGCTTATCTATTTCTTTTAGTATTTCTTTAAATTTCTTTATTTCCTTCTGTGATTGTGTAAAATTATTTTCTTTGTATATCTTCTTAAGTGTTAATAAATTTGGACAATTATTCCACAAAATTTTGGAAATTTAATTTCACTCCGTAATTAAAAATATAAAATATTAATAAAATAGCGTAAATCACAAAAACCGCTATATTGGTGACCCCGAAATTAGTGAACACTATATTAAATATCTACGTTTTCTGCTGGCGAGAAGATTAAAAACGGCAAGAGGCCATTTTGACGACCTTTGCAAGGTGACCTCTAGTACACGATGGAGGACGCGACTACATCCAACGTTTGTAGGATTGGCGTGCGTATTCCACCATTCTGGCCGGAAGAGCCAGCCCTTTGGTTTTCACAAATTGAAGGTCAGTTTGCTTTATCTAATATAACAAGTGATGCTACAAAATTTTATTACGTTGCCGCTCAGTTGGACAATCAATTTGCTGTCGAGGTGAAGGATATTATAATTTCTCCTCCCGAGACGGATAAATACGTCACTCTTAAAACGCAGCTAATTAAAAGATTATCTGCGTCTCAAGAAAAGAAGGTGATGCAGTTGCTGAGGCATGAGCAACTAGGTGATCGCAAGCCATCGCAGTTTCTGCGATACATACAAGATCTTGCGGGTTTGTCTGTCCCTAAAGATTTTTTAAAAACATTATGGTCTAGTAGATTACCGCAAAATATTCAAACTGTTATAGCTTCGCAGCCTGATCTACCTATAGAAAAATTAGCTGACCTGGCAGACAAGGTGCACGAAATAGCACCCTCATCACCACAAGTCGCAAGCACGTCTGCGATGGCCACACCCCCTGCACCCTCCATGTTGGAAGAAATGGCCAAGCAGATCCAACTCCTGACCAAGCAGGTATCTGAACTCTCGACCCAGGTACGTCATAATTCGGTACCATTCAAGTTCAGAGAGCGTTCCCGGAGCCATTCCAGGCATCGTCGGAAGTTAACTTCCCACCAAAAATGTTGGTACCATTTTAAATTTGGTTCCAACGCAAAAAAATGTGTGCAGCCATGTACTTACGGAGAGTCGGAAAACTCTCTGGGCAGCCGGAAGTAGCGGCCAACGTCTGCCCTTTACCTACAGGCCGTCTTTTCATTACCGACCGTATTTCAAAAATGCTTTTCCTCATAGATACTGGTTCTGATCTCTGCGTTTTTCCACGGTTGGCTACCAAGGCGCCCTGTACCAAGACGAAGTATGAACTTATGGCAGCCAACGGTACAGTCATTCACACTTATGGTCCTACATTATTGCACTTGGACCTAGGACTGAGACGTACTTTCACCTGGAAATTTACCATCGCTGATGTTTCAAAGCCGATTATCGGCGTAGATTTTCTGATATTTTACAATCTTCTTGTAGATTGCAGATATCAGCGCCTCGTCGATGGAACTACTACACTGTCAGTGCAAGCACTACAAGAAAATATCTCCGATGACCTTGCGTCAGTCAAAGCCATTTCGGGAGAATCAAAATACCATCAGCTGCTTCATGAGTTCCCAGAGGTAACGAGACCATCAGGTACGTCTTCCCTACCTAAGCATAATACTGTACATTACATCAAAACCATACCCGGACCGCCAGTTACCAGTAGACCTCGTCGTTTAGACCCAGTTAGACTGAAAGCGGCCAAAAAAGAGTTTGATGATATGCTCTCACAGGGAACTGCCCGCTCGTCTAACAGTTCGTGGTCTTCTGCTCTGCACTTAGTTAAGAAGAAGGACGACGGATGGAGACCATGTGGTGATTATAGAGCACTCAATGCTCTATATTATAATATGTCCGTCTGATAGGCGGCCGAGCGCAACAAAACGCTGACAAAGGAGAGATCGGGTGAACAGCCATTCCATTTATTCCACCGTGGAGTAATTAAGTCGTAGGTTAAGTTAGATTAATTTAGGTTTAAGGAGATTACTGTTTTTCCAACATTGAAGGCAGTAAGCTTAAAAATGAAAATTAATGTATTTTAATTAATAATTTTATTAATATAAGTTTAAGATATAAAAATCGTATTTTCTTAACCCTCCAATTGCAGCCAACGTAACTAATTAATAATTATTTAAATTTTCAATTTACCTATAGTTATTTATAAATTCGTTCTGATGGTCCAATCTGTTTCATACAAAATATACAAAAATAGCACCTGTTAACACAAAAAAAACATACAAAAGTAAAAAATATTATTTTTAATTATTATTAATGTAATATTTGTATAATAAATATATTACAATTGTTCAAATACTATATTTAAATAATAATTTTAATTTACATTCTTCGCTTGGTAGACCGTTAATAACAAAGTGGAGAACATTCCGTTCTCCATCTTAACTCTAATTTCGCCCTGCCTACAAAAACTATATAGAAATCTTTATAATCACATGAGGCCAGTCGTGGCGCAGGAACACTAAGTGTCCTCCAAAATCGACTGGTTGTGGGTTCGATCCCCATTCGAGGAAAAAAAAATACTTAAATGTATATTTTCATTTCTTCGCGCTGGAGTCGAGGCAAAGCGCGGCGTTGAGTTCCGCCACTCAACACGCAACGCTTCCAGAATACGGCAAAAGGTAGGGAGTGGTGTATAAAGACACGAGGTTCCCTCTGCTTACCCTGCTGTGTGCGGGATACAGAGTGAAGCTGATTTTAATTTTGATTTAGTCATAATTATTTCTTGAATAGCCTACCTCGTCGACATGATCAAGTTCTTAAAAAGAACATTTTTAACAACATTTTTAAGGTGTTATTCCACACTAAGGAAAGAAAAATACTTATTTAGAAAACGTATAAACGTTACTAAGTGTGTAACTGTAGTCTAACACTTTAAAAATGTTTAAAATATTTAATAAATAGCATTCTCGGCGAGGCGGCGGCGGCGGAGACGATAATTCTTAGTAATTACTACAATCTTTAAGATTGTAGTAATTACTAAGAATTATTTAAGATTGTAGTAATTACTAAGAATACTACGATAAACAAAAAAATATAATTATTAGTATTTTCGTATTTTGAATGTATATTAGTAATCAAACCTCTTTGGTTGTACTGAATGTTTGCTGGTTTTAATATCATTCAATGGTAGACATTCTGAAAATGCTATAAATAAAAAAAATTGTTCCCGCCATTTTTTAATTGTTTTTCAAGTAAGCAAAATTAACGTATTTGACGAAGAAATTTGGTATATTTTAAAGTTTTATTACGAAAAATTTAAAAATATGACGAACGGAGAGTATAACATTTGTACGGTTTACGGACTGGCAGACGGCCTGGAAATTTTAGTGTGAAAGATGAGGTTCGCTCTGGACGATATCTGTCACAGATAAAATCAGTGCCATCTTTGAGAAAGCGGAGCAAGATCATTAAACAAGTTTACGTCATTTACGAAAGTCTGGGTACAGGAAAAAACTTGAAATTTGGGTACCACATGATCTTACTGAGAGAAACCTAATGCAACGTGTTTCCATTTGTGTGTGATTCTTTGTTGAAACGTAACATTCTGATCCATTTCTTAAACTGTTACGGATGATGAAAAATGGGTGACTTATGATAAGAATGTGCGAAAAAAATCATGGTCGAAGCATTGAAAAGCCTCACAAACCGTGCCAAAGCCCATCCTGACTGGACGGAGCAAAGTGATGCTGTGTGTATGGTGAGGAAACTTGGTTGATGCATCCTCCGTATAGCCCTGACCTTGCTCCATCAGATTTCTACCTGTTTCGATCATTGCAGAACTCTTTAGGAAGCATAAAGCTAACCTCAAAAGAACACTGTGAACACTACTTGTCAGATTTTTTTAATTAAAAATCTCAAAATTTCTACAGAAATGGGATTATGGCACTACCCATAAGATGGCAACAAGTCATCGATTAAAACGGCACATTACGTATGTGTCATTTAAAAAATAAATAATAAATATTCTTTTTTTGCCCCGACCTTATATTATGTCGATACCGTGCAGAGCCGACCAAGTTACACCTAGAAATTTAATAAATGTAACTTACTAATCTGCTACTCGAATAAGCGAAGAAACAAAGAAGAATATAAATTAATAATAAACAGCAAATAGCCACATAAAAAGTAACAGTAGATCAAAATGTATGAAAATTTACAAAACCGCCAACTTCGTCTGCCCCTTCGGGTCGGTCTTATCGTACGGCTCGTAGGCTAGGTCATTTTGAATCAGTGATATCTTCTTAAGTATTTATTGGAATAATGTACAGTAAAATATATTTTTTTAATCTAGGTGAAATGCTTAATGCATATTTATATTTATATACCAAATTATAGAAAATACATTAATAATAATCCAATAAATTTAAATTAAATACATTAAAATGTTTACTGTGGCTCAACTTTTATAGAAAAACAAATCTTATCACAAACTTTTTAATACATTTTTTAATGGAAAATATTATAGACATTATTTTTATGTCATTTTTGGTTAGGTCAGCGCACAATATGTGAGAGTTCAGGAAATGTATTTTGGGTAATATTTTGTTAAAACAACAAAATTCCTTGTTGTTTAGCGAGGGTTGTTATTAAAATGGCAGAATAAATTGCATGTCAAATTGAAAGATATTATAATATATTAGTAAATATCGAAAAAATTACAATTATGAGAAAAAAAAGGAACCTTTTGTGAACAATTTCATATTTCGCTATTTAAAGTCCAATTTTATTCGAAATATTCTTGTACAGTGTAATAAGCTTTACTTGTTAGTATTTTTTTAAAGTTACTTTAAAATTATGGTAGTGGCAAACTTAGAATACACTGCGGAAGTTTATTATATACACGTATACTCAGACCCATAAAAGATTTTTTAACTTTTTGGAGGCGAAAACTTGGCGTAACAAGTTTATCTTTGTTTCTCGTTCCTATCGTATGTATATCACAATTTTTACTGTGACAAATTTTACCGGACAGACAGAATATTATAATATATAAATTGTGAAGCAAGTTAGTCTTTTGTTCATAATTTCTTCCGTTTAAGTATTTTAGTTTAAGAGAACAGCAGGTAGGCTTTTGTTTATCATTTCTTTCGTTTAAGTATCCTGTTGTTTATTTTGTTTACTCTTCTTCTGTTCTTTTATTATTTTTTTTTACATTTTTAAACATTTCCTTTTTTAATTTAATTATGGCACGAAAAAGTCGTTTATAGGTCGTAGAACAAGAAATGCAAATAAAAATCGTTTAAGTCTTACTAATGAAAGCGTAGAGGTAACGGAAATTAGATAGTAATTTAAATATATTTTCTTATTGGGAGGGATGTGTGTCCATAATGATATTAATCCTTATCCCTTTAAATTAGTTATTAATTTTCTACGTTAAATAAAGATAAATTTTGCTCTTTATAATATTACGAAATTACAAATAGTTTTAGAGAAAAGCTATATCGACGACTCATGTTTATCCCTTACTCTCAGTATATAAATAAATATACCTTGGCCATTTAATGTAGATCAAAATGTTCTTTACTGTTTTTCATTTTAATAAGTACTCTAAAGTACTTACTAGCACATATTTGAAATTACGGTACTAAAAATTCTTGCTGTGTAACGGCTCGCCGACCACCACGCGTCGCCCCCCGCACCCGCGACGTTTTGCTTATAAAATGGATCAGCCGCACCTGCCTGGCTTCTTTCCTACGGGCATGAAAAGAGGGCCTGCTCATCATGTTGCCCAAGGCTGAGAAGAGCCCATAGCAACCTGAGGGATACCGATCTATAACCCTCCTTAGCGCGGTCGCCAAGCTGTTCGAGAAAATATTCCTGTCATTTCTCCAGTCGCACATCCACCCACGAAGCGAGCAGTTTGGCGAGCGGGTATACCACTCTAGTTACACTACGCCGTAACAGCGATCAACCGAAAGGAGAGTGCAATAGCAGTCTTCTTCGACGTAGCACGCGTGTTCGACCGCGTCTGGCACCCGGGCCCACTTCATTAAGTGCGCAGAGCCGGCACCCCCCAGCATGCCGCGCATGTCTTTGCCTCCCGGCCTCAGTGACAGGACATTTTGCTTGAGAGTTGAGAGTTCGAGGCCTAGCAGCGACTCGATCGCTGCCGTTGTTCCCCAGGGCAGCATTTTGTCACCTGCTCACCCGCGACCTAAAAATAAAAAGCCTGGAGGCACACATTGGTCGTCTCAACACATTCCGCTGCACCAATGTATCTGGTCACCTGCACCTAAGGAGCAGCACTCCGTGGCATACCCGGCCGCCCAAGGTCAGACGTCAGATGATTTTCGAGAGACTTTCTATCCTCCTCCAAATGCGACTCATGAGCCTTGCATTGATCCTTGGTCGTTTAAGCTGGGCCTCCCTCAGGAAACCGAAGGTCTCACCTAACTGAGTTGACCGCCTAGATGGCATTTGATAATCTTTCCAATCCCGTCCTGCACCTCTCTCTCTGTGTCTGCTCTAGAGCAGGTTGTCACTTGAAACCACGTGTTTTTTAAACAATTGGAACATCCTTATTGGAACTACGAAAATGTGGGTTGCATTAAGGTTTAAATAATTTTCACATTAGTAATCTTAAGTGCTTTGCAAACATAGGTACATTATATGAATAATTCAATAGTTAAAGCGGGCGAAGCCGCGAGCAGGTCGCTAGTTACACAATAAATTTAAATGCAAAATACAATTTATGATTACATACTACTCGACGATTTACATTTTAAACTATATTTTATACCTAGATAACGTCTTCTCACAAAAAGGGGAGGAATGCAAAGATCACTTTCCATGACATGTATTGGTGTAGATCTTATATATCCACCAATAACTCTTATAGATATATTCTGTATTCTATCTAATTTAAGTAAATGGGTATTGGCACTATTATCATATAAAAATGATCCATAGTCTATACTACTTCTTACTAATGCTAAATATATTCTACGAAGATGCAGGGGGTGCACTCCCCAACCTGGACTCGCTAAAACTTTTTGCACAAGTGACATTAATATGTTTACTCCATCGAAGGGATCTATCAAGCCATAATCCTAAATATTTAATATTATCTACAACTTCTAAACTAGAACCATTAATGATAACGTTTACATTCTGGCGTCTAAAGCCTCTACTAAAAATACATAGTTTCGACTTTGAGGTTGAAATTTCAAGTCCTGAGTCATTTAATAAATTTATAAAAATGTCAACCGCCACATATATTTATGACACACTTTCCTGAATTTTATCTTGATTTGAATACAGCACAAAACCATCAGCATATTGACCAATACAAATATTTTGAATAGTTTGACAAAGAATACTGAAATTTTTGGGCCTAAACGTAAAGAATTGAGATGTGGTCTAAAAAATTGCATTTTTTTTTATTTTTAGAATGGCAAATAATAAATTAATTGACAATCTGGAAGTGGAGAAAAATGAAAAAAATAAGTTTTAGAACCTTAATCGATTAAAATCAATCATATTTTAAATGAGAGATGTGACAGCTGATTGACAGTTCGTGTCGATGTTTTTTAAGTGCTTTCCTGTTTTTTTAAATATTTTCAACGACTACTGCTTTGTTTTTCTCGGATTTTAACTCTGCTTACTTTGTACGACCCTCGCTTCCCCGCTGGACTCCGAAATCTTTTGGATCTTACGACCGCTACGCTATGAATATAAATCGCTGTGTGTATTGTGGGATAGCCAATGGACACTGCAATACCCTAGTCCGACGACTTTTAGACGATGAAAAACACTACCATCTGGTTACTTAGAGGTGTGATATAATCCTGACATATAAGCAGGAAATATATATCTGTTACATTTTAGTTGACAGCTCTCGTAGAGGAAGGGAAGCTATTGCTATGAAATACTGCAATTGTATTGTAGGAAAACGAGTGGTAGGCTGCTCATATTATGAATATTATATGGTACCTTAGTTGAGCTAAGTACCAAAATAACTTAGTTCCACCTGCACACTTCTTAGATGACATTTTAATAATAATAGAAAACGAATAAAATATTCATTAAATGTGTTTTATTTATAAATAATAAACATTAATGCTTAAACAACTCAGTAATCACATATTTTATAGAAGTTGATGTTCAAGAAATTGTGCTGTAAACTTAACCTCACTTTTATCAAATCTCTAATAACTCAGCTCTCAGATTGCCAAAATTCATATAGTTTTCAGGGAGAAAATGATGTACCTAAATCTATTAAATCATACCATTTTCATCTCTTTACATTCTGGGCCCAAAAATATATGGAATAGTTTGTCTCCTTTCTATAGTGACTACGTTAAATAATAAAGGCGAAAGTGAATCTCCTTGGGCAAGACCTTTGCTTGTCTATCTCTCGTAAAACAAATAATTTATATAATTTTTAGGTTCCATTTAAAAAGGACCAAATATATTCACAAATTAGTGAGCCAGCTTTTAACCCGGCGGGAGTATAATGGGGTGTGACATACCCCTTAGGACAGTTCATAACCCTATGTCTTCTTAATTCGTGATGTTACGTTTTAGCGGCTTTGTGTAGCTGGAGGGAAAGGATGGTGAGAGTGGAAAGTGGCGTGATCGCAGTGTTGCGGCGGCCAGTGCTCGGAATACATGCGTGCAAACGTGTGTGGGGTAAGTCACACCCCGCCACATACTTTGTGTATACATTTTGTGACAATTTTTTTTTATCTTTTGCTTTGGTTTTATTTATTTTTGATTTAATTCTTATTTATCTACGATAACAACAGCATATTTTACGTGAGATGCCCTTTATTTATTTGCCAATTATTGCTTTTTTTAAGGTTATAAACAAAAATGGCAGTGGTAAGCAGTAAAAGAAGACTTATGTAATTGCTTATCGAAGTTTTACAGCATTCTTCGGATGAAGCCAGCTCTCAACTCTTCACCATGATGATAAAATTAATGAGAGCACTGGAGATGAGAAAAAGCCGAAAATTATTACGTTTTATAACTCGACAAAAGCTGGAGAAGACAGACAGTTGTCGACAAACTGAGCGCAACTTATGATGTCTCTCGCAATAGCAAACGCTGGCCATTGACGATCTTTTAGGGACTTTTAAATATGGCAGCTATCAATGCTGACTTCATATTTCAAGAAAGTGCCAATAAAAGGAACATACGTACAGAATTCCTCCGCAATTTGAGATTGAGTTTAGTTTATACGTATTTGCAGTTACAAGGAGATCAAAAAAATATTCAATATTAAGAGTACCGCTGCGTACCAGTAGCCCAAAATGAACCCGGACGATATACTCGATGTGCAGATTGCCCACACAAGCAAAATCGCAAAACAAAATACGCAAGAACTGGGTGTGGAAAAGCCACATGCCTACATCATGCAATTTTTTCATGCAAAAAAAGTACTGATTTTGAATGAAAATACTAAAGTGTTCCTAAACTATTTTATAATGTTTTATGCTCTTATTTTGTGTAAGATCTCATATTCTTTTAAGTTTTTTGAGTTTATTTTGTTTAAATAAGACTTGTTATTTTTTTATTATTTTTTAAATAGAAGTTAGTATTTTTGTTACCAAAAACAAGTGCCTTAGATCTCATTATGTGAATTAATAAAAATAAATTGAATTTACTGTATATTTTATTTTCTTTACACGTAAATATATACCTTATATAATATATACCACTTATTTCATTTAATTTTATTGAAAAAACTATTTTAAGTGCCGATTTATTTTCGGGTATGTCACACCCCGCCACATACTTTAAGTAACTTTTCTTCACCACACTCCCGCCGGGTTAAGTTATCTAACTTAGTGACAACAGTTTCGCGCAATATATTGTTATAAGCTCCTTTTATATCTATAAAACAAGCAACCGTTTGTACATTGTTCGTAAAACCAATTTGAATTTTGACATGACTGACCTTTTCTAAAGCCTGTAGTATTTGGAGAAAAGACATGATTTCTTTCCAAAAACCATTCTAACCTCCCCTTAATCATATTATGAAAAGTTTTGCAAACACATGACATTAAAGAAATTAGTCTTAATTTATCTTCTCCTGGCTTTGGAGGGGTAATAACCTCAACCGATCTCCACTGAAATGGAATTTAACCTGTTATGAGTACTAAGTTAAATATATCTTATTATTTATTAAATAAAGTTTTGCATTATCAGGTAGATAAAATAGCATCGAATAAGAAATTCCATCATGACCAGGTGTACTATTTTTTTTAAAGCATTCTCTTATTCACAAAAAGTAAAGTCTTGCTGTAGACAATTATATTTTTTTGAATAAAATAAAGGTTTGTTTACCGATACATAATATGGCGACAAACTACATAATAAATCTTGCTTTTCTCGTCGGAAGTACCTGGTCTAGCCCTTCTCAAACCCTTAACCCAATGTATTTAATGCCACATATCCACTGAGCTAGTATTTTCATCAATGGAGTTCCTATATGATTCCCAATTATTACAATCAACTGCCGTAATTAATTTCCTAGCTTCATAAATTTTTCGCTCTAAAATTGTTAATTATTACGTCTCAGATTTTCAAGCGCTAACCTTCTTTCAGCTACGATTTTTGACAAATTTTGATTCCGATAAGACTTGGGTACAAATTTTCCATGAATATTATTGAAGTATCTAATTAAATTAAAAAATTAAATGTTTTTTCCACAGCAATATTTAACTGTTCAACAAATCTCTAGTTTCCCTTCAAAACGTATAAATCTTTCGCCTTTTACAATACTTTAAATAAATTGTAAAGATGCGTTATTTTATATGTTAATAATAATTTATTCTTTTATGCTTTCGAACAATAGAGAAAATTAGGTAAACTTTGACTTCAGACTACGTGATGCTACAGCGATACTTGCAGGCAGGGAACGGCTCTGAGAGACCGCGAAATCCAAATTGTACACTAATTATTTTTAAAATCTATTATATTATAGTTTTTTTCATTCTTTGAAATGTATATTGTGAAAATAAAAAAAAAAACATCTGATATTGCGAAAACATTTTTATTTCTTGTGCAAATGATAATACGATCAAACAAAATTACATTCTATTGTGCAAAACATATACCAGTAAGGTACATAAAATGCTTAAAATAATAGTAAAATTCATATATATGTTAAACTATAATTTCACTACTGAGTATAAAAGTAAAATTTTAAGTCATTAATATAATAATAAAATATAGTAATAAAATATATTTATAAAATTCCGTTCATTACTATTGAACACATGTCAATTGCATTTACAAAATTTACTTTTGCTGTTTTAGTATTAAAATTAAATTATTTTAAGCATCTTTTAACATATAGTACAACCATTTAAAAACGTCTAAAGCTAATTCTACATATTACGTAGCTCATATTATGTCAAGTATGTTATAATATTTAATCTATTAATTAATAACTTTCTATTAAGTGTTTATAAGATTACTTTTAATGTTGGGATTTAGCAATGCACAACACAATGTGATTCATCTAGAAAAAGAGATTTATTATATATTAGTAATATACAAATATGAAAAACCCAGTGTGGTGTGGTTTTATTGTTTTATTTTTATAACACAATAAAACCACTAACCTAAAAAAAGAGAATCGCCACTTAAATGTCCATGCATAAAGCAAATACACGCCTACCGATTTTACATTCTCCTACACCCTAAGGTTGCCTGGCAGGCAGAGATCACTTATAGCGATAAGGGAGCCTGCTGTACATTTTCTTATGTGATGTATTTTCTGTACTTTCTCTTTATTTTGTTTTGTACAGGAAAGTATTATTATGTAGAATATTTGTAATAATAGCGGTTACCCATAAAGAAGTTTCAAATATTAATACGCTATTCTTATTATTTTATATATTTATTTTTATATAATTATATAAAATAATATATTTTATATAATAAGAATAGCGTATTAATATTGATTATACGCTATTCTTATTAGTGAAATTAAAGTTGAACATTAACGGAAAATTTAACCAAAACTTAACACTCGAAACAAAAAAGAGCAAAATTTTATACACTGAAAGAAGAAAAGAAAAGTTATAAAAGCATAATTAACAGGTTATAGGTAATAGCAAAAAGATAAACTTTAAATTGTATATATATCTACATATAGATAAACAAGCTTGTAGCAAGTTAACATCAGAACATATTTCTATTTATATTTATGTGATTATTAATATTATTTTAAGCCAAAACTGAAATTTACACTACATATTTCTTTGCTTGCTGAATTTTTATAACTTTAATCTTTATAGTATATACAAACGCACAAACAAACGCAAGGACACCCAAACCGACAAAACCGACAGACATTTTAAAAAATCGTTTTGGTTTATTAATAGTGCCCCAATAATAGATATTCCCGTATTTCTTCCACGTAGCGATAAGTTACAATTTCGTTATATGTATGATAGGTTAACCACTGAGAGAATTCAAAAGTCTTCTGGTCACAAAAATAAAGATTTTTTTGTAAAGAAGATGATAAATCTTGTATTTAATGCGCATGTCGTTTGATAACATGATTGTAGTAGCTCCTTAAGACGCGATAGTTTAATAAGTTAAAATTGTAAAAAATCAATCAATTAGGCAGCGGCAGTATAAATAAATGTTTATTTGTAATCGACCGAATGTAATGAATTTATAAAAAATTGTTGATTTTTACTGTTTTTGTGAGTAGTCGTGCATCAGGAGATTGCACGAAGTAGGAGGGCCGAATGTAATATTTATAAGTTTTAATATTCGCAATAATTTATTATAAAAATGTAAATCAACCTCTTTGTTTAATAAAAAGATGTTTTAAAATAAGTAATAGAGAACTGTCACCAGAGAATATTAATAAAATGACGCTTTATGTGGTCGGAAAATTCGAGATATACTTTTAGACTTGGAGCGGAAGAAGAAAGAACATATTGTATTAGAATTTAAGATAGACATTGTACAAGCTTAATAGTATTTTACTCTGGAAGAAATATAAGTTCTGTAAAAGCCTCGAGGTGTTTGATTTCGTTACACATACATATATGTAAATAATGCTTTGTATACTGATTATTTTTAAAATTTATTATATTACAGTTTCTTTCTTTTTTGAAATGAATATATGTATATAATGTGATATGAAACATTAATTATGTGATGTGATGAAAATAAAAAAAAATCATTGGAGATTGCAAAAATATTTTTACAAATAATAAATCGATTAAAAAGACATTTTACAAAACAAGATACATAAAATGCTTAAAATAGTAGTAAAATTCAAATAAATACATGTTAAACTATAATTTCACTATTAAGAATAAAAGTGATTTTTTTAAGCTATTACTGAATATACATATTTAATCAATCAATTCTTTTTTATATATTCAATCAGCACTGAGGCAATTCAACCTTAGGAACTTTAATAATAAGTAAATTATTTTTGAATTCTTCGATATCCATGATAAAGTTCTTGTCATCTTCATGTGGGTCCCCGGAATTGCTGGCGTTTAAATAATGAAGCTTCAAGCTCTTTGGTTTTGTATCTTCTGCTGTTTCATTTCCATCTTTGGGCTTGTTTCCGACAATCTAAATTAAAAAATAATAAAAAAAATTAAATATTTCTAGAGTCCATATCGAGTCACAGTGTTTGTTTATAAGCGAATGGGTTGTGAGTTCAATTCTTACTCCAACCTGAATATTTAGTTATTGACTCTGACAAACCACGGTGTTGAGTTGCGCCACTCATAACACATTTTCTCTAAAATTTGTCGGAACATATACTATTTGTAACAGATTGGAAAATTTATATACATTTCTATTGCACAACATATAAAAGGACATGTACCTGACTGACTAAGGTAAGACGCACACACAGCCGTAACTGCTGATGGTAGAAACGTAATATTTGGACAGATGTTTATTTTCATAATCTGGACATCCACTAAGAAAGGATTTTGATAATTTTTAACCCTAAAGGGATGAAATAGGCGTTTGAAAGTTTGTACGGAAAAATTTTGAAATCGCCACCGATTTTTATAAAAATTTTAATTCCGACTGTTAAAAATATTTTATTGAACACGTGTGTCGTGGTTTTTTTAGAATTCACTCCTAAGGGTGCAAATAAGCGGGCGAAGCTGCGCGCGCCCACTAGTAATACATATTATTTAAAACATTTATAACATGCAATGTAAATATATTAAATTAAATAGCTAAGCGTGCAGTTGTACAATCAATTTAAGTTATTGTTTTAAGAAGTATATACAAAGTTATTTTGTCAGCACCACTTTAAATGAAATAACAGTCTTAACTACTTTATAAAAGCCAACTAAATTACAATTATTTTATTTTTCCCAAAAATTCAAAAGTGATTGCTTGAAATAAAATAAATAATAAAATTATCGCTGTAACATAAAACGTCATTTTTCTTGAACGATGCACGCAGACATAAACCTATCAAAAGGAAACCGTAATGAAAAAAAAAGAGGTGAATTATTACCTGAACAGAAAGTTTCCTAAACAACTTCTTGTTACCAAAGGAGAAGTGGTTTTCGATCCAATTGTCGATGTCTCCAATTTTAACTTGGTGTAGCGCCTCAGCCTATAATAATATAAGCACAATAAGTAAAATCTTCGACAAAAACAATTAAATAATTTTAATAAATACAAAATGTAACCATTGTAACGCAGTTCTATTAATTAAAAAATATGAAAACTCCGCCACTAAACTTCAAACGACTGTATATAGTTTATTGTTTCATAACGAAACAAAAAAAACTATATCAAAATCGGATCGGAGCTATAGATAGAAATTGTTTGCGTTGGGGGTTAAAAATGCATTTCATTTTATATATATCTAACATTATTAAAAAAGGCGGAACATGGCAACAGTTTTGATGTATAATTATGTATATTTTACTCATATATTATTACCATTTCACCAGACGTCAGTTGATCAAAATAATGCAATTACCTCAATAAACTCCTTTTGAAACTGGTACTGTTGGCTCACGATCTCATCCCAATATTTTTCAACCTGCAAATTTGATGACAATTTCATTTACAAACAAATCAAAGATTATATATATATATATATATATATCTTTTTTATCCTTCCAAAAATAATAATAGTTTTTGTCTGCTGCAATAAAACTTATCTGTCATATTTTTATTTATATTGGCTTGCCTAACAGAACAAAATAAAAACCAATATATTCTTTATTGAATTAGGGCGAGCACTTTTAATTGGTCAAGTTATATTGATGTGCCTGATAGGATTAGGTCATCAGATCAGATAATCAAATAAAGTAATATTTAATGTGAAGTAAAGATCTCAAACGTTTGATCAACTATACACTAGATTAAGAATTGCAGTCTAAAAAACAGTTCGAGAAATTCGAAAGATCATAAAAAGCGTTGTGTACTTATTTGGTTTTAGTATGGTTCAATCTTAGCCACTTTTTCTCCAACCAACAAATTTCTCTGTGTCACAATGAAGATTAGCCTAGTGTTAACATTTTCTTACCCATTTTCCACCAAATTTATGAGGTATTGCGTTTTGAGTGGCAGAACTTAACGCCGCGATTTTCGTTAGTTGTTGCGCTCAATACCAGAGCAAGGAAATAAAAATATTACATCTTTTATAACCCCGAGTAGATATCGAACCCCCAACTGTCGCGTTTACAGTCGCACGCTTGTGCCCCTGTGCCACGATAGCCTCCTCGTATCGGGATCCAGCGACCGCACGTGAGCCAGCCGCATCCCATTGATATTAAAGTGATGTTAAAATGTTTTTAAAAATTAATGTTTTATCGTGTTGACAATTTTAGTAAATTTACTGAAAATTAAAGACTTTTTTTTTAACGACTACTAAACTTGTCAACCTATTGTCAAGAAAGTGACTCCATGACTTCTATATTCTATTTTATATCAAAGAATTTACCCCCTGCAACTGACGTGAATAAATTTTTACAATTTTGCTAAAGTGGATCATTTTCCATTTTTCAATTGCAATGAGAAGAAAAATATTTTTCAAGTAAAATTTTATATTTTTATTTTTAATATTAGAATAAATATACATAAGGAGACAAATATTCCATACATTTTTGGGCCCAGAATGTAAAGAGATGAAAATGGTATGATTTAATAGATTTAGGTACATCATTCCCTCCCTAAAAACTATATAAATTTTGGCAATCTGGGAGCTGAGTTATTAGAAATTTGATAAAAGTGAGGTTAAGTTCGCACGATTTCTTGAACATCAACTTCTATAAAATATGTGAAAATATTTTACCATTTAAGTATTCTGTTGTTTGTGTCGTTTGTTTAAGGAACGTAATTCAGTATGTTAAGTAAATAATTCAGTAGTTTAAGCGGGCGAAGCCGCGAGTGGGCCGCTAGTCTTTATAATATTAATATAGATAAAATGCAACTTATCTATACTTATAATAAATTTGTAGAAAAGTCGTTTCTGTACATTGAAAATATTAAAAAAAAATAGCCAGGATTAAAGGATAATTATCAGAATCCATTTCCAACCTTTTCGGAATTTTTGTCTGTTTGTATGTTTATCTGTTTATGTGAACACGTATCACGTAAAAAGTAAACAATAAATTTAAGCAACTTTTATACATCAAAATTACAAATAAATCAAAGTAACTTTTAGTGTTTATTTCATTGTAATCGCTTTACTCTATCAAAAGATATAAGTATTTAAGTTTTCAAGAAGTTTATATTTGAGATAGTAAAAAATCGATACAAGTAACGCTATCTATTGACTAATAGTAGGTACTAACGAATCTTGATACTCTCTATCATACACGTAACGCTATCTATTGACAACAAATAGTAGGTACTAACGAATCTTGATAACGCAAAAAACATTCTGTGGAGTTAAACACTAATTACGACGGGAGGAATATTCTAATACTTTAGCACAACATCGTTTTCGGTTAATATAATTTTATGTGAGATGAAATTTAACATAAAAATAGCATTTTTAAACTGTCCATAATGTACTTCATTTTTTTAAGATATTTATATTTGAAAAAAAAACAGAAATGTACGCAACGATATCTATTGACTACATATGATAATGAATGTTGATAACGCATAAAACATATTGTTGAGTTATTATTTGTTAAACGTTAATTACGTCGTGTAAGTGTGATCTATACTTATAATTAATTTGACATAAACATAATAGTATATTTTTAACAATGTTCGAACGGTTAAATCCAAAAAAAAAATCGTATATTTAAAATTTTTGTCATAAACTATTTATGCAGTGTGTTGCAGTGTGTTGTAGTAAATAATTTTTATCTTTTTTTAACACAGTGATAAAGAATGACTTAATATTAAAATCAATATTTTGAATAGATTATTCAGTCCGTTCGTTAGTTTATGTTATTAATATTTTTTTAAGAAACGTATTAAAAAAATAACTTTTGGGAGCAACCTCTAAAAATTATGTGTCAAAAAAAAAATGCTCTGTTTATAAAAATATCCCGCAGTAATATTTCATAACTTACAAGCGACGCGTACCGACATTGCACTATTGCACCTGTATGTTGCATGTATGTATATTATAAGATAACTTTATTATTTTCCGTCTGTCCGTCTGTCAAGACTATTTTGTACAAGATCGGTTAAAGGCTAGATACCTCAATGTTCAAGTCTATATTCCCTAACAGCACAAAAAATCTATCATCTAAATCATCGCAATCAAATGACGATGAAATATGAGGGTTTATGCTTCGTTTTTTGTCGCATTTTCTATCATGACTATAGGGTACTTCCCGTTGTTAAAACGTGCGGCAGGTATAAAGGAAAATCCTAATTTTATTTTTCAAAAATTGACTACTTATTGTATTTGTGTCACAAAAAAAAACCATTAGGTACAAATTGTAATCTGTACTTAATTTGATACAAAATGACAACTTAATTAGTTGTTCTTTTGGTGTATCTCCATTCATGAAACTGGTACAAAACTCTCGGGTCATGAGTACGACTTGAACTTGACCGAAAATGTTGATTATTTTATAGATTATATAAAAATGCCCAAAAACGTGCTTTCTATTCCGTATACCAATTATATATTTAACTAATAATATATATTACTAATTTAAAAACTGTACAGGAGCGTGAATACTTATTCAAATCAATTAATTAATAATTAAGCCTTTTTGTAATATCTATATTTCTTAAATGAATAATCATGTAATTCAAGCGGGCAAAGCCGCGAGCAGGCAGCCGCTAGTAAATAATAAAATACATATAATTTATATAATATCAAAATACATACCGTAAGAAGCTCTACAGTCTCCTTATCTTTAAGAGTTGCTTCACCTTGGTAGTACGCATTCACTATACTATTAGTAGATGAGGGGTTCAGATTCGCAACTCGAAGACGTTTCTCTCCTAATGGCAACTGACGTACCTTTATCTGTTTAGAAAAAGTATTAATTAAAAAAAAATATATAATAACATTGAACCTAATATAAAAAAATAACTTAACCTATTTAGGATTAATTTGATGTCCATCTATTTATTTGGACAGACCGTTTGCTCGATGAAAGCTATTAATTTCAAGATAGCATCTAGGTATAAAGCTAAAATGAATATCAAATTTTCAGGTCCACATTTTTTTTTTTTTTTTAATTTTAATTCTTATTTACACTACAGACTTATGGTCCGTACCTTTTGTTATTATTACATTTCTTTTAATTTTTTTTCTGTAGATATTACCTAAAACTAGACTTATGTTATTACATACATATATCTCTATATTTACATAATATCTGCTTAAGAAAGTCCAGTTATTAATTTCAGTTGCCACTTACTAACTTAATCTAACACTATAATCTAAGTCTACATGCATAAAAACAAACATTCATTGTAAATAAATTAGGTCCACATTGGAACACCTCTGTTTTTAGTTAAGCTGACAAAGTTATTAAAAGAGATAAGCGTTGATGTATCTTGCGTCGGATTTTATAGGAATTTCGCCGCGTAATTAATACCTTTAGGGTATTTACTTCCCATTCTAATTAATTTCCCATTTGTTTAATTTCATATAGGATTTTTAATATTGATTATTGCTTTTTTTGCTACCTTATATAAAGTTTCGCAGTGATTTAACTTTAAATTAAAATGCTTTGCATTAAGACCGAGGTCATTGTAACGCAATGGGCCAGCGTCGGAAAGAACGAGTAGACGCGATGATTGTGGATTCGATCAGCACTCGGGGGAAAAATTGTATTTTAATTATACACAACGGAGTGATTCAACACTAGGTTCCGTCAACCTATACGGCTATGGGGGTCTGGTGGGGGATCAAAGCTTCAAACAGTTTTTATTTGTTTTACAGCAAAAATATGAAATAAATTGTTATTTACCTCAGGCCTTTCGTGCTCAGACAGTGGCTTCCATTTTATATTTTTATAAACTTTTTCAGATATCGTGATAGCTTCATTCCAAGCGAGGTTTCCTTGTACAAGTACCTTAAAACGTATTTTTTACTTTAAAATAATAAACTAAGTAATATTTCTTGATACAAAGACTATAATTTTTGAATTTTTAATGGTGCAATGATAATGGCATGAGGGCAAATGTAGCTAAATGTAGTCATATAAAAATCACACGTAATGTACGATCTGTTCCTTCATTTTACTCCATTAAAGAATTATAAATATTATATACATACATATATAGAATAAAGTTAAAGTTGTTTAATTCTATTAGGATTTTAAAAACTACCGCCATTTTTATAGTTAATAAAATATTTTCTCAAATAGAGAATCAAGAAAAAAGAGCAAAACACTGAAAAGCGAAAAAATATTAAATATAACTGTTTTGCATTACAACAAAACAATTATTATGTGTTGGATAAAACACAGTGTTAGAGTGAAGAAGTCATCCGTGATTTAGTCTATTGCATTACAAACTTACCAGTCTGTCCATTATAACGATTAATTAAAGAAATAACTATCTTACATCGGGATCGATTCTCACTCGTGGGAGTAACTACTTTCATTTCCTTGTTCTGGTCACAAGCAAGGCGCGACATGCAATGTCCTGAAAGTTGTGTGTCCTAGCACAATATTCAACAATGTCTTAACACTATGTTCCCTATGCCTACCCTATTACACGCAGGATACGGCGTGAAACTAAAATAAAATCAGTTTCACGTTGTATCCCGCACATAGTGGTGAAAATCAACGCCGGTACCAGAGCGAAGAAATGAAAATATTAATAAATAAAAATTTACTCTCCCGTCGAGTTACGTAAAATGGGGATCTACATCACAACCGTCGCGTTACAGGCACACTCTTGTGTCATGACGGCCGCTAAACAAAATAATAATAGTAATAATATGTTTTTTTTTTATTCAAATTGTAATATCCATACGATTATATGCAGTCATGCTATTCTCACCTGCAAGTACATTTTCCCTAACAACTTGTGAGTGAATTGTTTCAATTCGGAATACGTAATACGACGTATGACGGCAGCTTTGTCCCTCGGAGATATATAGGGCTCCATAACAACATTTAATCGGACATCTCTGTAACAAGTATTTAATTCAGTAAATAGTTTAAATTGTATTGGCTTTGGTATTTGTTTGGTTTTCTACAAAAAAAGTGACCAAATTTTCGATTATAGGTTAACAGGAAACATAAAAGTTGAGAAATTTAAGTTTGCATTATGCATTTCTTAGATTTTTTGAAGCTTGTTACTTGCCAAATTTTATAATTCCAGGTCAAGGTAAAAATAATTTATAACATTTTTTTATTTCGGGGACAATTTCATACAAAATAGCATAAACTCTCGTATCTTTTGATTGCGTTGACTTGAAGAAAATATGTCGAGGTGATCTTGACAAAAAATGGTCTTAACAGACAGAAAGACAGTCAAATATACAAAAATAGAATTTAACAAGGGTTCCATTTTCTTCTTCATGAGGTAAAAGTTATCACACTTGAACATGGTGTGTAATCCTAACTTTTCCAGCTCCTCCGGCTGGACGAGCAAGTTGTAGTAGGAGCGCGCACGCTCCTCCCGCACCGCCTCGAACAGCTGCGGCGTGAGGCGGCCCGCGTGCATCTCGCGCGACACCAGCTCCACCAGCAGCTGTGGGTCAATGGAGGATGATGTGAGGATCGAGACATTCGAGGGAATCTGATGTCGTACATTCTTATTTTAAATGCTACGATAGTTAAAATAATAATACGACAAGTAGGGAAAGCTAAATTTTATATTTACACAATTTCAATATAACATGTTTTTAACGGACTTCTGTAATAAAAGGAGGTTATCCTGTATTTTTTTGTTTGTTACCTCAGAACTTTTAACTGAGTGAACCAAGTTTAACGATTCTTTTTTATTTGAAAGCGTCCCGTGTAACCTATTTTAATTTGGTCCATTTCTGACAATGAAATTCATGAAAAAATCACTTAAGTCTTAAATTTGCATGAAGTATATGCGCGACCTATGGACGAATAACTCAATATCCCGCAAACCGATTATGATGATTCTTTTTTTATACAATTCAAGGGTAGTTCAAGGAAAGTTTGGTTAGGTTCTGTTTGTGGGATCCGGTTAAAATTGGCTCGTCGGTTTTTGTTTTGTTAAAAACTGGTCCACAATCATATTTAAAATACTTAAAAAAAGTGTTAAAAAAGTTTATATTTACATGTAGATTCTGGTTGTAACCGTTCACTTTCAACGTCAATCCTTTGTCAGAAACATACAACGAGTGCGATAAGTCCGCCACAGTCGCCGGGTACAATTGTTCCTGTTACAACAGAAAAATAAAATAGAATTATTTCTACATACAATTTCACAATATAGTGTTAGAGTTTATATAAATTATATATAATATATTTCGTATACTTGTCAATACTTGTAGATTCAGTTGGTCATATTATTATTTGTCTACCCACTGATATATTTACTGTTAAAGATTTCTTATAAAGTATTTTGTAATTTGTAAGTCAGTTGAGCTTGAGACGTAGCAGTGGACGTACCAATAAAGCTTTGTACTAAGTTATACTTTTATTCTGAGCCCCTTTATATCTCAGAAGTGGCACCCGCAAAGAAGTACTCGGCTAATCAACATCAGTTACAATGGACACGACAAATAATTCTCATCAGGACACAAGCAAGGCCGGCCGTACGAGAGAAGATTTAACACCACCAAGAAGTGTACGTGAACCGGCCAGGTCACCACGGGGAGATACTCGTGCACATTTTTCGAGGCAAAGGGCGGTACGCAGTACTGCTCGTAGTAAATTACGACGTTCAGTGCGGCGCCGTCACCAACCCGACGACGGCACATGTATAAGTAGTTCAAGTGATGTCAGTTATGCGCGATCCACTAGAAGTACGCGACGGGGTCTAAGGAATCACCATCAGAGGCGGAATCGAAGGCGTCATCGCAGTAGCAGCAGTGAGGGTTCAACGTCATCACATTTGAGGAATGGCAGTGGCCGACGACGGCGCCATAGCAGTGAGAATATTGCCAACAGTGAAAGAAAGAGGGTACGTAGTAACATTGATAATAATTTGCATGATACTCATTTACTCATACGTGAAATGTTGCAATCAATGAATAAGTCGCAAAATCGCGATGATAAATTTCCCATGTTAGGAAACGTTATACCGGAATTTGACCCCATGTCAAAAGATCAAACAATAAATACGTGGATTTGTAAGGTAGAAGAGTGTTCACAAATATACGGTTGGTCTGATAGACAGATTATTCATTATGCGTTGCCGAAATTAACTGGTTTGGCTAAATCATGGTACGAAGGATTACCCTCTTTATTATTTAGTTGGACAGAATGGAAAGAAAAATTATTAGAATCATTTCCTAGTAGGGATGACTATGCAGAATTACTTACAGAGATGTTGTCGATAAAAGCTAAAATAGGTGATTCGTTGGAACACTACTACTATGCTAAAATAAAATTACTTAACCGTTTAGAAATAATTCATAAGCGAGCAGTAGATTGTTTATTATATGCAGTAGATGATAGATCAGTAAGGTTAGGTGCAAAAGCAGCTGGTTTTACGGAACCCGAACAAGTGTTAAGATATTTTAAATCCGTTAAGCAAAATTTTCGAGACATTGATCGTAATAAATTTTTCACAGAGAAAAAATTAAGTCAAAATTTACCAAATAGTAATATTCATTTTAATAATAACAAGTCAAATAGTAATATTCATTTTACTAATAATAAGTCAACACGAGTACAAAATGATAGTACAAAGAAAGTCTGTTATAATTGTAATGAACCCGGACATTATAGTTATAAATGTACGAAACGTATTCTAAAATGCACAATATGTAACAAAATAGGTCACCTGGCGGCTACATGCTCGAATTTACCAACTAAAGCAATAAATAATGATGATAAGAGTATATTAAAAATAATTAAAGACTCTGATGCTAACAATAAGTATATTTTAAATATGAAGGTGAATGATAGGTTAGTGGTAGGTTATGTGGATTTAGGTAGTCAGTGTACACTAATACGTCACAATATTGCTATGGAACTTAATTTAAAATGGTCTCAAAATAATTTACCTAATTTAAGAGGTCTAGGTAATAATCTTATTTTACCACTCGGTAAGACTGAAGTTAAAATTAACATACAAAATATTTGCGAAACCATTGAAGTGTTAATTGTAAGTGATAATGTTATCAGCTATCCTATTTTAGTAGGTCATTCATTTACAGAAAAACCTGGTATTGTTATTACTAAAACGCCACAAGGTTTACATTTTACAAGATGTTGTAGCGAAAAGTTACGTTTATTTTCGAACAGCAATATAAATATACCTGCGAAAACAGTTGGTATAGTGAAGGTTATGTCAGATAATAAATACTCTGGTTTGTTTTATGTTCACGGTTCATTGCGACGTCAACAAAAATGTGAATTCTATTTAATGCCAGGGGAATACGAACTTGAAAATGGTCAGGGTTCAATTTTAATACTAAATATTTCTCTTAATGATTTAAAAATTAAAGAAGGAACATTAATAAATAGAGCTAAACCAATTGTCGACGAAATACCTGTTAATATTTTAAATTTAGATGATTTAGATAAACTCCATATAGGGGAAGGTTTAAGTAATGAACAAATAAACAGCTTACAACAATTACTAAGTGAATTTAAAACTTGTTTTTCGAGTGGATTAAAAGATTTAGGTTTTACCGATATTGTTAAAATGGATATCGAGTTAATTGATTCTAAGCCTGTAGTATACCGACCATATAGGTTACCATATGCAGATAGGGAATTAGTAAGGGTAATGGTTCAAGATATGTTAAACGCCGGTGTTATTAAAGAGTCAAATTCTTCGTATGCCAGTCCAGTTGTTTTAGTAAAAAAGAAAACGGGTGATAAAAGGTTGTGTGTTGATTATCGTGCTCTCAATAATAAAACTAGAAAAGAACACTATCCATTACCGCTTATAGATGATCAGTTAGATTTATTAGCCGGCAATAATTTATTTATTTCATTAGATTTATTTTCGGGCTACTATCAGATAGCTATATCGGAAGGCTCACAAAATAAGACTGCGTTTGTTACTCCGGATGGGCAATTTGAATTCACTAGAATGCCATTCGGACTAGCAAACGCCCCGTCCGTTTTTCAGAGGACAATGAATAAAATATTAGCTGAGGCAAAAATAAAATATGCTTTAATATATATGGATGATATTTTAATTTCAGCTAAAACATTTTCTGAGGGAATTAATAGATTACGTGAAGTGTTAGGATTGCTAAAGAATGGCGGTTTGACTCTAAAATTAAGTAAATGTCATTTTTTTTATGATACGATAGATTTTTTGGGTTTCGAAGTTAGTAAAAATGGTATTAGACCAGGTTCTCGAAAAACAATAGCTATCTCGGAATTTCCGATACCGAAAAATGTACACGATATTAGAAGATTTATTGGTTTAGCGAGTTTTTTCAGAAGGTTCATTAAAAACTTTGCACTTATTGCTAAACCATTGACTGACCTTTTAAAAAAGAATTTCTCTTGGAAATGGACTAATGAACAAAAAGAATCATTCAATATGTTAAAAGAAAGATTAGTAGAACGACCTTTATTAGCACTTTATGATCAAAAACTTGAAACAGAATTGCACACAGATGCATCAAAAATAGGTATTGCGGGAATATTGTTACAAAAGGGAGTTGATAGTTTATTGCGACCGGTGGCATACTATAGTCGGAAAAATAGTAACGAAGAACAAAGAATGCATTCATTTGAATTAGAAACATTAGCAGTTGTGTCTTCACTAAATCGTTTTAGAGTGTATTTATTAGGAATAAAATTCAAAATTATTACAGATTGTAGTGCTTTGCGTACAACTTTCACGAAGCGTGATCTAATTCCGCGAATAGCTAGATGGTGGATTCAGTTTCAAGAATTTGATTGCGAAATAGAATATCGATCTGGGAACAAAATGAATCATGTAGATGCCCTTAGTAGAGGGCCTGTTTGTGATTATGCGTCAGAATGTGATTTAAGAATACTAGACGTATTAAATGTTAATACTGAGGATTGGATAGCTACTATTCAAAATAGTGATTATGAAATAAGAAAAATAAAAGAAACTTTACTATTAAAAAACACTAAAGCTACCGTTGATATATATAATAATTATCAGTTAAAAGGCGGAAAAGTCTATAGAAAGACGGATGATGGAATTAAGTGGGTTGTACCAAGAGGGGTTAGGTGGCAAATTTTACGCATGAATCATGACGATATCGGTCATTTTGGGTTTGAAAAAACATTAGAGAGAGTTAAATCAACATTTTGGTTTCCAAAAATGCGGAAATTTATTAAAAAATATTGTAATTCATGCCTGGAATGTGCCTATCATAAAATACCGGGGGGTAGGAAGGAAGGAATGCTTTTCCCTATACCTAAGAAAGATATACCATTTCACACAGTACACGCTGATCATCTTGGACCATTTGTTCGAAGTCGAAAAGGTAACACATTTATACTGGTTATAATTGACGCTTTTACGAAATTTATTAATATATCAGCTGTGAAGAATACCAAAACATCTACCACTATTAACGTATTTAAAGAACATTTTAGCTATTTTGGAAATCCACAAAGACTTATTACTGACAGAGGATCATGTTTTACTAGCAATCAATTTAAAGCGTTTGTTAAAAGTCGTAATATAAAGCATATTCTTAATTCGGTGGCAACACCGAGAGCAAATGGTCAAGTCGAAAGATTTAATCGAACAATATCGGACGCGCTTAGCACACAATGTCATGGTCTTAAAGATAATTTATGGGATGAATGCTTAGGGGATATTCAGTTAGGTTTAAATACCACTATTCATAAAACTACTCAAAAGAGCCCGTCTGAGTTATTATTCGGTTATAAAATAATTAGTAGCACAGAAAATATAATTAACGAAATATTTGATGACACTGAAAAACGGTTGTCGGAAAATGAACTCGTAACTGTTAGGGATAACGTTAGTGGTCAAATTATAGAAAATCAAATTAATATGAAAAATAGATATGATAAAACTCGCAAAATCGCTCATTCATATAAAATTGGCGACTTGGTCCGCATAGAACGTAATTATTCTGAAAAGGATAGCATAGGTAAATCTAAAAAATTATTACCAAAGTTACAGGGTCCATACAGAATTTCTAAAGTCTTACCTAACGATCGTTATTTAGTTGAAGATACACCTTTAACTCGTAAAAATAATAAGCGGTATGAAAACGTAGTTGCAATCGATAAAATACACCCATGGGTAACTTTTCAACGAGATGTTTCTAGCTCCGAATCTGAAGAAAACAGTAATGACACAGAGTAATGAGTACCATGCTAATTATTAGTTACTACATTAATGTACTAAATTATGAAATTTATATATGTTTTGTGTGAGCCAATGTTTTTGGTTAAGTTTATAGTTTACGCTTTGTATTTATTAAAAAGACGAATGAAAAATGTTTAAGATTTGATTAGCTAAAAGTATATTTATTTTGATGTTAGTGTATTTTGATGTTAAGTGTATTTTGCTATATTAAATGATTGTGATATTGATGTGGAATTTATAAATATGATATATGATTTATGGTCAGTGCCGAGACACAGATGATTACAGTAGCAGACTACAGCGTGGGCTATTGGGCTAGTGCCAGAAGCTGGCACAGATAGCTTTTTAGCAGACTGCGCAGATGTAGGCTACAGATGTATCAGTGTCATGATTATATGCACAGATGACAGAGGGCAGACTATAATGTTGTGAGCTGAGTGGTGAGTGAAATTGATTTCATGGATATCCCCAGCAGATTGCAGCATTTATAGGCCCGTGATTTAGTCAGTGCAGAGGTAGAAATGGCACAGATGACTGTTGAGAATCGAAATGTTGTAGATGTGAATATATATGTGAATTTGTGAATTTATTCATGTGTTGAATGTTAAGTCTATAGATGTGAATTTGAATTGTGAATGTGAATAGTGAACATTTTCTTTTGTTTTTGTTTGTTCGAATATTAATAATGGATAAAAAAGAAAATAACTTCAATTGTTTTGTTTTTTTACTACAGAGTAAATAGTAAACAATAATTAAGTTATGAAAATATATGTTATAAAAGTTTAAATTTGTGTGTGATGTTAAAATTAATAAAATAACTTTAATTACTACTATGGTATTATGTAATATTAATAGTAAAGATAAAGTAATTTGGTATAATGTAAGTTACTGTATGTGTTCGTATAAGTTGCTTAATTGTTTAATGCGAGAGGACTCGCCTTTCTTCAGGAAGGCCGAGCTGTTAGAGTTTATATAAATTATATATAATATATTTCGTATACTTGTCAATACTTGTAGATTCAGTTGGTCATATTATTATTTGTCTACCCACTGATATATTTACTGTTAAAGATTTCTTATAAAGTATTTTGTAATTTGTAAGTCAGTTGAGCTTGAGACGTAGCAGTGGACGTACCAATAAAGCTTTGTACTAAGTTATACTTTTATTCTGAGCCCCTTTATAATAGTTTCTCGTAAAACTGCAACATGTACTGTGGTGCAAAATAAATTAATAAAGTTTTTAGCTAATAAAAAAAGGTGATAAAAATATTGTTCAGTTTCACGCTGTATCCCAAGCTAAAGCAGTGTAGGTAGATGAAATAGATTCTCTTTACCTACACACCGTTTCCAACGATTCGCCAAATATTTTCAGGAATTGCGTGTTGAGTGATGGATATCAACGATGCGGTTTGTCTTGTTACCAGAGAAAATGAAAATAACAGATTCCCCTCTTCACTTGGGGGCATCAAACCCAATACCGTCGCGTTAACAGTTATTCGCTATGCCGCTGCGATAACTTGGACAAATAATATATGAATAAAAATGCTAAGGGAAATGTAAGTCTATTGTTAAAAAAGTATTGACGTAAGGCAAACCTTCGTAATTTTTTTGCAGTGCCTAATTATTAAAGAGATCTCAAGTTTTTTTTTTAATTCAAGCTTAACCAAGCTAGAGCCCTTTCATCTGATACCTCACTTGAATAATAATAGTTTTCAGATTTTTTCCTAAACTATACTAGCTGTAGAGGCTAGGTACCAAATTTCATAATTCTAGGTCAACCGGGTCGAAATATGTGTTTATTGCGATAAAACGGTTATATCTTTTTATAAGTAAACTAGAGGGCGCGCGCGGCTTCGCCCGCTTATTAGGAGTGAATTCTAAAAAAACCACGAAACACGTGTTCAATAAAATATTTTTAACAGTCTGAATTTAAATTTTTATAAAAATCGGTGGCAATTTAAAGATTTTTCCATATAACCCCTTTCAACCCCTTATTTGAACCCTTAGGGGTTGAATTCTTAAAAACTATGAAACACGTATTCAAATTTTAAATTTTATAAAAATCGGTACAGTTTAAATTTTTTGCCATACACACTTTCAACCCCTATTTTGTCCCTTTAGGGTTAAAATTTTTCAAATTCCCTTCTTAGTGGATGTCCAGAATATGAAAATAAACATCTGCCCAAATTTCACGTTTCTACCTCAGCGGTCAGCGGTTACGGCTCTGCGTGCGTCTTACCTCAGTCAGTCAGCACAAGTCCTTTTATATATATAGATGTAGAAATATATTTTTTCAGGAAATCATAGGGCCGTATATTTGAGTATATGGTTTGAATTTTAACTCGATACCTCCAAGCGTTTCTGAGATAAATGTTCTTGACAGACAGATTGACAGACGGACGGACAACAAAGTGATCAAAGAAAGAATAAGGGTTCCTTTTTTTCTTAAAACCCTAAAAACAGCTGCCTTGTAAATAAAGAATAATATATTAGACAAGAAAAATATATGTATGTATATGTATACCTTGAGCCCTTGTTGTAATACATCAGTCCAGAGATCGATGAGACAAGCGCTGGAACATACCAAATAATCAATATTATATTAATTTCTTTCTGATCAATTCAGAGCGGAGATAAGCTGAGGTAAGCGTCATTTGCTGATGTATTATTTTCATCTAATCAATATTGAGCCTTTCGTGGCGTAGGAGCACAAGCGTGCGATTCGATTCCCAGTCAAGAAAATAAAATATTTAATATTTTCATTTCTTCGCTAAGGCAATGAGACGAGGCGCAACGTTGTGTTCCACCACTCAACACGCAATGCCTCAAGAATACGGTGGAAACTGAAATGGCATAATAGGGCACGGAGTGTCTTAACACTAGGTTCCCAGATTTCTTTTGCCTTAAATCCCGCATAGGTAGGCGTGAAGGTAAAAAATGTAAAGAATATTGTCAATTTTAGTAATTTTAGATAATGCTAATACAACAATTACAACAAATATTTCGTAACAGATAGAAATAACATTCTGAAATTCTGAAAGATACAAGACAGGCGTGCCTAGTGTGGGACCAACTGATGTTGTGAAATTGTATTGTTGTTGGTTATAAATATTTTTTCTATTATTTCAAAATCAAATTCAACACATATTTAAATATGATAAATTAATATATAACTAGGTTAACTTAAAAAAAACTAACTCTCGTGGCGAATGTAAAATGAGCGGAGTAAGGAAGTACAAATAAAGTAAAGCCATGGGAGTCCGAAACTTGAAGTCCGGTTTGTACCACACTTCCATGTTGGGATTCTTACGTAGTAAATTTGGTTGATCCAATCTGCAAAGGAAAATATTTAATTTAGAATCTTTTAAAAAAATGTTTTGTCTCGAAAAATATACGTCTAAACTACAAAAGCCAAAAAATATCTTCATAAAATTTGTTTGATAATGGAATAACTTTTACTCGTAAGATTCAATATTATTGTCGAATAAAAAACGATAAAATAACACCTTGCAATTTTCAATATTTTTTTATAACAAAATGGTTTGTTATGATTTATTTATAAAAGATAGATATACGGTATCGCAAACTTTATTTTAGAACTAATCAAACCGAATGTTTTTGTAGCACAATATACTTACATACATGTAACTATTTCTGCAGTGTTTAAAGTAATAGGATGGCGTTCCTAGTTATTGATATTTCGTTATTTAAGGCTAACTAAGAAACTTAATCTAATGTAGCCTATAGCACTTCTGAGGAATGTAGCTTTGATTCAAAACAAAAAATAAGAAAATCCGACCAGTAGTTCCAGAGATCTTAACGCTTAAACAAACAAATTCTTCCGGTTTTATTATATTAGTAAAGATTTGTTTTATACTATAAATACATACCTAAAATTTTTAACCGTCGCTATCAAATCACCTTTGGACAACACTTTAGTCGTCTTCTCGTTTTCAGACACTTTCTTGTGAATATCTTTAGCGGTACTATTATATAAATCAATGCCGAGTCTCTCCGCTTCCTCTACGTACGCGGGCGCGGGCGGTACGAGGTCGAAATTATTTGTAATGTATATATTTTTATCGGGCAAATGAAATTCTTTGTAGGGCTTCACATTCAGCCATCTATGTAACCATAGTTTTGGTTTTTCTGTAAGAAGAAAAACAAATATATATATACAATAGACCAATACTTATCAATA
Organism: Heliconius himera; assembly: GCA_021202915.1. Taxonomy (NCBI): domain Eukaryota; kingdom Metazoa; phylum Arthropoda; class Insecta; order Lepidoptera; family Nymphalidae; genus Heliconius; species Heliconius himera. Next base: position 230,853 of record JAJHJA010000374.1, on the reverse strand, counting down.
GTAACTGCGTCAGGTTATGCGTTCGATTGACACTCGAAAAACATTGATATGTGGAAAATAGCAAAAGTTGGTTCTGTGTTACACAAAAATGATGACAAAACTCAAGTTGCTAATCATAGTCCTATATCTACACTTTCTACTTTTGCGACGGTGTTTGAAACTTTGCTGAGTGCGTATGTATATATGCGTATGTATGTATATAGTTCGCCCAGTGGAAATCGATCCAACGACCGTCGTGCTTATAGTGAAACGCTATTCCACTGCATCATGACAGATAAAGAGTTAAAATGAAATATGTAATAAACACCTGTTCTTTTGTATTCAGTGCCGAACCATTTCTCTTTAGCGTTGTATTGTATCGGCTTCGAGTACTCGTCGGACATTATGATCACGTTGGCCATGTCCGCCGTCATACCGTCTAGAAGTGATGTTATACCCTGCGTAAAATAAAAAAAATATTATTATCTATTATATTCATAAATATATGAATATATTTATTTACATTTGTAAAACAGTCCAATAATAATTTCAGTGGAACACCTTTAGGTGCAGTTTTTCGTGCAACAAAACACATGTTTGCTATTTATTATTAGTAATTTATTCTCTATATAAATAAAGAAATCCAAATGCTACTTATAAGTAAAAAAATATGTACATGTAAATTTTAAAAGATTAAGTGCATGTTACTTTGTTAACTTACTGACGTTCTTAAAATAATAGGTATATAATGTTATTTAAATATTTTAAAGGGCACCGTGGCTTAGCGACACAGCACCTCGCTGTAAAGACGAAAGTTGTGGGTTCGATAACGTCTCGAAGACAGACACGTTGCTATGGCAACGCGTATTATATGCGTCAATTTGTTCTCTGATAAAAATAAATAAATAAAAAAATTATTACCTTGGGATCGAATTTTTTATATATCTTATCCCCTGTAATATAATGTTCTGGCGGAAAGTAGTGCATGTTTTTCGCCAGAGACTCCACACCGTCTATAGGCTGTGCTTCCTCTTCGAAACGGAAACTTGTGTCTTTTGTTATCTAAAAATAATTTAAGAGTAAGGTACAGTACTATCGACGAGTCGTGGCCACCATGAAGTTAACTGGAGATGATTGCGCAGATTTGATTTTACGATTTTTTTTAACTTTCGATTATTTTCTTCCCGAGTTAACAATGCGCAAATTAACAGAAAGTCTAACTTCAAGGCTGCTACCGCATATTAGCGTCTATTGTAGCGTACTCGTTGACTACTGTAGGATAATTGTTTTTTCAGATGCATTAGTGAGAACAGGTCACGAGCACGATGCAATGGTTAAAGATTTTTTTGCTGTAAAATATTTTAGGAAAAAACATGTAAATAAACACAAAGGCAATAGGATACTTTTTCTTTATTTTTGTCTCTTAACGGGAGCGGTTATTGAAAGATAAGGACAATATTTTTGTAAAATATTGTCCTTTAAATTTGTTTCATAAGGTTGAGTCAGCGTACGTCATGTAAGCGTTCAGGAAAGTCATTGTGGGCCATTTTTTTTGTTAAAACAACAAAATTCTTTGTTGCTTAACAATAATTGTTTAGCGACGGTCGTTATTAACATGGCAGAGTAAATTGCATGTCATATTGAAAATTTTATCAGAATCGGATCAGCGGTCTGGCCCTGACTGCGGCACAGATAGACACACAGTTACTTTCAAATTAATGTATAGTATAGTTTTTTTTTAAAGTAATCATACGAATGTTTTATTAGTATTTCAAGTTGTTTTTTTTATTTATTTATTTTTATATCACAGGTGCGTTGCCAGCCTTTAAGGTGGAGATAGACACGTTATTTGAAGGTACCCATGTCATATCGACCTGATAACACTGCCGCAGCTAGGCCATTCCACAGTTCCGTGGCGCAAGGAAGGAAGTTCCTACGAAACCGCACAGTAGTGGATTGCCACGTATCCAGGTGGTGTGGATGATATTTTAGCTTGTGGCGTACTGTGCGGTTAGAAAATTCGGCGGTAGGTAACAGGTGAAACAGTTCTACAGAACACTTCCATGATAAATATGGTAGAGAACGCACAGCAAGGAGACGTCTCTACGCAAAGCCAAAGTTTAATAATAGAAAAGTATCTTATTACTAGATTCCCAAGTTCTCTCTTTCTACCCTGCTCTGTGCGGGTATACCACATGAAGCTATAAAAAATCTCCACATTAAAGGAATGTAAAAACTAGTTATCTACTAATATTTTTCGCCTACTCGAAATTTGTCAGTATCAAAATAAACAACATTATTATATTACCCGCATCATGCATAATTATTTCAGTTGTTAATTTACCTTTAGTTCTTTATAAATTCGTTCTGATGGTCCAATCTTTTTTAACATTTGTATGTATGAAAATATACCTTCAACCACCTGTCAACACAAAAAACATTACTTTGTATAAATAATAATAACATTTATTATTCACTTATAATAAATATATTACAATTGTTAATATTCTATATTTAAATTATTATTATTATTTAAATTCTTCGCTTAGTAGACCGGAAATAAAAATGTCTCAAGGACAAGATAAAAAAAGTAGGGAACAGAATGTCTTAACACTCATTTTCCCTTGCCTACAAGAATTCTATAGAAATCTTCTTAATTATTTCTTGAATACCTACCTCTTCGACATGATCAAGTCCTTTTTTAGTAAGAACAACTTCTACGGAGAACAGGCTGTACATAGAAGTGTATTTTATCACACTTGTGTTGCTATCGAGCGCCCATACTCTAAGATAAAAAAAATTTATACATATATTAATTATATACAAATGCGTTGCGGGCTCGATCCGGCGGTGAGACCCGCCGTTTAAAACGTAATTTCTCCAATTCATGTGGGACGGAGTGTATTAACACTTATTGAAAGATAAAAATAACAACAAATGATTGTCGCTCAATATAAAAAAAATGTAAATATCGAATAAATGCAACACTATAAAAAAGGAAGTTCACATTAAACAGTGTTAGTAAACGATTTATTTAAAAAGATTAAAGGTAAAAAAAATTGATCAAAAGGTAAACGAAATCAAAATCCGTACAAAATTTCAACAATTAATGTTATAAGTTTATATGTTGTATATGAAAATATAAATATATTTTAACTTACTTTTTCTTTAAATAGGAGAGGAGGCTACCGCGTCCCGCGTGTCGGAGTAGAAACGACACGTACCGGTGCGACTTCGTTTCGTATTCGGGAGGCAATGATCTCAAGCACCATGTTAAGTGTAGCTAGAAGAAAAACAAATTAACTATTACTTTTTTTATTATAAAATTATAATCATATACAGGGTGGAAGCGTCAGCGCTTTTGTACAAGGCCATCATAGATGGTCAATGGATAAATATTTTAAACTCACACCTAAAGAAATTAATCAAGATACAGTTTAGACGTAGCTTTTTTTTCATTTCACGATGTTTATCCATACTTGTATTCAGTGGGACGCAGTTACTTATAGATACCAATAACGTAAACACATATTACTACAAAAATACTACTAAAGGTTAAACATATTTGAACTTTGCCGCCAATATCCACGACTCCCTATGATAGGTTTATGCCTGCGTGCGTCATCCTTGACAAATGGCGTTTTATTTTACAACGATACTTTTATTATTTATTTTATTTGAAAAAAAAACAGCTTTTTTATTTTTGGGAAAAAAAAAATGTATTACGTTTTTATAGAGTAGTTAATACTATGGTTTTATATGAAGTGGTGCTGAAAAAACACTGTATAAAATAAAAAAGCTGAAAGTTTCAAAAAATATTTTTTTATTCCAATGCAAACATATGTTTGCATCTATATTCTCAAATAGAAAATATCATAATTTACAATATGGTAAACAAACCGTGACGCAGACTTGATTTTTCGGATATTTTTTTTTTGTGGGTAGATATCAAAGTGCACAGACGTGTTTTTGGTAGCTCTATATTATTTTTAAAATAAATAGTAATTAAGTGTATATATGCGCTAAAAAATTATATTCCTGTGCTAAGTTGATTATCACTAAACTTTCTTACACACTTTCCGCACTAAATAACCAATATAACAATGGAAACACCAGTGAATCAACTTCTCAAAAATATAGAGGAACTTTCTTCTATGTTTTCCACTAGAATGGGCGAGGAGACCCTGTATCAGTCTGGCCCTACAGCTGCAACGCCTACTATAAAAACCCTGACAGCTGAATTTCTCTCTTTCAAGACGCTTGTCTGGAAAACTCTTGGCATATTAAAATCACAGATTGAGCTTGTTGCTAGTGGCATGGATCACTTGGAGACACAGTCACGGAGAAAGGTTCTTCTTTTCACGGTGTAAGGGAAGATAAAGATGAAAATGTGCTACAGAAAGTAACCGGTATATTATCCAACCACATGAAGTTGCCTGATGTAAGATCTACAGCAATCGAATCCTGCCACAGATTGGGTGTGAAAAAGGATACTTCCCGACCCATTATAGTTAGATTCACTAATATACAGCTCAGTTCTAATGTGTGGAAGGCTAAAACAACATTAAAAGGTAGTAAAATAACAATTACAAAATTTTTAATTAAAGCGCGACAAGAGGTTTTCATAGCAGCTCGTAAGCATTATGGAATAAAGAAATGTTGGACATCTGAAGGAGTGATAATAATTTTACTCCCTAACAAAATCAAGAGCAAAATTTCATCGTTGTCCAAGCTCAAGCAGTTATTAGAAGATTATCCTGCTATGAAATCCAATGTCGGCTACTAAACTCGTTTTTGTTTTGCTTTACCATCTTAATTCTGTCGGTTATTGCGTAAATAGAACTAATATATGTATTTAATTTTATTTCAAATTCAATTTATCTTTTGAAGGGTACATCCTTTTATAATGATTTTGTTTTTATTTTCTACGTTTTTATTTTTGTATTCAACTGTGACTTGGTATTAATTTATTGACAACTGACAGTAATGTGTTTACATTATTGTATGTCACTTATGTTACAAACTATTATTTAAATTAATATTATATAAATTAACTGTCATTATATTATGTTTGTTAATTGTCTTTGAATATTTAACGTTTCGTTTTATGTTTTGCCTTGATTTATGTATAAATATACTTTAACTGGTAATTATTTTTTTTAAGTGTGAATTTCTTCTGTAATCAACTTGTGCACGTGGATTTATTTTATAATTTTAGTATATATATATATAATGAAATAATATTTACTGTTTTGCCTTATAAATCTAATATATATATATATATATATATATATATATATATATATATATATATATATATATATATATATATATATATATATATTTAAGTAAACAATGCTACAAAAACCTTTAGGTATGCCTGTGCCTGCCCCCATATGTGATGACCGCACTTCACTTTGAACTTTATCGCCAATACCTACGACTCGATTTCGGAATGAGCTGTGTGCGGCGGAGTTCCTTTGATAGGTTTATGTGTGCGTGCGTCGTCCTTACAAATGACGTTTTATTTTAAAATGACAATTTTATTATTTATTTTGTTTGAAAAAATAACTTTTTCATTTTTGGAAATTTATTTTTTTCTGATTTATATTAGGCTTTTATAGAGTAGTTAAGACTGTGGTTTCATTTAATGTGGTGCTTACACTTCCACCCTGTATATAAAAGGACTTGTGCTGACTGACTGAGGTAAGACGCACGCAGAACCGTAACCGCTGATGGTAGAAACGTGAAATTAGGGCAGATGGTTATTTTCATATTCTGGACATCCATTAAGAAGGGAATTTGAAAAATTTTAACCCTAAAGTGATCAAATGGGTATAGGGTTGAAAGTTTGTATGGAAAAAAAAAATAATCTGTACCGATTTTTATAAATTTTGAAATTCATACTCTTAAAAATATTTCATTGGACACGTGTTTCATGGTTTTTTAGAATTCACCCCCTAAGGGTTCAAATAAGGTTTTGAAAGTTTATATGGAAAAATCTTTAAATTGCCACCGATTTTTATATAAATTTAAATTCAGACTGTTAAAAATATTTTATTGAACACGTGTTTCGTGGTTTTTTTAGAATTCACTCCTAATAAGCGGGCGAAGCCGCGCGCGCCCTCTAGTAATTAATAAAAGAAAAAATAATAAAATATTCATTTGGACTCTGTTGACACTACTCATTACTTAAAAAGTTACAATTACAAGTCAAGTCAGTAATTTTTATTGTCTTTTTTCACATAATAGCTATGAATATTGTTTTTATCATTACAAACAATACTTTTATAAACAAAAAATAAAATAAAAACTAAATAATAAACAATATTTTTATTTATTTGCTTAATACATATGCTGCTGTATTCAATGCTTCAGCCCATAACTTTTTAGAGATTCTTAGCACACAGCATGAACTTTGCTGCTTCTGTTAGAGTTCTTATATCCCTTTCCGCTTTGCCATTCTGTTGTGGTGTGTATGGTACAGAGGTTTGGTGTACTATACCATGTTCTAAGAATAAATTTAACACATCTTTATATATAAATTCTAAGCCATTGTCACTTCTAAAATTTATTATTTTATTTACTGTAACACTTTTTGCTTTGTTAATAAAATGTTTAATGCACCTTATAACTTCATCCTACTTTTTAGTATACTGTTCTACAGTGTGACTCATCATCTTTTAATATTAAAAAATAACTTGAGCCTCCAATAGATACTTCCTTCATTGGCTCACAGATGTGATTTGTTGTGACAGACGGCTTGTATTAACACACAAGTTTTAATTGATTTTGTATCACACCTATTAAAGGGCAAACGGTGTGCTATACTTCTAACAACACCTCTCCACAATCAATGACACTGATTTCACTACCATCACCTAAAATTACTGATTTATTTGATACTGGTGTAAAAGTTGAAAATAAGTTTTTGTCATAACACATGTAGCAGATGGAGTTACTGCCGATATTATCAAATATGGTGGGCCACGCGTCTTGGACTTGTTCTGGTTTTTGTGCAATTTTTGCTGGAAATCAGGGGAGGTCCCAGACAATTGGCGAGGTGCGGTCATCGTACCTTTGTATAAAGGCAAAGGTTCACAGATAGACTGCGCTAGCCATAGGGCTATCAGTTTGATTAGCTTAGGTGGTAAAGTGTATGCTAAAGTTTTAGCGAGAAGAATGCAAGAGAGATCCGAAAGGCTGTTGTGGGAGGCCCAAGGAGGCTTTAGACCTGGAAGAGGGTGTATGGATCAGATCTTTTCCGTCCGCATGATCACGGAAAAAAATTCCGCCGTTAACCTAAAAGTTTTCTGTGCTTTTGTGGACCTGGAAAAGGCGTTTGACAGAGTTGTAAGAGCGAAATTATGGGAGATACTACCCCGGTACAATGTGCTTGCTGCAGGCTGTAAAGTTTCTTTACAGAGATCACTCAGCCTGCGTGCAAGTAGGAGCTGGCATGTCGCCTTGGTTTGACATCCGATCGGGTGTTAAACAAGGTTGCGCCATGTCAGCTAGGTTGTTCAATTTGTATTTGGATAGCTGTCTCCAAGGAGTGAAACAAAGTGATATGGGAGTGAAAGTAGGTGACCTGAATGTGGATGGCCTACTGTACGCAGATGATGCAGTGCTTATTGCATCATCAGAATGCGAGTTGCAGGCATTGGTCACCACTCTGAAAGAAGGGTGTGAATATAATGGTCTAAGTCTCAATGCGAATAAGACAAAGGTTCTGATTTTTTAAAGAGATGAAGAAAGGACGGAATGCAAGATCTGTGTGAATGGTAAGATATTAGAACAAGTGAAAGAAGTGGTATACTTGGGAAGTATGTTCAGTAGAGATGGAAGATACGAGATGGATGTGGAAAGGCGTATTGCTGCCGGTAACAAGGTTAACGGAGCCTTAGCTGCATTGATGAGACGGCAAAACGTCAGCACAGCTGCGCGTTTGGCCGTACACAATGCAGTTTTGGTACCGTCTCTGTTATACGGCAGCGAAACGTGGATATTACAGAAGAAGAATGAAAGAAAGATGAATGCGATCTATTCGTAGGATATGCGGCTCAATCAGCTTAGAGGTACACAGAATGGCAGGTGAGAATGAAGAAGAACGTGCTCAGCTGGTTTGGGCTCGTCGAACGAATGAGTGATGAAAGAATGGCAATAAAGATTTATGATGGAAAAGTGAGCGGTAAGAGAGGTAGGGGGAGGCCTCGGTTGACCTTCCAAAATACAGTATCAAAGATACTGGAGGAAGGTCACGTTAAAAGCATGAGGACTCCCCTGAGGGCATGTATGAAAAGGTTGATGACAGTGGACGAGGCGAAAGAGGTATGTAGAGACTGTAGCGTTTGGCGCTCCGTTCTCTCTGACTACCCCGCTAGGGATTATGCATGACGTTAAGTTAAGTTAAGTTTAGTTAAGATAGGGATAAGTCATACTTTAGTTAATAATAATATAAACGTTAAAAGATTATGTTTAAATGTAATTCTGCAGTTTGACACGATTAACACCTAAATTGTAAATTGTAGAAAATTGACTTAGATAAGTAAATAAATGTGCTGAAATATATAATTAGGATTAGAAGCAGACTATAAGTTTTGCTCTTTTGATTATAATGAGTTTTGGGTGAAAATATTTCGAATCGGCAGCTAAAATTAAGAAAAAAAAAATCTGAGTAATTATGATCGGCTTCTTAAAAAAAAGAAGCTAATACTATGCAATATTAAAAAATACGCGAATATTTCTGTTATGTTGTGCCATTAATTGTATTAGGATACTCGAAAAGCCTTTTTAAGAAATAGTAAAAACCAGAAGATTTATTGATTTATCTTATTTATCTCCTATATCATGCATTGAAAATAAGAAAGTATTCTTAATTGAGTGAGGATCAGGTCAGGATAAGGATCAGCATCGTGTGTGGTCATAAAGTGTCGTAAATATCATACGCCATAATAGTGTTGGTTTGGTCTGCTAGTCCAAAACGCCGAATCTTATTCTTTCGAACGTAATTATTATTTTTTTATGTAATTTCTACTATCAATTATTGTGGCAACAAATATATTAAACCATATAAGTAGAAAAGCGACAAAAAAAAGCACAGCATAAGGTACTGCCACCAGTGACCTACAAATGTCGATTTTTTTTCAGTAAAGAAAGATTAAATATATATTTTTTCCAATTTCAGGACAACTAAATCCATATATGATTCTTACTGCAATTTAGTACCATATGTATCTATACGTATATTCTGGCATTTTCTTTAATGATAGCGAATTGAAACGTGCATAGAGCGAGCGAGCTTTAATGTCAATATTTGCATTATGCAAACTTAAACTAATTAATTTAATTACTTTGTAAGCTAATACTAGTAAACTTCTTAGCTTCTCTTCACCTCTTCTGGACCTCTGTCCAGGGGTTGGTTCACGATCATTTACCTTTTGAAAATTCATCAGATAACTAGGCATGTTTTAAAACCTGTTGCTTACCTTAGTCTTAGTCTAGCCAGATTTGTTCAGGGGATAGATTTTTACTCTCTTACGAACTCGAAATTTTAGCAATTGTTAGTTCGTAAAAGATTGCTATTCAATTTTACAGTTTATAATAGTAATACATTGCTACGCACGTAGTTATTTTACTTTAACGCGATTCTGTACCCCGTATAACAAGATGGTGGTCATTATTTAGTGTATTTTCGTTCACAACGGAATACCGATCACCGAACTGGGACCGCATTGTCAATGTAGATTTAAAGACTATAATGAAAAATTATAATAATAATTGAAAATTAAATTTTTAGCCAATTCAATAAAAGTTATTTTGCAATAGTTTTATCGTACAAACATGTTTAATATTAACATAAACTCTTTATTCATAAACCAATTCTTTTCATTAAGCGTAAACGGACAATAAAGATTTATAAATTTATTTATGAAAGTATAGTTAGTATCTCAAAAGTAATCAAGAAAATCCTTCAGAAGGGTGGTGAAGTGCGGTCATCACATATGGGGGCAGGCACAGGCATACCTAAAGGTTTTTGTAGCATTGTTTACGTAAAAAAATATATGAAAAATCCTTTTTTTTTTTATAAATCATAATTTTTAAAATTAGTCTTACTCTTTAAAATTGCGCACCCTTGATATTTGTATCTAAATTCAGTATGTTTTCACTTGTAAAAAATTGAGGTAAAACCTACTGTAATCAAATTCGGTTACTCACAATCTGCTTAACCAAGTAAACTTTATAATCTCAAGAATATCTGGTGTTTCAAGTCACTTAATATATATAGTTCAAAGATGTTCGTTTCGAATATTTCAACTATGGTTAGAGATTTGTGTAAAGTTAAGGGAACACATTGTATTACTAAATTAATTTCAGCACGCTCATATTGCAGGAATGTAAAATTAAAATTTAATGAATTTTGTATAATCGTTATTGCGTTTTTCATGAGACATTTAAGAATTTAAGACGTTAATCTTTTACATAAGATGAAATAATATTTACTGTTTTGCCTTATAATTGTTTTAAAATCTCCTTATCTAATATATATATATATATATATATATATATATATATATATATATATATATATATATATATATATATATATATATATATATATAAATATATATATTTATTAGATAAGGGGATTATATATATATATATATATATTAGATAAGGAGATTTTAAAACAATTATAAGGCAAAACAGTAAATATTATTTCATCTTATGTAAAAGATTAACGTCTTAAATTCTTAAATGTCTCATGAAAAACGCAATAACGATTATACAAAATTCATTAAATTTTAATTTTACATTCCTGCAATATGAGCGTGCTGAAATTAATTTAGTAATACAATGTGTTCCCTTAACTTTACACAAATCTCTAACCATAGTTGAAATATTCGAAACGAACATCTTTGAACTATATATATTAAGTGACTTGAAACACCAGATATTCTTGAGATTATAAAGTTTACTTGGTTAAGCAGATTGTGAGTAACCGAATTTGATTACAGTAGGTTTTACCTCAATTTTTTACAAGTGAAAACATACTGAATTTAGATACAAATATCAAGGGTGCGCAATTTTAAAGAGTAAGACTAATTTTAAAAATTATGATTTATAAAAAAAAAAAGGATTTTTCATATATTTTTTTACGTAAACAATGCTACAAAAACCTTTAGGTATGCCTGTGCCTGCCCCCATATGTGATGACCGCACTTCACCACCCTTCTGAAGGATTTTCTTGATTACTTTTGAGATACTAACTATACTTTCATAAATAAATTTATAAATCTTTATTGTCCGTTTACGCTTAATGAAAAGAATTGGTTTATGAATAAAGAGTTTATGTTAATATTAAACATGTTTGTACGATAAAACTATTGCAAAATAACTTTTATTGAATTGGCTAAAAATTTAATTTTCAATTATTATTATAATTTTTCATTATAGTCTTTAAATCTACATTGACAATGCGGTCCCAGTTCGGTGATCGGTATTCCGTTGTGAACGAAAATACACTAAATAATGACCACCATCTTGTTATACGGGGTACAGAATCGCGTTAAAGTAAAATAACTACGTGCGTAGCAATGTATTACTATTATAAACTGTAAAATTGAATAGCAATCTTTTACGAACTAACAATTGCTAAAATTTCGAGTTCGTAAGAGAGTAAAAATCTATCCCCTGAACAAATCTGGCTAGACTAAGACTAAGGTAAGCAACAGGTTTTAAAACATGCCTAGTTATCTGATGAATTTTCAAAAGGTAAATGATCGTGAACCAACCCCTGGACAGAGGTCCAGAAGAGGTGAAGAGAAGCTAAGAAGTTTACTAGTATTAGCTTACAAAGTAATTAAATTAATTAGTTTAAGTTTGCATAATGCAAATATTGACATTAAAGCTCGCTCGCTCTATGCACGTTTCAATTCGCTATCATTAAAGAAAATGCCAGAATATACGTATAGATACATATGGTACTAAATTGCAGTAAGAATCATATATGGATTTAGTTGTCCTGAAATTGGAAAAAATATATATTTAATCTTTCTTTACTGAAAAAAAATCGACATTTGTAGGTCACTGGTGGCAGTACCTTATGCTGTGCTTTTTTTTGTCGCTTTTCTACTTATATGGTTTAATATATTTGTTGCCACAATAATTGATAGTAGAAATTACATAAAAAAATAATAATTACGTTCGAAAGAATAAGATTCGGCGTTTTGGACTAGCAGACCAAACCAACACTATTATGGCGTATGATATTTACGACACTTTATGACCACACACGATGCTGATCCTTATCCTGACCTGATCCTCACTCAATTAAGAATACTTTCTTATTTTCAATGCATGATATAGGAGATAAATAAGATAAATCAATAAATCTTCTGGTTTTTACTATTTCTTAAAAAGGCTTTTCGAGTATCCTAATACAATTAATGGCACAACATAACAGAAATATTCGCGTATTTTTTAATATTGCATAGTATTAGCTTCTTTTTTTTAAGAAGCCGATCATAATTACTCAGATTTTTTTTTTCTTAATTTTAGCTGCCGATTCGAAATATTTTCACCCAAAACTCATTATAATCAAAAGAGCAAAACTTATAGTCTGCTTCTAATCCTAATTATATATTTCAGCACATTTATTTACTTATCTAAGTCAATTTTCTACAATTTACAATTTAGGTGTTAATCGTGTCAAACTGCAGAATTACATTTAAACATAATCTTTTAACGTTTATATTATTATTAACTAAAGTATGACTTATCCCTATCTTAACTAAACTTAACTTAACTTAACGTCATGCATAATCCCTAGCGGGGTAGTCAGAGAGAACGGAGCGCCAAACGCTACAGTCTCTACATACCTCTTTCGCCTCGTCCACTGTCATCAACCTTTTCATACATGCCCTCAGGGGAGTCCTCATGCTTTTAACGTGACCTTCCTCCAGTATCTTTGATACTGTATTTTGGAAGGTCAACCGAGGCCTCCCCCTACCTCTCTTACCGCTCACTTTTCCATCATAAATCTTTATTGCCATTCTTTCATCACTCATTCGTTCGACGAGCCCAAACCAGCTGAGCACGTTCTTCTTCATTCTCACCTGCCATTCTGTGTACCTCTAAGCTGATTGAGCCGCATATCCTACGAATAGATCGCATTCATCTTTCTTTCATTCTTCTTCTGTAATATCCACGTTTCGCTGCCGTATAACAGAGACGGTACCAAAACTGCATTGTGTACGGCCAAACGCGCAGCTGTGCTGACGTTTTGCCGTCTCATCAATGCAGCTAAGGCTCCGTTAACCTTGTTACCGGCAGCAATACGCCTTTCCACATCCATCTCGTATCTTCCATCTCTACTGAACATACTTCCCAAGTATACCACTTCTTTCACTTGTTCTAATATCTTACCATTCACACAGATCTTGCATTCCGTCCTTTCTTCATCTCTTTAAAAAATCAGAACCTTTGTCTTATTCGCATTGAGACTTAGACCATTATATTCACACCCTTCTTTCAGAGTGGTGACCAATGCCTGCAACTCGCATTCTGATGATGCAATAAGCACTGCATCATCTGCGTACAGTAGGCCATCCACATTCAGGTCACCTACTTTCACTCCCATATCACTTTGTTTCACTCCTTGGAGACAGCTATCCAAATACAAATTGAACAACCTAGCTGACATGGCGCAACCTTGTTTAACACCCGATCGGATGTCAAACCAAGGCGACATGCCAGCTCCTACTTGCACGCAGGCTGAGTGATCTCTGTAAAGAAACTTTACAGCCTGCAGCAAGGGTCCGCTCACATTGTACCGGGGTAGTATCTCCCATAATTTCGCTCTTACAACTCTGTCAAACGCCTTTTCCAGGTCCACAAAAGCACAGAAAACTTTTAGGTTAACGGCGGAATTTTTTTCCGTGATCATGCGGACGGAAAAGATCTGATCCATACACCCTCTTCCAGGTCTAAAGCCTCCTTGGGCCTCCCACAACAGCCTTTCGGATCTCTCTTGCATTCTTCTCGCTAAAACTTTAGCATACACTTTACCACCTAAGCTAATCAAACTGATAGCCCTATGGCTAGCGCAGTCTATCTGTGAACCTTTGCCTTTATACAAAGGTACGATGACCGCACCTCGCCAATTGTCTGGGACCTCCCCTGATTTCCAGCAAAAATTGCACAAAAACCAGAACAAGTCCAAGACGCGTGGCCCACCATATTTGATAATATCGGCAGTAACTCCATCTGCTACATGTGTTATGACAAAAACTTATTTTCAACTTTTACACCAGTATCAAATAAATCAGTAATTTTAGGTGATGGTAGTGAAATCAGTGTCATTGATTGTGGAGAGGTGTTGTTAGAAGTATAGCACACCGTTTGCCCTTTAATAGGTGTGATACAAAATCAATTAAAACTTGTGTGTTAATACAAGCCGTCTGTCACAACAAATCACATCTGTGAGCCAATGAAGGAAGTATCTATTGGAGGCTCAAGTTATTTTTTAATATTAAAAGATGATGAGTCACACTGTAGAACAGTATACTAAAAAGTAGGATGAAGTTATAAGGTGCATTAAACATTTTATTAACAAAGCAAAAAGTGTTACAGTAAATAAAATAATAAATTTTAGAAGTGACAATGGCTTAGAATTTATATATAAAGATGTGTTAAATTTATTCTTAGAACATGGTATAGTACACCAAACCTCTGTACCATACACACCACAACAGAATGGCAAAGCGGAAAGGGATATAAGAACTCTAACAGAAGCAGCAAAGTTCATGCTGTGTGCTAAGAATCTCTAAAAAGTTATGGGCTGAAGCATTGAATACAGCAGCATATGTATTAAGCAAATAAATAAAAATATTGTTTATTATTTAGTTTTTATTTTATTTTTTGTTTATAAAAGTATTATTTGTAATGATAAAAACAATATTCATAGCTATTATGTGAAAAAAGACAATAAAAAATTACTGACTTGACTTGTAATTGTAACTTTTTAAGTAATGAGTAGTGTCAACAGAGTCCAAATGAATATTTTATTATTTTTTCTTTTATTAATTACTAGAGGGCGCGCGCGGCTTCGCCCGCTTATTAGGAGTGAATTCTAAAAAAACCACGAAACACGTGTTCAATAAAATATTTTTAACAGTCTGAATTTAAATTTATATAAAAATCGGTGGCAATTTAAAGATTTTTCCATATAAACTTTCAAAACCTTATTTGAACCCTTAGGGGGTGAATTCTAAAAAACCATGAAACACGTGTCCAATGAAATATTTTTAAGAGTATGAATTTCAAAATTTATAAAAATCGGTACAGATTATTTTTTTTTTTCCATACAAACTTTCAACCCTATACCCATTTGATCACTTTAGGGTTAAAATTTTTCAAATTCCCTTCTTAATGGATGTCCAGAATATAAAAATAACCATCTGCCCTAATTTCACGTTTCTACCATCAGCGGTTACGGTTCTGCGTGCGTCTTACCTCAGTCAGTCAGCACAAGTCCTTTTATATACAGGGTGGAAGTGTAAGCACCACATTAAATGAAACCACAGTCTTAACTACTCTATAAAAGCCTAATATAAATCAGAAAAAAATAAATTTCCAAAAATGAAAAAGTTATTTTTTCAAACAAAATAAATAATAAAATTGTAATTTTAAAATAAAACGTCATTTGTAAGGACGACGCACGCACACATAAACCTATCAAAGGAACTCCGCCGCACACAGATCATTCCGAAATCGAGTCGTAGGTATTGGCGATAAAGTTCAAAGTTGTTTAACCTTTAGTAGTATTTTTGTAGTAGTAAGTGTTTATGTTATTGGGGTCTATACGTAATCGCGTCACACGAAATACAGGTATGGATAAAAATCGTGAAATGAAAAAAAAATCCTACATCCAAACTGTTGATGCATCTTGATTAATTTCTTTACTTTAACCTATACCAGGTTTGAAATATTTTACCCTATATGCTGTTTCCGTAAATGGAGCGCTGCCTCTTCCACCCTGTATATAGAAGAAGTAATCTTCTATAAACATAATTATTAAAACATAAATCTTAAATGAAAACTTGTATTCAGATTTTGAGGTAAATAATGTTTTTTTTAAAGAATCGAAATGGTTTTTGATTTAATCAAATAGTAATTTATATATCTAAGCATTTACATGTTTCATTCTTAGTGGAAATAGTAATGAGAACTTTATAATTTATATCAAAAAATTGATAGTTTTAGTACTTGTAGTTTTGAGGCCAGTCGTGGCACAGCGGCACGAAGTGTGACTGTAAAACCGACTGGTTGTGGGTTCGATCCCTTTACCGTTACTATACGCGCTTTACACTAGCGACATTCCGCGTACCGATAAAGTCGAACTTGCGATGTATGCCGATGACATCACCCGTTACACCACGGATCGCTCCGCTTGGATCCTAGCCGGAAGACTGCAACGAGCTGCCGACGCCTTAGGCGATTGGTTCAGCAAGTGGCGGTTCGAGGTTAACCCGGAGAAAAGCGTAGCCGTCCTCTTTCCTCGTAAGCGTTACGAGACCGTCTCGACTATTTACCTACAAAGCAAACCGATCCCCTGGGAATCCAAGGTCAAATACCTAGGCGTCATACTAAATTCGAAACTCTCTTTCCGGCCGCACATCACGTATGTCAGGAACAAAGCCACATACGTCATGAGCAGGCTGTATCCGCTCATTTGCAAGCGGAGTAAAATGTCACTTCGTAACAAGCTGAAACTTGCATCCGTCCCGTCATGACCTATGCTTGTGTCGTATTCGCACACACTAAGATAGACTTCCTTCAAAGGGTTCAAAATAAGTTCCTACGAATGACATCCGGATGCCCATGGTACGTACGCAACGTTGACCTACACAAAGATTTCGAGCTAGAATCGCTCAAGGAATTCTGCAAGCGCCTGGCCAAGTGCTACTACGAGCGTGCAGATTCCCATTCCAACCCACTCATTGTCGAAGCGTGTAAGTACGCTCCTCATCCACATCCACGTCTTCGACGCCCTCGAAGCGTGCTTCTGGACCCCGACGATCCAATAACTGCTGCCAACGCCCAATACATTGGGAGGATTCATTTATCTCACGGCACGCCCGCGCCTTGGCGCGGCGGTGCCCAACGGTCGAAACTCCCCATGATTAGCGTACGCGGGGCATTCCCCCGCGATCGCCAACACTTCACGAGCGTCCATCAAAGATCGTAATTTTTCTCTTCAGGGGCGAGCTACACTCGCCCCTCCCAGCCCGGTGACGCTGTCAAGACCATTCCAGGTCAACAGCGTTAAGTCCATTCGAAAAAAAAAAAAAAAAAGGTTCGATCCCCACTCGAGGCGATGAAATATTTACTTAAATTTATAATTCAATTTCTTCGCTCTGGTGTCGAGTGAACGAGAACACGAAAGAACGAGAACACGCAATGCCTCCGGAATTCGGCAGAAATTAGGGAACGGCGTGTCTTAACACTAGGTTCCCTCTGCCTACCCTGCTGTGCGGGATACTGATTGGGATTATTTTTTTATTAATTACTTGTAGCTTAATGGTTTTAAGGACACGATATCGAATAGAAAGTATCGATACTGTATTCAAAAGTAGTATCGAAAAAATCAGGGGGATGTACTCAATAAAGTAAGACATAATTTGTTACACAGATGCAATTTATGTATACCTAACGTAATTGGACTGAAATAATATGATAAAAAGGTGTGTGAAGTGTAATCCTAAGTGTTGCGTTGATGTAATATCACTTCGCCGCTGTTAGCTACATACCTACGCTAGTTGATGCGACTAGATAGATTTCTTGAATGAGGCGTATGCGACGTTGCCGCTTTGACAGGTTAGTGTGCGCGTATGTTTGCGTGTTTATAATATTCTTGACAAATGACGTTTTATTTTAAAACGATAATTTTATTATTTATTTTGTTTGAAAAAAAAAGTTTTCATTTTTGGGTTTTTTTTTTTTAAATTATACTAGGCTGTAGAGTAGTTAAAACTGTGGTTTCATTTAAAGCGGTGCTTACACTTCCACCCTGTATATAGTGTTTCTTATTACATCATATGAATTAAGGTCCTACATACATTTACACTAATCTACATGTAGTGCTCTACATGTAATGTACTTGAAATATTGTTATATACGTTCTACTAATGACAGAACCTATAAAAAATTCGAGATCAGTAAAATAAAAATACTGTAAATATATATAAATTACCTCGAAAGAAAGTAATTATTACACAACCATCACATTTAATCAGGCTTGTTTTAAGCCATGAAAACGTCAAGTATATTTTTCTTAACCTATATTTCGCATATATTCCGTTCTCAACTTTTCGCCTGTTCTAGGACTTTATGTACTGGCTATATAAGACAATTTATATATAGTAATTATTACACATGTTCATAAAAAGTGCATACTATTATATAATACAGTGGTGTAGGATTAAACACTATTTTTATCTTACCTCAGTAATATCGCCGACTGGCTTCACATAATAAATATCTTTGAATTGCGGCGTAACCATTTCTGGTTTGAAAGAGAATTTACTGAAGTCATCAGCTGGCAACTTATTCGTGGGTATTTGTCCGAACGTACATGATACATGTTTCTCTAGATCTGCAAGATCCATATCGGCCTGTAAATTATTTAAAACTTAGAAATAACAAACTTATAACTACTACTTTTTATTAACCTACATTAAATAGAAAAATATATGTATTAAATAAAGAAATCATTATAAAGACAAAAATTAAAAGATTTTAGCACAAGTGATTTTTTGTCTACGCTCAATAGTAGGCCTTTTGTACAATGTAGTATTACAAAACTATAGTGTAGATTGATCTATATAGAGAAAAAAATCACGAGCGCCGACTCAACAGTTAGATACTGTATTTATCAATTTTCTTTAAGAATCCGAGTTTGTGATTTTTCAATTGTATTTTTATATTCGATTTTCAATTACATTTTCGGCAATTGTTTAACATTTAATTTTGTAAATACCATTGTATTTATTGTTAATAGTAAACTTTCAAAAAAATCTTAATCAACCTAACATTGCTATTCATCCCAAATTTGAATTAATTAAAAAAACTCAACCAACCTGTACAGCCACAGTCATTCTATGAGCGCTATAATGGCGTTTCCTAAATTCATGGGCAGCTTTATGCAATTTTTCATCATCATGTATATCATCGCGTAAGGTACGTAGATTTCCCCAAGTAAAAGATCTAGCTGGGTGTCCGTCCGGGAAAAGGGATGCCAAGAGCTGGTACCTACGATATGCATCCGACGGAGCGTCCAATAAGAATTCTATAATAGAAATTTTATGTATAATTTTTTTTCTACTTGTATCCCGCTATAGCCTGTCCTATTGTTAAAACACTCCATTAATCATTTTCTGCCGAACTTTCATGACATTGCTTGTTGGGTGCCGGAACACTATGCCGCGCTTTGTCTTGTCTCTAGAGTCTAGAGCCAGGAAATAAAAATGCATTTTTTTATGTATTGGTATGTATTGGTTAGATAAGTTACCAGTGTGAGCAACATACTTAGTAGATATATTATTTAATTGTGTTATTTACGTGGTAAATTAAATATTATATAATTGTCTACTCTATTAAAAAAGACACCAACCAGGTTATAAGATGTAGTTAAGAGATGTTTTTAACAAACAAGTACTTGTACAATTTTTAGAAGTATATAATAAAGTATAATACTTTTTTCTATATAAATCTTGTTAATTTAAATTTAATTTTTATTACCGGATTGTATAGCTTCTCTTTCGCGTTGCATAGCCTCCTTTTTCATGAGTGGGCTGATGAAGAACTGACTGAATATATCCATAGCTTCTGGTAGATGCTTCCCCTGTACGTCGAAGTAAAAGGATGTTACCTCGGAGCTAGTATCAGCATTGTAGTCACCACCTTCTTTCTATTTAAAACAAGTTTTAAAAGAAATTTAATAAGTAATCTTTTATTTATATTACAAAACATATTTAATAACTTAACATAACAAATACATATTTTTTAGTATAATTAAAGTTAATGTTTAATGTTCAATATCAAACATTACAACTGATACATAAAAGATTACAGAGTGTACCTAACACATTTAATATAATAAGATACGTGATTTGTTTAATTTTTAAACGATATTAAAAAAAAATGTTGTATTTATACAAAGGTTGTAATATTAATATATTTTTTATCCTGCATAAAGCAGGGTAGGCAGAGGGAAATTACAGTGTTAAGACACTCCACTGCTCACTTTCCACCAATTTTTTCGAGTCATTACATGTTCTGTGGAGGAATTCAACGCCGCGCTTGTGCCTTGTTACCAGAGAAAAAAATAATAAACAATAATTCATTCCTTGGAGTGGGAGTCGAACCCACAAACATCGCGTTTCAGTCACACACTTATGCCACTGCGCCACAACGGCGTCAATTAATGATCGGTAATATTCTATTTACCTGAACAAACGAACTAAACTCATTCTCCTTTGGGTATTTCTCGCTGCCCATGAACACCATGTGTTCTACAAAGTGCGCCAATCCCTGTATGTCTGCTGGGTCGCTGAAACTACCGACTCCTACAGAAAGAGCACACGCTGCCTGAAACAAAATATATTTTTTTTAAGTATGAATTTTGTTTTAATCGAACATTTCTGTATTAGGCTTAATATTCTGTATAGTAGTGTAGGCAGAGGGAGCCTGTACACAAGACATAACATATTTCTATTATTTATTGATTCGTCAATGAATGTGTCAATCGATGGACGACATTGACGAACGGATGACGGACAGATGGTTACACAAAAGATAAGTTATTATAATAGATCACACTATATCCACGCAACGTCGTGTTATATGGAACGGTAAAAGAGAAAGAACTTCTCTACTCTTCTTCTTCTAAAAATCATTAACGTTTACATGCTTAGTGGTCAGACCTGAAATCGTAATCTATCGATCAGGAAATTGTAGTCAAATATTATTAAGATTAATATGAATTATTGATAAAACAAAATAGTTATTTTAGGTTAATCTAATATTGTATTTTTTTTAGGGCATTAAGACTAAAATTTCCTGTAACAAACGTATTAAAATTGCACATATGTTCATCATCTGTTCACCTGTTCTTAATAAATATTTATTTAAATTTATAGTTATTTTTTTTTTCCTTTGGTGTCGAGGCAACGGCACGGCGTTGAGTTTCGCCGCTTAACACGCAATACCTCCGGAATTCGGAAGAAAATGGGGAACCAGAGTGACTTGAGGTTGTAGGTTCACTCTGTAGGTAAAGTGAACCTATAGCCTACCCTGCAGTGTGCAGGACATAGCGTGAAGCCGATTTCATTTTTACTATGCATATATTTATCTAGACATGTCTGATGTAAACATTATAATTTTAATAAAGTAGTTACACTTAGTTTTTTCCGTTAGAAATAATAATAAAAAAATATTAGGAAAAAAAGTAATTGAAACGTAATTATTAATAGGTAATTCGTTGTGTTTTATATACATATTATTATATTTTTATAAAATTATTTCTAATAAAGTATCCACGTGTATCAATTAAAAAAAAAAAAAAAATCACGTCAAAAATTTATGCACGTATTCGATATGACCTCAGTCTTTATTTTAATACATTACCTTTCGTATGAAATAGACTAGCTTACTAATAAATCAACTACTAACATTAATATTTATTTTGTTAATCATATTACATAAAGTTTGAAGCAATTATTGATGCGATTTTGTTCTACAGCTATTATATGCAACCTTCTTTAATGATATTTTTTATTTAAAAAAATACGACGTAGGCGTTTGTTATGATTTTTAAAGCACTTATGAAAGGACCTTATATAACTTTAAAAATCAAATTTTTGGGTAGGTATCAACATTGGCGTATCTAGAGATATTTTCTGGGAGGGGGCTGGATTTTGTTGTTTTTTTAATTTTTTCCCGAAAAAATTCCTGGCCTCCCCTGTTCCAAAGCCCATCAAACGGACAAACCTTCGATTTAGTAGTTAAAATCACTTACCACTAAACCAATAGGCCTGTATAAATGTGAGAAAACTTACTTTCTTTAATCTTTTGTTTTGTTTTTAAGTCAGTCCGTCACTCAAGATTAACAAAAGACAGATGAGACTTTATGTACTCATAAAAATATATTAAAACCAAACAGTATTGGGACATCTAAATATAAGTATCTCTCGTACTGACAATGCAACTTATATATACCTACAATATTAATTTAAACTATAAATTCCAAACATGGTATCTAGTAAAAGTGCTATAAAGTCATGTTAACACCTATTTTCTATACAAGCTTTCATTTCATCCCTTTAGGGTTAAAATTTTTCAAAGTCCCTTCTTACTGTTCACATTATGAAAATAAACATCTGTCCAAACGTTCATGTTTCTTGTGCGTTTATACCTCAGACAGTGGGGTTTTTAATCCAAAAATAAAATGTCCCGATTGGGACGGGCATAGTCCCGCTTTTTACGGAATATTCCACGTACAGTGAGAAGTTGGCACTCTTTTCACAAATAAATTAAGTAAGTACATTAATAAAATAACAAATGGGGACAAAGTCATATATTTATATACGTTAAAGATAGTCATGCTTAATTTTGACGCATTTTTTTTTATTTGTCTATAGATGGGGACATATTTATTATATTGAAGAAAATATATCTTATTATGTATATGTACAAGTAATGGAAAGTACAGATAATTAATTTAAATTTATTTATTTTTTAGAAGTAGTGCCAATGACATTGTGGGTCAAAATCCTACAAAAGGAAAATGCCATTAAATATTTTTTTATTTACACTCTGGTGGTTATTTATAGGTATTGTTTGACACCATGACACAAGCAATCACAAATGTTATGCATGTCATTAAATTTATTTAATTACACAAAGTTCATTTATTTAATTACAATTTACACCAGAGTGAAGAAATGGAAATTTAAATTTAAGTAAATATTTCATCTCCTCGAGTGGGGATCGAACCCACAACCAGTCGGTTTTACAGTCACACCTCGTGCCGCTGCGCCACGACTGGCATCTAAATGAAAGAAATTTGAATTTATTACATATACAAAGACAACTCTGACTTAGACTCTATTTAACCAAAGAATGAAAATAACAATAATGTAATGTAATAACTTACCAGCTTTTCCTCATCAAATTCGGCTGGACTTTTGGTATCATGTTCTTTTGATTTGAGAGCAGACCAGACAGATTTACCACCATGTCTATTCTGGACTTTACTCTCATCTGTACCAATGCTTCCTTCTTCACTTGATCTCCCATTGCTAATAGATGGCCTACTTGGATCTGATATGAGTAGCGCAGTTAGACCATTCTCTAACCTTATTGTTCTACAAGATAATATACAAACATGCAGTTCAAATCGTGACATAATGGTCAAATGTATTTAAAACTAGCGGCCCATTCGCAGTTCATCATTTATAATTATTTTATTATGCTGCATTTGCCATGAGATAATCAATATAAATTCTATAATCAATATAATTTATACATTCTATTATTTTAAAAAAGTATAAGCATTACATGGTTGCTTGCGAGGAGGAAATCAGCGGTAAGGGCGCCTCGCAGTACTTGTGCGTGTGCTTGGGGCCATCAAAAGAGAGTTCAATTATTTTAAATTTACATTTTCTCATAAAATATACGTTCAAATAACATGTTCAAAAGCCAAAGCATATCTTTATAAAATTTCCTTGATGGTGAAATAACTTTCACTCGTAAGTTTCAATATCTTTAAAAAATAAGAAACGTTGAAATAACCCGTTGCAATTTTCAATTATTTTTGTCACAAAATACATTACTTTGACTTATTTATTACAGATAGATATACGGTATCGCGGACTTCTTTAGAACTAATAAAATAGAACATTTCTTTTTTGGTTAGGTAATAAAATGCTTATTTTAATGCCTTCATTTATAAAAATAAAAAAATTATAATGAAATAATTTGCCATGTACTTAATATGAAAATAATTTGATTTTGCTTCATTAAAAATGATGTAAGTATTTTAAAATCTTCATACTCACTTATAAAGCTTTTTATCAGAAGCAGATTTAATAGGCTCGGAGAGAACCTCAATTTTCTCCTTTTTACTGCATTTACTAAAAATTGGCTTAAGCCGATTGATTATTTTACTTATTAATTCGGATTTAAATTTAGGAGTTCTACGAAGACTTTTCTTTTTAGACATTGTGATCAAAATATGTTTATACTGCAATAACCAGATGTTACTGAATGAAGTTGGACAGAAATTTTGGTGGCTTTTATTGGATTAAATGACACTAAAAGGCTAGCCGCACACACACAATCTTTTTGTCAATACAATATTAACAATAATATGGCCTCGCACTACACAATATTTCGTCAAAAAATCCGACGCAGTCGCTCAGTAGCTCTATTTATATGCGAAAGTGTTTAGTCTAAAATGGATAGAAAGAAAAAAAAAACGATGCTTTATTTATTGTATTTAACTTACATACAAAGAAAGGAAAACTGGATGAGAAAAAAAAACTGAATTTAATTATTTCAATATTATTAAGAGGTCAGTGGCGGCAGGTTGTGGGTTCTTTACCCCTCGAGGAAATGAAGTATGTAATATTTTCATTTCTTCGCTCTAGTGTCGAGGTTTAGCTTAGCGTTGACTTCCGCCACTACAGAATTCGGTGGAAAATGGGGAACGTAACAAAGGTATTGTTACCAACGAACCAATGCTTAATACCATGGGGAATATTGTTAGTCTGTATCTTGCACACTGCAGGGTTGGCAGAGGGAACCTAGTGTTAAGACACTTCATTCCCCACTTTTCGCCGAAGTCGAAGTAGGTAGTACCCTTTATTATGGTTATTACTGAAATTTTACTTTATTTTACTTTATTATTAATGAAATAATATCCATAGGTTCTATTTACTAATAGAGTATAATTAAAAAAAATACATTTTTTTTTAAAAAATCGAGCAGGTTTTTTTTATAACGAAAAAGAAATTTTGTGAAATGGTCAAATGCTTTGTCTGAGCTATATAGACTTGATTGTGGAGTGAAGCAGGGAGGTCTCAGTTCTCCGAGTCTTTTTAATATTTATATTAACGAATTACTTGTTAAGCTCAGCAGCACACATGTTGGATGCCATATAGATGGTGAATGGGCAAATAACTTAAGTTATGCAGACGACATGGTGTTCTTGAGTCTCTCGATATGCGGAAGTAGAAAGTTAATATCAATCTGTGAAGAATATGCTAAGCAGCATGGCCTAATATATAATCCTAAGAAAAGTGAGTTGTTAGTCTTTATAGGGAAAAATAAAAGTCCAACATGTGTCCTTCCTGTACAACTTAGTAGGAAACTTGTAAATAGACTAACTGAATTTAAATATCTGGGACACATTGTTACTGAAAACTTAAAAGATGATAAAGACATGGAAAGAGAACGCAGGGCATTGGATGTAAGGGCCAACATGCTGACCCGAAGGTTTGCTGGTTGTTCATTACCTATTAAAATTGCATTATTTAAAGCTTACTGCCAAACATTTTACACCAGCGGCCTTTGGGCTAGCCCAAGCCCTAGCTGTATCCAAAGAGCAGCCCACATTCTGCGAGTACAATATAATAATGCCTTCAGGGCGCTGTTGAGGCTCCCTTATCACAGTAGTGTGTCAGGCATGTTTGCAGATGCTCACACAGACCATTATTTCACGTTAATGCGTAAAAAGGTGGCGTCAGTAATACAAAGGGTCAGGGTAAGCACCAACAGCATCCTGAAGGTATTTGCAGATAGATTGGATGGGCCGACCATGGGGAGGTTTATCAGGTTGCATGTGCAAAATGTAGGGGGCAATCTCTCTGTGGTAGCTATTTCTTTATTTGTTTTACTTATTTATCTATTTATATTTATATTTTGATTTGTAATTAATTTTTCTTTGAATTTTATTTTTGTATTGTATTTTTTTTAATGTATGTCATCTTTGTTTGTATTTTATTTTACTAACATAGTTCTTAAGTAATTCATTGTACTAACCAACTACGAGCCTATGGTGCTTGATAATAAAAGATTTTTATTTTTATTTTTAAAACTTTTTTTTATAAAACATTCTGTGGAGTTAAACACTAATTACGACTTGAGGAATATTAATCATTTCATTCATTAATACTTTAGCACAACATCGTTTTCGGTTAATATAATTTTACGTAAGGTGAAATTTAACATAAAAAAATGTTAAACTGTCCTTAATTTTAAATAGATGGCGCTGTGCATAAAAGCCTTTATATTTTTATAGTTTGGAAAGGTTACCGCTACACTCTATCAAAAAATAATGAACTTAAAGTTTTTAAGATATTTATATTTTAAAAATAATAGAAACATACGCAACGATATCTATTGACAACATGAATGTTGATAACGAATAAAAGGTACAAATTTTAATCTGTACTTAATTTGATACAAAATGACAACTTAATTAGTTATTTTTTTGGTGTATCTCCATTCATGAAACTGGTACGAAACTCTCGGGGCATGAGTATGACTTAAACTTGACCGAAAATGTTGATTATTTTATAGATTATATAAAAATGCCTAAAAACGTGCTTTCTATGTATATTCTGTATACCAATTATGTATTTAAGTAATAATATATGTTACTAATTTAAAAACTGTACAGGAGTAATATAAGTTATTTTACAAAGAATATCGTGAATACTTATCCAAATCAATTAATTAATAATTAAGGCCGTTTGTAATATCTATATTTCTTAAATGAATAATCATGTAATTCAAGCGGGCAAAGCTGCGAGCAAGCCGCTTGTCTATAATAATATTGAGAAACCGGCTACTCACACTTAATATTATTGACAATATTCTTGACAATATTATTGTACGTGTGCTGCCAGGCTTATGATTGTGACAAACTTAACCACAGAGTACATTCTAATATACTATAATAGAAAACAATTTTCGGCATCAAAGTAGTAACGTGGACCAACGCCACAACATACATGCGTATATACAGAGTACTTTTGTCATCACCATTTTAAATTAAACCACAGTTTTAACTACTCTGTATTAACTTAATACAATTAAAACAAAAGAGATTTTTCCAAAATGAAAAAGTAACTTAACCCTAGATTACTAACCTTATTTTTCGACGCTTATTACGAACCTTCGTCGTTTCGACTACGGTATTTAAAAAAGGAAATAATGGGTTTTATTTAAATGAAACAAGTATGTTTTTATTTTTTTTATTAATTATTTATATCTTTTCTTTCTATTTATTATGTTTACATAAACTAAAATATCATAATTATTAACCATCAGCCTTATGAATAAGATCATAGGTTTTATGCAAAATTAACAATAGTGACATATTTAAGGTTGTTATATAAGTATTATAAAAAGTAAATTGTAACAAACAATCTCTAAATATTAAAAATAACAAATGTAATAAACTAATAAAATAAAAATTTTGATAAAAATCCAGCAATTAAGACATTTGTGACATACGTCAAGTTTGTGCTCCCCGCACAACGATTTATTGCACTTGGTGCAACTTTCAGTCATCCAACATCCTTCGCTTTGCGGGCAAAAGGCATTGTTACCTTTTTCAGTACGCAGGAGGTACATCGAAGGTCTTAATTGCAGAATTCGAAGTTCTCCCTCCTGACATTTTTAATATCTGTGTAATTGAGTCCCACAGACCAGTATAAAGAGTTGATATTGTCAATCTCTTTTGCATGTGTGATTCGATTAGCTTGTGATACAGACCTTTTAAGTAATCATGTCTCGATATATGTTTTATAAGCGTACTCGTATATTATAAGTTACATAAAAAACGTAACTATATATAAATGCAATGTTTAGCATTCTATAAAAAACGCACAATGGCCAGTGTGTTTTTCTATTGCAAGAAGCAAGGAAACACATGTGGTCCAAAGTGTCTACAGCTCCTTTAGTTTGGTTGTAAAATCCAATCAAGGAGTTGTGTCACTACTTATCTGACTATCTTGACCTGAAAGTTGCTGCTGGGTCAAAGCAGAAACTTCATCTTCACCATCTGTTTCATAAGCAGGTTCAGCCTCAAGGTGGTCTTCTGTCCCACTCCCTGATGAATTTTCTATACCGCTGTCGTGTTGTAATAAATAAGTAACGAATCACATCTATGCAAAGAATAATAAATAGCACTGAATATAAACAAAATAAATAAACAATGCAAAAAATAACGCAAATATAAGCTAACTAAATAATACAAAATATTACGTTATTACTAACCTTCGTCGATTCGACGAGCCATGGTTGGTGGAATGGCGCTCACGGACCTCTTGCGCTCAAAACATTACCATCAGTCGCGGGGGCAATGGGTCGACATAGATTACCTAAAGTATGAAAGCCGTACGATCGCGCGTGCAAAAGTTAACGTGAAATAAACAAACTCGCGTCGTCGAATCGACGAAGGTTCGTAATCTAGGGTTAACTGAGGCCCGTCGTGGCGCAAGGGCACAAAGTGTGACTGTAAAACCGACTGGTTGTGGGTTTGAGTCCCATTGGAGGAGATGAAATATTTATTTAAATTTATATATCCATTTCTTCGCACTGGTGTCGAGGTAAAGCGCGGCGTTGAGTTCTGCCACTCAACACGTAATGCCTCCAGAATTCGGCAGAAATTGGTTAAAAGTCAAAGTCAAAGTCAAATAATTTTATTCAAAATAAGAAGTTACAGGTATAGTTATGTTTCATTTTTTGAACGTCAAATAATTTACCACCAGTTCACTAAAGCTAATGCCTCAGACCTGAGAAGAACCGGCGCAACAAAATCAGCGGGACTTATTTTTTTAAATCAATTATATAAAATCACATTTTAACATTTCTGACAATGATACTTTGAAAAACAGACTGGAGCGAGTGTTTCATTCCCAAGGCGTGATATTATTTATATAATCATTAATTTGGTAATAACCCTTAACACACAAACGTCTTTTCACAACTCTTTCAAATTGTGATATAGAACATTCTCGGACGTTTTCTAGGATTCTGTTGTAAAAGCGTACACATTGTCCCAGAAAAGATTTACGAACTCGATGTAATCGGGTCACAGGTGCAATAAGTTTACTCCTATTTCTAGTATTGATATTATGTACATCACTAATTTTGGTAAAATCTTTAATATTCTTCTTAATGTACATAACATTTTCAAAAATGTTTTGAGATACAACGATCAGTATATTTATTTCTTTAAATTTTTGCCTTAACGATTCTTTAGGGCCTAAGCTATAGATTGCGCTAATAGCTCGCTTCTGCAAGACAAACATTGATTTAGTACCGGCTGCATTACCCCAAAGTAGAATGCCGTAGGACATAATACTATGAAAGTAGCTGAAATAAACAAGGTGAGCCGTTTTCACGTCAGTTAATCGTCTGACTTTTTTAACCGCAAAAGCTGCTGAGCTAAGTCTATTCGCCAACCTATCGATATGAGGTCCCCACTGTAATTTAGAGTCAATGATGATACCGAGAAATACCGTAGAATCGACAGGATCCACAGCTTCACCATTCAAGAGTACATCGGCTTTAACAATTTTTGTGTTAGGTGTTCTGAGACTATACAATTAGTTTTTTTACTATTCAATAGTAAATTATTAACACTAAACCAATGTACTACTTTCGATAGAGCATTGTTTACATAGTCATATATATTTTGTCGTCGTTTTATTTTAAAAATCAATGAAGTATCATCAGCAAATAATACTACATCATGGTTCTTTCCCACTAAAAATGGCAAATCATTTATATATATTAAAAACAAAAAAAGACCGACCAGATCCTTGTGGGAGCCCCATACTAACAAATGGTCCAGGAGATTTCTTGCCATGCACATCAACCCTCTGAACTATGTTAGCTAAATAAGAGGTCCGAAGAATGAGTGCACTTCCTCTTATGCCGTAATGATGTAGCTTCATGAGCAATGATGAGTGCTGAACGCAATCAAAGGCCTTAGCCAGGTCACAGAACATGCCAAGAGCATCCTGCGATCCCTCCCAAGCCTCATATATACTCTTTATAAGTCCTATACCAGCATCAGTAGTCGAGCGACCTTTAGTAAAGCCATAGTGTTGATCATGCAAAAGATGATGTGAGTCAAAGTGCATCAGCATTTGATTTAAAATAATTTTCTCAAAGATTTTACTAAATGAGGGTAGTATATATACAGGTCTAAAATTGTTGGGATCAGATGTACTACCCGATTTAAATATAGGTATGACTTTACTAAATTTCATTAAGTCAGAAAACACACCATACTCTATACAATTATTAAATATAGTCGCGAGGTAAGGAGCAACAGCGTCTATTATATGACTAATTAATTTAACGGAAATTCCCCATATATCTAATGTTTTTTAAATATATAGGAATTTGGATGTCTTAACAATGTCCCTTGAGTGAACCACTTTAAATTTAAAATCTATATCACATTTGCTCACGTTCTCCTTAAGTCATGATTCAGCGACTGTCGTGGAAGATATAAGTGTTTTGGTTGTGGGAACTGGAATATCAGCAAATATTTTTTCAAAAACTTCTGGCAACTTCTTGGTCCGACGTTGGTTAAACCATTGTCCATTCTTAATTTAAACTCATAATTGCAATCCCTGGCTTTTCCAGTTTCACAATTTATTATGCCCCATGTCATAATAATTATTATATTGTGTCATAATTTAATTTAAATTAAATTATAAAATTAATTGGAACAGGTTCCAAACATGTTGTATTATACTGTTCAAATGTTTTGTGAAAATCAAATGTTTTGTGTTCTACTACATATAAAGGTCCTCAAAATATTTTTTTCTTAAATGTCTTTCAAGTACAGACGCCGATCCGTTACGATTTTTTTATAAGTATAGATATCAAAAATATTACAAATATGAGACAAAAAAGTAAATTTAGTCCATCCTAAGACCCTCATGTATTTCTATATGAAATTTTATCATAATCGGATCAGCCGTTGCGTCATAGATAGACAAACAGAGTTACTTTCGAATTTATAATATAGGTATAATATAGAATTTAGTAAGTATAATGTTATAATTATATTAATTATGTAAGTAAAATTGTGTACCTAAATTGACATTGATGTTTAATAATTATATTGTGGGTTTTAATAAAATAAAGTAGTTTTGTTTCATACTCCAAACTTGTAGTATCATTTTATATATATATATATCGTTTTTTTTTGTAAAGTAATCATACGAATGTTTTATCAGTATTTCAAGTATTTTAATGTTAGAAAAGTATCTTATTACTAGGTTCCCACGTCCGCTCTTCCTTCCCTGCTCTGTGCTGCTGGCTATACCACTTGAAGCTATAAAAAATCTCCCAATGAATGCAAAAAGTAGTGATCTACTGCTCTTTTTCACCTACTCTGATATCAGTATAAAAATAAACAACATTATTATATTACATGAATAATTCATAATTATTTTAATTTCCAATTTACCTTCATTTCTTTATAAATTCGTTTTGATGGTCCAATCTGTTTCAACATTATATATGAAAGTATAGCTTCAAGCACCTGTTAACACAAGAAACATTACAATACATTAGTAATATCTAATTAAAAAATTTCATTATTTACATATAATAAATATATTAAAATTGTTAATATACTATATTTAAATAATAATTATTATTTAAATTCTTCGCTTGGTAACCTTGTCTCAAGGACAAGACGAAAAGTGAAAAGTTTTAACACTAGTTCTCCCTTGCCTACAAAAATTATAAAGAAATCTTCATAATTATTTCTTGAATACCGACCTCTTTGACACGATCAAATCTTTTTTTAGTACCAACAACTTGTACATAGAAATGTTATGCCACTTTTTGAATTAAAATGTGTAGATACCTAGCGAACATACTCTAAGAAAAATAAAAAAGTATAATAAAATATATATTAGCCCCGGACGCGGCTTCGCCCACTTGAACTATACGAATATTTATTAAATATATTTATGAATTTATTTTCAATTTTCAATAGGATTGGTAAGAAATATATAAACCTAAATAAACCAAAAAAGAAAAATAAGTAGACAAAATTAGAAAAAATAACTAACTAATTAAAATGAACAAAAATAATAAGTAAATGTAACCAAAGAAAAATATTAACAAAAAAAACTAAATAAAACCAGCTTTATTATCAATATTATCTACATAAAATAAATATATAATCTATCCATACCTATATTATAAATTCGAAGGTAACTCTGTCTGTCTGTCTGTCTGTCTGTGCCGCAATCAGGACCAAACCGCTAATTCAATTGTGATAAAATACTCATAAAGAGATACTTGAGGGTCTTCGGATGAACATAGGCTACTTTTTTTTCTCATATTTGTAATATTGTCGATATATACTAATATATTAAAATATTTTTTAGTTTGACAGGCAATTTATTCTGCCATCTTAATAACAACCGACCGTTGCTAAGCAACGGTTTGCAAAATTTGTTTGTTGTTATAAGAAAACGTCACCTAAAATGAGCTTGCTTAACGCATACATGTCGTGCGCTGACTCAACCTTATAAGATACATAAAAACAATGTTTAATATAAATATGGTTCTTTAAATAATGACAATTTAAAAAAGTCCGCGATGGTATATGTTTATCTCTAAAGGTTGAGCAAAAGTAACCATTTTAATTAATTTACTTTATATTTATCGGGTTTTTGTTGTACGTATTTTCTATAATTTGATATTGATCCTTATGAAAATTAATATAATAGTGACTTTTAGCATTTCATCTAGATTGAAATTATAGTTTACTGTATAACATTCTAATAAATAATTAAGGATCACTGATTCAAAATGATCTGCTGTTAATTTTTATGTAATTATTTGATGTTTATAATTAATTTATATTTTTCTTTGGTTCTTCGCTTATTCGAGTAGTAGATTAGTTAGATTTTCATAAATTTCTTGGTGTGGTGTAAGTTGCGGCTCTGCGCGGCATCGGCATAATATTATTTAAGTATTTATTATTTAAGGAAAGAATTGTTGGTTATTTCATCTCGGTTGGATGGTTATCTATACCGTTGTTATACACTTAATAAATTATAGTTTTAGTTTTTTGGGATTTTATTTGATATTGCTCGCAAAACTTATAATATTTAAATGTAGAAAGGACTTTAGTTATTTCATATAGTATCTATGTACGCGCGCAAGGAAAACGTGTAAATAGATTTTTCCCGGGTAAATGAGTAAAATCGATCACTGAAAGTCCAATAAAAATCAGTTCAGTTATTTTGGACATTAGCTCGGGGAAATGGAAAAATAGACAGAGACAAACAATATAATATTTTTTATTGTATTTAAGTATTATGTAAATAACCACATGCACTTGCAAAAACATAGCACAACACATTTAATTTTAATTCTTTTAAATATTTATTTTACTTTGATAGTATTGATGTAGAGAGAGATGTATTAATAATGTATTTTGTTTAGTTTTTTTATTAATATTTTAATATGATTACGTTTACTTATATTTTTTTTTCATTTAAATTAGATATTTTCAAAAACTATTTCATATATATATATCTAATAAGCATCCGTATAGTTCAAGCGGGCGAAGCCGCGTCCGGGTCCGCTAGTACTATAATAAAATAGTAAAAAATAAATAATGCTATGCGAAGATATATGCTATCGCCGAGCTTTATTTAGATTTTTCAAAGAATTACAAAATGTTAGTTACAATAAATATTTACGCAGCCCATGTTCCGATTGACTACCGTATTTTAAAATTTAGATATCTTCTAAAATATACATTTCCAGGAGGCGCGGGTTCGAGTCCCGCTACGTTAATTTTTTTATGTTATGTTATTAAATCTGTTTTGTAATATAAATAAAACACTACTTATTAAATTTCTTTTAACACTTGTTTTAAATAGAAAGAAAGTGGTTACGACAATGCTTCAACTGACCGCAAGGTAACAACCTTTTACGTCAACGTACATGAGAAACACCTGCCAGAAGCTATGGATATATTCAGTCAGTCCTTCGTCAGCCCACTCATGAAGAAGGGGGCTATGCAACGAGAAAGAGAAGCTATAAAATCCGGTAATAATAATGATTTATATAGAAAAAAGTAATATATTTTATTTTATACTTCTAAGTGGTAGCTTATCTAACCAATACAACACTCACAATAAAAAAAATATTTTAATTTCCTGGTTCTAGAGAAAAGATAACGGGATACAGCATGAAGTTGAAAAAAAAATAATACACAACATTTCTATTATAGAATACGCAATGATCGCTTCGAAGAATTCAATTCGGAAAGACCAGCTCATCTCATCACTTTTCCCGGAGGGACACCCAGCTAGAACATTTACTTGGGGCAATTTACGTAGCTTACGCGATGATATACATGACGACGAGAAATTGCACAAAGCTGCCCTTGACTTTAGGAAACGCCATTATAGCGCTCATAGAATGACTGTGGCTGTACAGGTCGGTTGAGTTTTTTATATAATTGAAACTTGGAATGAATAGTAATTATCTGGCTCCGGTTTGACTCCTACCTTTACAGGTCCCACAGTGGTTATGCAAAAACGGATCGGCTCATGGAGCACATGCAATTGGCTATCGATGATATGCTCACACAGATCCCCCGGCTGTCATGATACTTGGCGATTTCAATGCGCACAATGCCTGTTGGCTTGGGTCACGCACCACCTACCACGCGGGGAGAGCTGCATTTGACCTTGCTATGGCGGCAGTTGTACAACACCCGCAACTCGTCGCGTTTGGTACTACAAGATAGTAGATTGTGATGGGATGCGTACATTTTACTCATCATATCACTGGGGGCCGGTTTCCTTCTCTTCTGATGATCCTTAGTACCTATGCCGCTGCTGTTGCCGACGTGGTTCTACAGAATATGGAACTTTACATTGCTAGCGCTGTAGTGCTAATCAGTGGCAAGTCACAGCCTTGGTTTGAATCGTCAAGCTTGCTACCTTTAGCAAACGCGAGGTATATCAAATCTGGGCCGAGGCACTACTTAAACTAAGGATCCGAAAGTGAAAACTTCAAAGAGGAAGTATAACCAAGCCTCAAAGTGCTTTAAGTGTCGAATTGCCAGAGCATGGTATGAGCATATCGCCAAAATCGGCAAGAATCTTGAGAGTTACTCGTCCGGAACGTTTTAAGCACTCTCAAAGGCAACACTTAGCAACTTTAGCCAGCCTTTGCTTCCGCCACATCTTGGTCAACACCTCGGTCGGGACCTCTTTAAAATATGCGGGGTTACTGGTAAAGGTTTTATTGATTGAAGAATTACTTATAGGTCCCGACTGTTAATCCTAATAAACTATTGGGCTTGTTTATTTTCTTTTTAGATTTATGCTGTCGGAGGTTTTGTTTTTATAAATGTTTTTTTATTTTTCACTTTTTTGTTAGGATTTATTACGGTAATAATACTCATGATATACCTTTTTGACATCTTCGTATTGAGCTCTTGAATTTGATACCCATACTATGGTATTCAAAACGATTTTATTTAACTAAGTCCAATGGCGTCCCACAGCCGCCATGATTGTTTTTTTTTAACGTCACTTATCTAAGAACACTTGGGCTGTTAATACGAATGTAACGATACCTCAGTTATGTAAATTCGTTCAGCGGTTCTGGAGATATGAGATAATAAAGAGTATTATATACATACATACATACGAGATACGCGCGAAAAACATAACCCTTTCTTAGCAGTCGGGAAAAAGTAGTAATTATAAGTTTCATATTTCTAATTTTTACATAATTTACAGGCCCGTATGGATCTTGCAGATCTAGAGAAACATGTATCATGTACGTTCGGCCAAATACCCACGAATAAGTTGCCAGCTAATGACTTCAGTTAATTCTCTTTCAAACCAGAAGTGGTTACACCGCAATTCAAAGACATTTATTACGTGAAACCCGATAGCGATACTACTAAGGTAAATTAAAAATTGTGTCTTATCCTACACCACTGAATTATGTGCATTTTTATTTATATGTGTAATATAACTACTACAAATTATCTTATATTACTAAAGTGAGATTAATAAAGAATAATAGAATAAAAAAGGCGTATATATGACGAAGGTGGATGGCGAGAGTTCTTCAGTGGGACGGGAGTAAAACAAGAGTTATGCCACCATGTTTATATTCGGAGGTTTACAAATTTGTGTCTCTCGTACAATCGATATATGTTATTTTATAGACTTTTTAAAATACAATTACCCACTTTTACAATTTATATTTAGACACGTTCCATTTCTCGATATCAAATAATTATACTTAATAAAAAACAAAATTATTATACTTTATATGCTAATACTGAATTATTATTGATTATATTTTATTATTATTATTATGTATATTATATAATTATCATCATAAATTATTATTGTTAGTTAACTCATATCATATTGAAGTATAAGACAGAATATAATTGTATTAAATAGCGGCTGGTGTAATGCAAGGTATTATATTATCTGTTACATTCGGCCATCCTGCTTCAGCCGTGTCCCACGGCGACCTCTACCCATCTTAATTTTTTGTGATCTGAAATAAAATAAATTCGCAGTTTAAACTCTTTTATTACATGTAAATCGGTTACGATAAAGTTATTAATAGGTACAGTAATATCCAAACAAAGCTTCCATTTACATGGGAATAAATATAATATTGTCACATAGATCTAAACTGTCGTTTCACACAGCTTAACAGTATAGATGTTCCCAAAGCTTCATAAATAAGCATTCTAGATTTTATTGTTTTTCACAGTTTTATAAAGAACACATAGATCTAGACTACCATTTCACACAGCTTAGCAGTCTAGATTTTATTACTTTTTATATATTTTTTTTATGACACAGTTTTCATTTCTAAATTTTATACTTATAGTACTTTGAACACAGTTTCATAAAGAACACATAGATCTAGACTACCGTTTCACACAGCCTAGCAGTCTAGATTTTTTACTTTTTTCGCATTTTATGATTCCTAGATTTTATACTTATATAGAATTTGAACACACAGATCTAGACACCATTTAACACAGCTTTGTACAGTCTAGATTTTACGACTTCATATAATAATCTTTAACATATCATTATGTTTATTTTATAAGCCTAATAAACGGGATGCATTGTTGTTACTAATTTCACCTATATCTATATTTGCAAAATTAATTATATTTTTTACTTTTAATATATTATGTATGAGCCCCTATATTTGTGTATGAGTCACCTAAAATAGTTAATACGTGTTCATATGATCATACGTGGGTTCATAAACATCTGCACGACCAATTAGTTTATTAGATGACCAACTAATAACTAAATCACCTATATTTAACACTCGCACTCGA
This sequence comes from Heliconius himera, assembly GCA_021202915.1. Classification (NCBI taxonomy): domain Eukaryota; kingdom Metazoa; phylum Arthropoda; class Insecta; order Lepidoptera; family Nymphalidae; genus Heliconius; species Heliconius himera. The sequence continues at coordinate 193,397 of JAJHJA010000374.1, read as the reverse complement.
TACGGCTCCATTGTTAACGTAGTTTGCGATATATAAAAGAAATTTTATCCAACGAAAATAAAACCGGTCTTGTGACTAATAACATATTTGTATAGACAAATTCTTTTATATAAAAATCAATATCGCGGGTAGAACCCGCTGTTGTTAATTGTAAAGAGAGGTACTTTTGTAATAAAATCGTTTTCTATCTAATGTAATATCATACAAGTAAGAACTATCATTAGTACCTAATAATGTTACCCTCTTTGAATTTGCTACAAGATATACATTTGAATGGCTGAGTACGGGCTGTCGAATAATAAATCTATATCACAAGTTCGAATATCAGTTATCTCCGCACATGTTTCAACATATAAATCATCTATATGAAGTACAACATTGGACGGCATATTATTTAATTTTAATTTGCTAGCTACACATGTATTTATGATATTTCCTTTGCTGCCTTTATCACTGTACGCTACTACTGGCTGGCTGTTAATATACACATTTTTTTTATATATGTCAGATACTAAATCGTAAATGTGACGGTTGTATAATAATTACATTCGTTCGAGATAATTTATATATTCCCAGTATTTTTATTTTCCTGATCTCTAGTTGTATATATATGTATATATATATATATATATATATATATATATATATATATATATATATATATATATATATATATATATATATATATATATATATATATATATATATATATATATATATATATATATATATTCAGATACACAATATAAACTTGTAACATTAATTGTTGAAATTTTGTAGGGATTTTAATTTCGTTTATTTTTGACCATTTTTTTTACCTTTTATCCTTCTAAATAAATCGTCTACTGAAAGATTGTTAAATGTGTATTTCCTTTTTTATAGTGTTGCATAAATTGTATATATTTACATTTTTTTTTTATTGAGCGACAATCATTTGTTGTTATTTGTTTCTTTCATAAATGTAAACACACGCCGTTCCACACGAATTTGACACATTACGTTTTAGCGGGACTCTCAACGTCCAATCAAACCCGCAATCATCGCATTCATTAATCAATAAATAATGAATATATGTATAATTATATTTTCTTTTATTTATCTTAGAGTATGGGCGCTCGATCTGACCGCGGGTATTCACGAAAAAGGCATAGATAACACTTCTATGTACAGCCTGTTTTCCGTACGAGTTGTTCTTACTACAAATGGACTTGATCATGTCGAAGAGGTAGGTATTCAAGAAATAATTTAAAAGATTTCTATATAAGTTTTGAGACATTGTTATTAATAGTCTACCAAGCGAAGAATGTAAATAATAGTTCTATTTTCATTTATACAAATGTTGAAACAGGTTGAACCAACAGAACGAATTTATAAAAAATAAAGGTAAATTGAAAATTTAAATAGTTATGAATTATTCATGTAATATAACAATGTTGTTTATTTTTATACTGACACATTTAGAGTAGGTTAAAAATAGTTGTATATATCTGCTTTTTACATTCAATACGAGATTTTTTATAGCTTCAAGTGATATACCCGTGCACACAGCAGAGTAGGAAGAGGTAGTAATTCTGTCTGTCTATGACGTAATCAGGGCCAAGAACTTCATATAGTTACTTGAGGGTCTTGGGATGGTCAAAGGTTATTTTTGTCTCATATTGCTGGCTCAACCCTATGAGATAAATAAAAATAATATTTTACAACAATATTATCTTTTAAAAAATCTATTTAAAAGTCCGCTTTAGTGAATGTTTATCACTGAAGAATGGGTCACAGTAACCACTTTAACATATTTAATTAAAATTTATCGGGTTATCGTTAATGTGTTTTCTATTCATCCTTATCGAAATAAATACCTCACCTTTTGCATTTCATCTAGAGTGAAATTATATTTTACAATACATCATTCTAATAAATACTTAAGTAATTATTAGGATATATCACTGATTCAAAATGAGCTAGCCTCCGAGCCGCACGGCATGACCAACCTGACCGGGCAGACGACGTTGACGGTTTTGTAAATTTTTATACATTTCGATATTAATTTTTATATGGTTATTTGCTGTTTATTTGTAATCACAAACAGACACTTCAGTTTTATTTATAAGAAACGGAAACCTTGCAATTATCAATTATTTTTTTTCACAAAATGACTTTTATTAGAATGAATGAAATTGAATAATTATGTAGCAAGATGTACTTGAATATATTTTATTATTTCTGCAGCACCCGCGGTCCGATGGCATTCATTATTATTTATTTGGTTATGTAAGACTAACCAAAGAAATACACCGTAGTGTTATACAGCTTATAGCGCATAACTTAACGAAAGATGAAACCAACTATGTTGCGCTGAAATAATGCATTGTAATTATTTAAAGAGCTCAAAATATGTGCAATTGCTTCTAAACCTACTTTACTATAGAGCTAGCATTGAAGCATTCTCTCGTCCAGCTCCTTTCTTTTGGCACTGGGGAACGGCATCGGCAACGGAACGGCGGCAAGGCGTTGGCTTTCTGGCAGTGGTCTCAAGTGGCAACCATCAATATGGGTGCATCGTTAGGGGGCCCTTTGGCCCTAGGACTGTGTACCTGCCCTAGACCAGATACAGAGAGAGATTTTTGGTGATTGGAAGGATAATCAAATGCCACCTGAGCGATAAGCTCAGCCAGTTGAGACCATCAGTCAGGGAGGCCCAACTTAAGGTGCGTTGGGTTGTCATCGGTGTATAATTCGTAGAGGGCAGGTGACAAAATGCTGTCCTGGGGAATTCCGGCAGCGATCGAGTGGTTGCTACACTCTCCACTCTCACGAAAAATGTCCTATCAGGTAGGTAGTCGGTAAGGACATGCGCGACGTGATGGTGCCGGCCCTGAGTACTTTATAAAGTAAACCTGGATAACATACACGGCCGGAAGCGGGTGCTACGTTGAGGAACTATTGCACTCTCTTTTCGGTTAATCGCTGCTGCAGCGTAGTGACCCGCTCTGGCCACCTGCAGAGTAGTTGAGTGCCCACTCGCTAAACTCTTTGCTTCGTGGTGCTGAAGAAGTGGGAGGAATAACTTCTCGAATAACTTCGCCATCGCGCTGATGAGCCTTAGACAACATGACCAGGCCCACATTCTACACCCGGGGGAAATAAATTACACTTACACGACGTAATTAACGTTTAGCAAATAATAACTCAACTATGTTTTATGCGTTATCAACATTCATTATCATATGTAGTCAATAGATATCATTGCGTATGTTTCTTTTTTTTTCAAATATAAATATCTTTAAAACTTTATGTACATTATTTTTTGATAGAGTGTAGCTGTAACCTTTCCAAACTATAAAAATATTTTTTTTTATGCACAGCGCCATCTATTTTAAATTAAGGAGTAGCAGTTTAAAAATGCTGTTTTATGTTAAATTTCACCTAACATAAAATTATATTAACCGAAAACGATGTTGTGCTAAAGTATTAAAATGATTAATATTCCTCCCGTCGTGATTAGTGTTTAACTCCAGAGAATGTTTTTTGCGTTATCAAAATTCGTTAGTACCTACTATTTTTTGTCAATAGATAGCGTTACGTGTATGAAAGAGAGTATCAAGATTCCTTAGTACCTACTATTTGTTGTCAATAGATAGCATTACTTGTATCGATTTTTTACTATCTCAAATATTAACTTATTGAAAACATAAATACTTACATCTTTTGATAGAGTGAAGCGATTACAATGAAATAAGCACTAAAAGTTACTTTGATTTACTTGTAATTTTTATGTATAAAAGTTGCTTAAATTTATTGTGTACTTTTTACGTGATACGTGTTGACATAAACAGACAAACAGACGAACAATTCGAAGACAAAAATTCCAAAAATGTTGGAAATGGATTTTGTTAATTATCCTTTAACACCCTGGCTAATTTTGTTTTTAAATATTTTTAATGTACAGAAATTACTTTTGTACAGATTTATTATAAGCATAGATTATGCTTACAATTATAACCCTCCATAATACGTTTACTTTTGAATTCATTTAGTTATTAATGCTTTCCGTTATTATTTGAAAGTACCTTTCTAAAAGTGTATTAGCATATGAGTAGAACCAAAGGCCAGGACATGGTTGGAGGTTCTTCTCGTTTATTTTTAACGCCCAATACGCGTCTTCTCCGACATGTACATTTGTTATGAAATAATATATCATGAAATATTACAATAACATTTTCAATACAGGACGTACAAAGATGTAACGAATTTAAATTGAAAATTCGCGAAGGCAAACATAGTTTTTTTTATTCATGTATTATTCACGCTACGATGTTTTTAAACTCAAATAATTGTTATTTAGTAAAAATCAAATTCTTAAATCCTATTTTATATTCCGTATTCTTATTATCCAAAGTAGAAATAAATATCTAAACCAAATAATAAAGTAAATAAAAAACTGAGAATTTCAAACAATTTCAAAGTTCAGTCACATTTTTCGATTTTCAAAAAATATGTCATGTGAAAGATTTTTTTATATTACTTACCTAATATATTTAAAGTGTTTATATTTTTATATTCACATTTGCAAGTATTCGTCACATCACTAGTAAATATTCGAAGCGTACATATATTTTTTTTATTGAAGCTATTATTAAATATACATATTTAAATATAATATATATTCAATCAACTTTTTTTTCTTGATATATTCAATCAGCATTGAGGCAATTTAACCTTAGGTACTTTAATAATAGGTAAATTCTTTTTGCATTTTTCAATATCCATGATAAAGTTCTTGTCATCTTCATGTGGGTCCCCGGAATTGCTGGCGTTTAAATAATGGAGCGTCAAGCTCTTTGGTTCTGTATCATTTCCAATGCTGCTGTTTCATTTCCAACTTTAGGCTTGTTTTCGACAATCTGAATTAAAAAATAATAGGAATCGTCCAGTTTTCAACGGCCGGGGGCATGTTCAAGACCAAATGATGAATGAGTTTTTTAGTTTAATCTAAGTAGATAACTTTATTTTAGTTTCTTATAAACCATAGTTAACAACGCCTATTATTTTTAAGGAGCAAACATGTTATTTGTAATTTAAAACATATGTAATTTTATAAGGTGTTTTTATATTTCTGTTAATTATATTGTTGCGACCAGAATACTTCATCGCGATTGCGAGCACATCTTTTAATTTCCTCCTTCTGAAACTTTTATTTATGGTGGAATATATTTGAATTATTTTCATTTCCCCGCGCTGGTAAAACAAAACGCAGTGTTACGTAACACCACTCAATGTACATTATTTCGAATTCGGACGGAAAATAAATATTGAAATATCTTAACACTAAGTTATCTCCGCCTATTTAGTATAAATTGTGAAGATGTTTTTATTTACATATATATAAATAATGCTTTGTTTACTGATTATTTTTAAAATGGTTTATATTACAGTTTCTTTCCTTTTTGAAATTAATATATGTATATAATGTGATATGAAACATGAATAATGTGATGAAAATAAAAACAAAACATCGGAGATTGCAAAAACATTTTTTCAAATAATAAATCGAACAAAAATACATTTTACAAAACAAGATACATAAAACAATTAAAATAGTAGTAAAATTCATATAAATACATGTTAAACTATAATTTCACTATTAAGTATAAAAGTGATTTTTTAAGCTATTATTAAATATACATATTTAATCAATCAATTCTTTTTATATATTCAATCAGTCCTGAGGCAATTCAACTTTAGGAGCTTTAATAATAGGTAAATTCTTTTTGAATTCTTCGATATCCATGATAAAGTTCTTGTCATCTTCATGTGGTTCCCCGGAATTACTGGCGTTTAAATAATGGAGCTTCAAGCTCTTTGGTTCTGTATCTTTTGCTGTTTCATTTCCATCTTTGGGCTTGTTTCCGACAATCTAAATTAAAAAATAACAGAAATATTTAAATATTTCTAGAGGCCATATCGAGTCACAGTGTCTGTTTGTAAGCGAATAGGTTGTGAGTTCGATTCTTACTCCAACCTGAATATTTAATTTCTTACTTTGATAAAGAGATAAACCACGGCGTTGAGTTGCGTCACTCATTACACATTTTCTCTAAAATTTGTCGGAACATATAGATTGGAAAATTTATATACTTATTTAGAAAACGTATAAAAATTTGAACGGAGCGGGACTCGAACCCGCGCCTCCTGGAAACCGCCCAAAAATCTCCCTACAGAGATACTAACAACATAAATAAGTTGTAACAAGCGTATAAAAATTTCGACGTAGCTTGGCGAGAACGTATGGTTTAGTGGTCAGAGCGCCTGGTCGGTTTCCAGGAGGCGCGGGTTCGAGTCCCGCTACGTTCAAATTTTTATACGTTTTCTAAATAAGTATTTTTATTTCCTGAGTGTGGAATAACACTTTAAAAATGTTTAAAAAATGTATATACATTTGTATTGCACATCAATCATAAATATTATTTAAAACATTTGTAACATGCAATGTAAGTATATTAAATTAAATAATTAAGCGTGCAGTTGTACAATGAATTTAAGTTATTGTTTTAAGAAGTATAATACAAAGTGTTTTTGTCAGCATCACTTTAAATCAAATAACCGTCTTAACTACTCTATAAAGGCCTCATATAAATTAAATTACAATTATTTTATTTTTCCCAAAAATGAAAAAGTGATTGTTTGAAATAATATAAATAATAAAATTATCGATGTAACATAAAACGCCATTTGTCTTGAACGGTGCAGGCAGACATAAACCTATCAAAGGGAAACCGCCGCATACGCCTCATTCCGAAATCGAGTCGTAGGTATTGGCGGCAAATTTCAAAGTTGTTTAACCTTTATTAGTATTTTTGTAGAAGTAGGTGTTTATGTTATTGGTATCTATGCGTAACTGCGTCACACGAAATACAGGTATGGTTAAACATCGTGAAATGAAAAAAAATCTACGTCTAAACTGTTGTGAGGTATCTTGATTAATTTCTTTAGGTATGGGTTTTAAAATTTTTTTAACCTATATGCTGTGTTCGTTAAAGGAGCGCTGACGCTTCCACCCAAATTTAATATATAATAAATGAGTTGAACACTAAGTCTCGTCTCATTAGCATCGTCACACATTTATGATTAGCATAATTAATTAATAATGAAAAAAAGAAGTTGAATTATTACCTGAATAGAAAGTTTCCTAAACAACTTCTTGTCACCAAAGGAGAAGTGGTGTTCGATCCAATGGTCGATGTCTCCAATTTTAATTTGATTTAGCGCCTCAGCCTATAATAATATAAGCACAATAAATAAAATCTTCGTAACCATTGTAGCGCAGTTCTATAATTTAAAAAATATGAAAATTCCACCACTAAACTTCAAATGATTGTACTTAGTTTATTGTTTCATAACGAAACAAAAAAATAAATCAAAATCAGATCGGAGCTACAGATAGTAATACATACAGACATATAGAAGATAGACACACATACATGTCAAACTTACAATACCCCTTTGTTGCGTTAGGGGTTAAAAATGAAATACTATATTTAACACTATTTAAAGAGGCAGGAAGGTGGCAAATTCAAATTGATCAAAATAATGCAATTACCTCAATAAACTCCCTTTGGAACTGGTACTGTTGGCTCACGATCTCACTCCAATATTTTTCAACCTGCAAATTTGATGACAATTTCAATTTTATGCAAACAAATCAAAAGTTATAAATAATTTTATAATTTATCCTTCCAAAAATAATAGTATAACAATTTTTGTCTGCCGTAATAAAACTTATATGTCATATTTTAATTTACATTGGCTTGCCTAACAGAACAAAATAAAAATTAAAATCAATATATTCTTTATTGAATTAGGGCGAGCACTTTTAAGGGGCCGTTCAAGTATTACGTAAGCACTGTAGGGGGGCGGAGGGTCTTGGGTTTGCTTATTTTTGACGTGTTCAATGAAATATTTTTAAGAGGATTGCTTATTTTTGATGACATAGGGGAGGGGGGGGGGTCTCAATAATTACAAAAAATCTGCTTACGTAATACTTGAACGGCCCCTAATTGGTCAGGTTAAATAGATATGCCAGATAGGCATCAGATCATCACATCAGATAAACAAATAAAGTAATACTTAATGTGAAGTAAAGATCCCAAACCTTCGATCAACTATACTCTAGATTAAGAATAACAGTCTAACAAGTCAAGTCTAACTTAAGTTAGTAAGTTTAAGCTAACTTTATATAATAAGTATTTTATAAAGCACATTAAGCAAATTAAATACAAATATTTCATAGCTTGGCCAATATTTGCGACTACAAATATTTGTTGATCTGGACTAAAACATGTATGGAGTGCTTGTTTTAATTTTTATAATTGTTTTATTTTTTTCTGTTTTATAGCTTTCCTACTGACCTATTTCTCTGTGTCACAATGAAGATCTGTTATCGCCCAGAAAAATAATATTTAGAATATTAAAAATTTATATATATAGCAGTGACAGAGGAAATCTTTATTAGCCTACTAGTGTTAACATTTTCTTACCCCATTTACCGCCAAATTTATGAAATATTGCGTTTTGAGTGGCAGAACTTAACGCCGCGCTTTTTAGTTAGTAATTTCGCCCAATACTAGAGCGAGGAAATAAAAATATTAAATCTTTTATATACCCAAGTAGATAAAGAGCCCCCAACAGTCGCGTTTATAGTCGCACGCTTGTGCTCCTGCGCCACGATAGCCTCCTCGTATCGAGTGACCGTACGTGAGCCAGCCGCATTCCATTGATATTAAACTGATGTTAAAATGTTTTTAAAAATAAATGTAAACAATTTTAGTAAATTTACTAAAAATTAAAGACTTTATTTTTAAGGAATTCACTAAACTTGTCAACCTATTGTCAATAAAGTGACTCCATGACTTCCATATTCTATTTTATATCAAAGAATTTACCCTCTGCAACTGACGTGACAAAATTTTACAATTATGCTGACGTGGATCATCCATTCATTTCTCAATTACGATGAGAAGAAAAATATTTTTACAAGCAAAATTATATATTTTTATTTTTAATATTAGTATAAATATACATAATTTATGTAATTAAATTTAAAATAACGCGACATAATACAAAAACATACATTACCTAACATAGAGACAGTATGAAAATATGACCATTTTACTGAGATGGTAGTCTAGTATCTTAACGCTGACGTGGAAGTCTTGTAGACACCCTCCTGCCTGTATGCACCCGTAAGCTCTTTAGTGCTTAAATTTGAAAATCAGTGGTAATACACCGAATTTTATATTTCGCGGTGTCTATAGGACTACACGTCATGTCAGTCGCAGAGGGGTTAAAAATAGTTGAAATATCTTTTTTTTTGAGTCATTAATATCGCGGAGTAAAATGTTTTATATCCATTACGCGCTAGTCGAAACTAAGGGGCCGTTCAAGTATTACGTAAGCAGTTTTTTTGCAATTATTGACCCCCCCCCCTCCCCTATGTCATCAAAAATAAGCAATCCTCTTACCCCCTCCCCCAATGCTTACGTAAACATTAGCTTATACATTTTTTAAAGGTATATTTTTATTGATATTTTATTTGTATCTACATATATAAAAGGACATGTTCCTACTGACTGAGGTAAGACGCACGCACGGCCGTAACCGCTGAAAGTAGACACGTGAAATTTGGACAGGTTTATATTTTCGAATTCTGGAAATCCGAAAGGGATGAAATAGGGATTGAAAGTTTGTATGGAAAAAAATTTAAATCACCGATTTTTATAAAATTTTAAATTCAGACTCTTAAAAATATTTCATTGAACACGTCTTTCGTGGTTTATTTTAATTCACCCTCTAAGAGTGCAAATAAGGGGTTGAAAAATTGTATAGACAAATCCATAAATCGCCACAGATTTTAATAAAATTTGATTTAGACTCTTGACAATGTGCCATTCCTGCTAAATAGATATAATAAACTTATTTATTATACTAGCGGCTCGCCCACGGCTTCGCCCGCTTAAAATACATGATTACTGATTTAATAAGCACAATCGATTGACAACTATAATGACTTCTAATATGATTTTTTTTACGACATTATCGTCAAAGAATTTTTGATTGTTTTAAATAAAAAAATACGACCATTGTTGATATTTGATATTTATAAAATATACATAAAGCTAATTATGTATTACACGTATATATTTTTGTAACTTTATGTTCTTTTTACCTATATAATATACGTCTCATCATAATTCTAAAACTCTGTTAAATGTGCTGATGTCAGTGAATAATTTAATTTAGGTTGTAGGATTCATAATATTCTTTGTAAAATAACTGTATTAATTGCATATTAACTCCTGTACAGTTTTTAAATTAGTTACATATATTATATGAACGAACCAACCAAAATATCTTTGTATTTACTTGATATTTCTTTCAAGATCGTTCTTTATCTCTGTGTTGAATTAAAATAAATTAAAATTAGCTTCACGTTGTATCCCGCACATAGCAGGGTAGGCAGAGGGAACCTAGTGTTAAGACACTCCGTTCCCCACTTTCTGCCGAATTCTGGAGGCATTGCGTGTTGAGTGGCAGAACTCAACGCCGCGCTTAACCTCGACACCAGAGCGAAGAAATGGAAATATAAATTTAAGTAAATATTTCATCTCCTCGAGTGGGGATCGAACCCACAACCAGTCGGTTTTGCAGTCACACCTCGTGCCGCTGCGCCACGACCGGCCGGTTGAATTAATTACGACTTAAACTTAACTGTTATGATTTAAGAAGGTAATCTCCACCAACAATTCAACTTTGTTTACTTTATTGTATAAAATATTATATAATAATGCTTCAAAAATATATATTGTTATCAACAGTCATATAACCCAGACGTTTCGAATGTCATTCTTTAGCCAGGGTGATACCAGCGCGATTGCTATATAATATTCGCAGGCAAACTAATGCCTTGAGTTCATTCAAATGACGATAACTTTTTTTTTAATGAACCGATTTTGATGAACTAAACTTTAGTACTCAAGTTGAGTTAAAACAAAGCAATTGGTGAAATTTTCAAGTAAATCGGTTCAGTACTTTCAGAGAAAAATGCGGACAGAAATATGTCGACAGACAGACAGACAGACAAGAAATTCAAAAAAAATCTTTTTGCTTTCTATTATTGTTTTTAAGTGTCCCTCTATCCATTTCAGTCAAAATTACTAAATGTACAGACAAAATATTTTTACTGTTTTATTATATATAGAGATTATAAAAATAATAGTTATATCGTCTACCATTCATACGTCTACCAAATATAGCCATAATATATATGAAAAAATAAATAACTTCTGCTTACGTAATTAGTAGCTAGACCCCCCCCACCCCCCATGTCATCAAAAATAAGCAAACCCAATACCCCCCCGCCCCCCTACAGTGCTTACGTAATACTTGAATGGCCCCTAAGCCTTAAATCACTATTATAAGGATGGATTTTTTGATTAAAGTGGATTTGGATTGTTGGATTAAAATGGTCCTATGTCATAAATATGTGTGTAATAATATTTCCATTTATATTGACTGTTGCCATATTTTTGAGTAGCATTTGTGTGTAATCTGATATCTTGTGTTAGTTGATCGAAGTCTCAAACATTTATATATTTTGTTATGATAACGCCTCCAGAATTCGGCGGAAAATAGGATAAGGAACGGAGTCTCCTAACACTACTAACACACTAACTAGGTCGAGGAAACCTAGTGCCTACCCCGCCGTGTCAGCGTGACGCTAAAAAAATGAATAAATCACATTGACAAGACAGGGTTAATAAATAAAAAGAAATAAAGCAAAATAATAACCTCATTAATTAGTTTATAATCCGGAGAATGTTTCAGTTGCTCGAGGGCTTGTCTCACCGGAGCGAGCGCCTTCTCTCCGCCGCTGTGGGTGTCTCGAGCAAACTTCTTCAGGAACGCCTCTATACGTTGATCTACGTATGACACGCTGGATGGAAATTATATGTAATGTTATTTTGATTGTATATATTGTCAACGAGATGACGTCACCCTGGAGTCAGGTTTTCACTTTTACATTCATTCGAAAAAAAAATAAACAGTAAGAAAAATCTTTAAATCAAATCTACGCAACCATCTACAGCTAACATCAGTGCGACCAAAACTACGACCACTATATACTACGTAAGTCGTAAATAAAAAAAAATAGTGACAAAACATACTTAAACTTATCCACTTGTGTGTTAACAGTAACAGAATATCCCAGAACTCCAAAAGTGTCTTTCATCGTATTGAACACACTGTAGCCGAGCTGTTCTTTAGTACGGAGCGTGTCGAACACCGGTTCCTTCATAAGCATCTACATAAATAGAGCAAAAATTCAATAACAGGTGTAGAAATTCTATCTTTTAATTTTTGGTGTATAAGTGAGTCCTCAAAAATGCTTTAAATTAACTCATACATAAAAAAACAAATAAAATAATAAAAATTAGATCACAAATTGACTACTCTGTCATCTTATATGCGTATGTATGTTCTCATTTATAGATAGATGTCTGATCACAGGTGTCAATGTGACCTCACGTGTGGATGTTTGTGTGAGTGCATGTGTGGATTTATGGTCAATATTTAGGCGTTGAGTTACATATCCACATATGTAACTCAACGCCTAAATATTTGACCTTATATGTGGATCTATGATCTATGATCGTATAAATGTGTGTGTTTAGTGTGAACGTGCGTTCACATGTGTGGATGTGTAATATCATGTGTGGATGTAACCGCATGTGCGAATATGTGACCTCATTTGTGCATGTGTGATCACGTGTGGATGTACGATAACGTGACTGGATGCGTAATTTCAAAGCCTTCAACGACGATTTTGGCGTATACATATACACAAAAATCGTCGTTGAAAGCTATGAATAATTCAAGTTTGGTAACCTAATAATATATTTTTTTTAGTAATATTCTTTTTAGTCTTAATTTTTTTTGTGGTTTTATTTATCTTGTCCCTATTAATTAAATTATTATCTATGACTCAATCTTATCACGTACCATGTACCATTATTATAAGTATCTACGAAAATCTATTTAAACAAATATAATATTGGGCAATCTTTATGTACTATTGACTATTTTCATTTGTTTTTTTATTTTTTTTATTATTTTTTCAGTCAAACAAAATAATTAAGAACGTAAGACACAAGGCACAGCAAAGTGTGTGATACGGCGTACCTTACCGCAGAGTCAATCAATGTGACCCATTGCATTGCTTACAGCCTTAGCTAAAAAATCCAATACAAAGAGATTTATTCAATTCCAACCAGTGGGTACATAATTTAGGAGATTAGCGCGTTTAACTAAACAAATTTTTCATCTTTATAATATTAATATAGATAAAATGCAATAACAAAATGAATCTAATTTATATAATATCAAAATACATACCGTAAGAAGCTCTATAGTCTCCGCATCTTTAGGATTATCTACTTCACCCTGGTAGTACGCATTCACTATACTATTAGTAGATGAGGGGTTCAGATTCGCAACTCGAAGACGTTTCTCTCCTAATGGCAACTGACGTACCTTTATCTGTTTAGATAAAATAATAATTTTAGAAAAAAATATAATAACATTGCACCTAGTATAAAAAAAAATTATGTCCATCTATATATATGGACAGACCGTTTGTTTTATGAAAGCCATTCATTTCAAGATAGCATCGAGGTATAAACCTAAAATGAATATCAAATTTCCAGGTCTACATTCAAGCAAAAGCAACAGCTTCAAGCAGTTTTTATTTGTTTTACAGCAAAAATATAAAATAAATTGTTATTTACCTCAGGCATTTCGTGCTCAGACAGTGGCTTCCATTTTATATTTTTATGAACGTTTTCAGATATCGTGATAGCTTCATTCCAGGCGAGGTTGCCTTGTACAAGTACCTTAAAAGTATGTTTTACTTTAAAATAATAAATTAAATAATATTTATTGATACAAAGAGCATCATTTTTGAATTTTGAATGGTGCAATAATAATGGCATGAGCGTTAATGCAGCTAAATGTAGACATATAAAATTCACACGTAATGCACTATTCACTATTCACTGCAATTCCTTCATTTTACTTCACTAAAGAATAATACATTGTATTATATTATTATACATTATACTTGAAGAGGTCACAACATTAAAGAACTTAGGCATAGTCCTAGATTCAAAACTGACTTTCTTATCTCATATTGAACAGACGCTCAAAATAGCATCTAAAAAATTATGATTTGTAATACGCATGTAAAAAAAAAATCTCAAACCAGACACTAAAATTATTTTATACTAGCAACCAGTTCGCGGCTTCGCCCGCTTAAATTTGTGAATTAATTGTTTGTTTAGGTACAGGGAATTACGTTTCTGTTTTAATAAATAATGTATAATTGATTATTTATTAATTGATTAAAATACATTTATTTATTTAAGATAAAAAATAAAATAACATACAATATCTTATATATTACATTATAATAACGTATAATATATTTATATAAATGAGAATGTATGGCTCTGTTCTAGTTAGTTTTGTAGTTAGTTATTGTGGCATAACTCTAACAGTTACACGTGGTATTTATTTATTTATTTATAAATACTTTATTGCACAAATTACAAAAAAAGAAAAATGTACAAAAGGCGGGCTTAACGCTAAATAGCATTCTCTACCAGCCAACCTTGTCATGTGTGAGAATAAGTCTGTAGGTGTGCAGAAGTAAAATATACCTACATATACATACATTAATATCCTATACATACATTAATATCCTATAAATACATAATTATACAAGTAATATAATATATAATAAAAAATATATAATTATAATAATATAATATCGATATTCTAAATAAAATACAGAAAAAAAAACCATATACATACATATACCATACCAATATATACAAATAATTACATAATAAATTAAATAGATGAATATTATATATTTATACTATTTTTAAAAAAATGCTCTTTTACCCGGCGCTTGAATACCTCACGAGAGGGAGCTCTTCTTATGAGCTCGGGTAATTCGTTCCATAGCCTGACTCCGGCGACTGCAAAAGAGTCAGACATGAACCCTGAAGTATGACGGGGAGTGGCCAGCATAAAATTGGATTGGGAACGTAAGGATCTATTATGGAAAGAGGAAAGGAATGCAAAATCGGAAGATAGGTAAGTGGGAGACTGGGGATCGAAAAGGATGGAGTAAAGTAGACAAAGGACTCTAGACTTCCTGCGATCAACTACGGAAAGCCAGCCAAGCTGCCTCCTACAGGATGATATACGGTCATACTTGCGAAGGCCAAAAACAAAGCGTATACAAGTGTTGAGTATCCGCTCAAGCTTGTTTAATAGGTCTTTGTTCAAATCCAAACAGCAAGCATCACCGTAATCAACAATAGGAAGCAGCAAGGTGTTAACCAACTGTAGTTTAGTCTGCATAGGTAGAAAATTCTTAAGACGCATCATGGAGTGCAAGGAAGCGTAGACTTTGCGGGATATCTCTGCAACATAATTGCTCCAAGTTAATTTGTCATCAATTATAATACCTAAATCTTTTACAGTGGTGGTAAAGTTGATGGTTGTGCCATTGTAAGTTATGTTGGGCAGTTTGCTGTGATCGAGCTTAGATAGTTGTCGCGAGCTGCCAATAATTATAGCTTGACATTTGTCAGGATTAACACGTATTCCGTATTTACACGACCAGACCGAAATATTACGGAGATTATTGTTGAGGGAATTAATCACACCAACAATATTATCTACACTAGCATGTTCATAAAGCTGCAAGTCGTCAGCATAAAGATGGTATCGAGTGGTTAAAATGGAAGTGATGGAGTTAATGAATATTGAGAAAAGAAGAGGAGAAAGAATACCGCCTTGAGGGACACCAGCTGTCACATCATGCCAGTCAGAAAAGGTCTGGCCCACACGAACCGACTGCTGACGCCCCTGAAGATAAGACGAAAACCATTGTAAAGCTGTGTTGGAGACATTAGCATAGGATAGGAGTGCAATAAGAAGATCGTGGTCTACTGCATTGAATGCATTACTGAAATCTATTAAAATAAGCACAGTTAAATGCTTATCTTCCATTGCAGATCTAATGTCTTCCGTAACTCTCAATAAAGCAGTAGTCGTGCTGTGACCAGTTCTAAATCCGGACTGTAATGGATTTAATAGGTTGCATTTAGAGAAGTGACTAGAGATTTGTTGGTAAACAGTGGATTCTAGAATTTTGGAGAGGAAAGGGAGGATTGAAATAGGACGAAAATGTGACGGTAGCGTAGGATTAGATATTTTAGGGAGTGGGAGAACAAATGCCATACGCCACATCACGGGAAACTGACTAGAGGATAAAGAAAAATTGATAATGTGAGTTATTACAGGAACAAGGATATCTAAAATAAGGGTAATCATAGCACGGCTGATGTCGTCCGATCCTACTGCTTTAGAGGAGATAGCTAGAATGGTTTTCTTGGTATCATTGTTACTGATAGAAGAAAAGGTAAAAGGAGAGAGATTAGTTTTCGGCAAACTATGAATTTCGGAAAGAGTACAAGATTTAACACTAATATCAAGGGCAGAAGATGTTGAAAAATGCGTATTTAGAACATTTAAATTAAGGTCAGAATTGATTGAGGAGGATGAAAGTTTGCCAATACCGAGGGACTTTATAAATTTTAAAGTCGCTTCGGGAGAAGAATTGCGTATTTTATTGAAGATGTATTGGCGTTTTAATTTTCTACCCAACTGGTTACACTGATTCCTTGCAGCTTTATAAATAGACCAATTGAGATCACATCGATTATTTTTGAATTTTAAAAAAGCCCTATCCCTTTTAGCCCTGGCTTTACGAAAATCATCGTTAAACCATAAAGCTGGCTGGTTTTTAATTTTGATGAGTTGGAGTGGTGCATGTTTGTTAAACAAACTAGCAATGTTAGAAGTCAACAAATTAACTTTCTCATCGATCGAACACAAAGCTTCAACCCGCGACCAGTCAATGCTAGAAGCATCGCTCTTAAGCTTCTCATTATTGAGGTTACTGAAACTTCTAATTAAAAGGGTTGTTGATTTTGGCTTAGGGGATTTTACTTTTAACGATGCGAATACAAGGTCATGCCGAGAAAAACCAGGGGCAGGAAGTTGACCGAATTTAGAGACAAGATCAGAATTTGATGTGATAATTAGGTCTAGCAGTGTGTCAACATTGTTGGTGTGGTGAGTAGGATTAAGTGGTAGTATATGTAAATTAAGGGACATTAACATACAGTTAAGTTTTCTTGCTCGAAAATCATCTCGCAGGAGACACGTATTAAAATCACCTGTGATTATAAGTTGGGAGTAGTTGGCTAAGAGGTCTTCGAAAACAATCTCTAAGTTATTAAAATAATTACTATTAGGCGGACAGTACACTACCCCAAGGGCAAATTTTACCCCTAGGTTTATTTCTATAAATATATATTCAACGCACGGATCAGGCGAAGGAGTCGAATGACAGATGATTTTATACGATATGTGACTTTTTAAGTATATAGCAACGCCACCGCCGACTCTTACGAGACGATCGTTTCTTATTAGTGTGAAACCAGGAACAGAAAAGCAAGTAGATTGTAGTGAAGGTTTTAGCCAAGTTTCGGAGATCAAGACAGCATGAATGTTGGTCTGATTGAATGTGGTATAAAATTCAGAAAAGTGAGCAGGGATGCTCTGCGCATTAATGTGACAGAAATTAAAGTTTTTACGAAACGGTGCAAATTGGTTTGACAAAACTATGTCAAGCGACAAACTGGGATCATCTAAACTACAAAAAGAGCTGCTGGATAACCCATCATAGCTGAGAGCGGAATGATAAGAATCAATACTTGAATCCATAATACAATATTCAATAAATAAATAAATAAATATTTAAAATAAAAATTATAAATTTAAATAATTACAATAAATATATATTAATAAGATAGTATGTAATGTATATACTAATAATCAAATAACTAAAAATATATTAGGTAAAACTACAACAAAATATTATAAAATGAATATAGAGATTAAAAAAAAAACCACACACACATGACCTGATGGCTCAAAAAAGAAAAAATAAAATTTAAAAAAAATGTATAAAACAAAATTATCATATTGTATTTTAACTAACAATGTAATGGTTAATATATATACATCCCACGGTCCTTACAACAATAAAAACAACTAAATTTCCAAAATACTGCTGTCCGTGTCACAGTTATATTATCTTACTAATGACAGTTGACATTGACAGAAAACATTAAACAAAAAAATTGCAATATAAACACTGAACGGTACACATACAACATATTATGTGAAATAAAATAGAGTAAACAGTATTTTACTAACATAAAATATTTTAATAATAAATAAACAGCATATATATATATATATAAGTGCAGTCGCTCAATAAGTTAAAAAAAAAAAAACATATAATTTGATTACATTGTATGTGGGATGTATATAGGTTAGAATTAAAGAAATAAATAAATCATAAGAAAAATTAACTGGATTAAGGTTTCTTTACAATATTGCGCCGAGTGAGGGGCCTCCTGATATTATCTTTGACGGCTGCAGGACTTACTCTGGGTTGCTCAGAGGTACTGGTTTTTTCAACTGGGGAAACAGGAGAATCAGCTTGAGGAAGCAGTT
Source organism: Heliconius himera (assembly GCA_021202915.1). NCBI lineage: Eukaryota > Metazoa > Arthropoda > Insecta > Lepidoptera > Nymphalidae > Heliconius > Heliconius himera. The sequence goes on along the minus strand of JAJHJA010000374.1, from coordinate 174,680 downwards.
TTAAACACTCGTCAAGCTCAGCAGTAGTAGATATTCGTCTACGCTCGTTATTGGGAAGCTTGATGAAAATGTTACCCTGATATGTCCATGTATTCCTCACTCCAAAAGATTTGCGCGCTGAAATAAATATGGATTGGCGATTTTTTGTGAGAAACTCACTCAGCACGACTTGAGAGGACTTCAACTTCTTCTTATTGCCCCAGAGGTCACTCCTCACCTTAAAGTCATTAAAGCGCACCAGAATGGGACGACAGCGGCTTGCTGACTTAATACCCAGCCGTTGACAGGATTGTATGGCAGAAGGATTTATGTCAGAGACTCCCATGAGCACTTGGATGGTCCCAAGTATAGTGGAAACCAAATTTTCGCCCTCTGCCTCCTCAATGCCACCAAAAAGAAGGGCATTTCTTCTGGTAGAGTTGTCGACTTCGTCAATTTGTGAAGATAAATTGTTGATAAAGGACTTGAGAAGATCCAAGATGTTCCACACTGAGGTCTTAAACTCCTTGAATTCACAAGCCAGCTTGTCGAGACCACCCTTACCGGAATCATTGGAACCAGTGTTGTTTAATTGTTTTTCAAAATGTGTCATTCTCTTCCCTAGTGCCTCTGCAATATTTCTGTGAACTTCTAAGATATCCTCCACTCTAGTCATATTGTTTCTGAATGATAACTTGTTATTGTGAAGTATAATTAATGAGCCAGCAGGTAAGTGCTATATTATGCAAATAAAGACATTAAATGCACAACAAAAATGTTTTTTAATAATTGTCTACACTGTAATTAACTTGTTTGTCACTTATAAATATAAAATAGTTACTTTTAAATGATTTTAAAAGGAAAAACGAAGATAGAAAAACTTTAAACAGTGTTAACTTTTTTAACACCTACCGCCAAAAAAAACAAATCGTAAACTTTTTTGTAGATATCGATGTCTTCTATAAAATTGTAGTACATCACTTTGCTCTATTATCAATAATTTCCACAGCCTCGTGATATAAGGTTTTTTTTAGTATTTTTTACACGTTAATCTATACTTATAATAAATCTGTAGAAAAGTCGTTTCTGTACATTGAAAATATTTTAAAAAAAAAATTGTCAGGGTGTTAAAGGATAATTAACAGAATCCATTTCCAACATTTTTGGAATTTTTGTCTGTTTGTCTGTTTATGTGAACACGTATCACGTAAAAAGTACACAATAAATTTAAGCAACTTTTATACATAAAAATTACAAATAAATCAAAGTAGCTTTTAGTGTTTATTTCATTGTAATCGCTTCACTCTATCAAAAGATATAAGTATTTAAGTTTTCAAGAAGTTAATATTTGAGATCGTTAGTCGAGAAGTTAATATATTGAAAAAATCGACACAAGTAACGCTATCTATTGACAAAAATAGTAGGTACTAACGAATCTTGATACTCTCTTTCATACACGTAACGCTATCACTAATTGCGATGGGATCTTAATAGATGGCGCTGTAAAATATCGTATAAATATAAAAAACATAAAAAATATATAGTTTGGAAAGGTTACGGCTACACTCTATCAAAAAATAATGTACTTAAAGTTTTAAAAGTATTTATATTTAAAAAAAAAAAGAAACATACGCAATGATATCTATTGACTACATATGATAATGAATGTTATTATATTGTTGAGTTATTATTTGCTTAACTTTAATTACGTCGTGTAAGTGTAATCTTAGTTACAGTTCAATTGTAAGTCCAAAACACCGACTTTAGAAACGTCTTATTTATTTGACTGTTGATAAATTTACGTATTTTTAAAGTACAATTGTTCATAGTACTAACTACGAAGTAAACTAAATTGAATTGTTGGTGAAGATTACCTTCGTAACAGTCTAGCTTAATCGTAATTATGTTAAATAACAGTGATAAAGAATGACTTAATATTCAAAGAAATATTTTGAATAGGTTCTTCAGTCCGTTCGTTCGTTTATGTTATTAATATTTTTGTAAGAAACGTATAAAATCTTTAACTTTTGGTAGCAACGGAGCAACCTCTAAAAAATTGTGTCTCAAGAAAAAATGCTCTGACACTGTTTATAAAAATATCCCGCAGTATTATTTCATTACTTACAAGCGACACGTACGGACATTGCACTATTGCACCTGTATGTTGCATGTATGTATGTGCCAAGGGTATTTTAGGGTACATACCTCAAAATTCTTATAAGATAACTTTGTTGTTTGTCCGTCTGTCCGTCTGTCAAGACTATTTTGTACAAGATCGGTTAAAGGTTAGATACCTCAATGTTCAAGTCTATATTCCCTTAGATCATAAGAATCTATGTTCTAAATCATCATCATAATCATCATAATATCAGTTGATATACAATTACGAAATTTGTTAAGAAGTTAAAATTTACGGCACGTATTGAAAATTGAATACTTATTGTATTTGTGTCATAGAAAAAAAACCATTAGGTACACATTTTAATCTGTACTTAATTTGATTAGTTATTCTTTTGGTGCTTTTGGTGTATATATTCATGAGACTGATACGAAACTCTCGGGGCATGACTACGACTTGAACTTGACCGAAAATGTTAATTATTTTATAGATTATATAAAAATGCCTGAAAATGTGCTTTCTATGTATATTCTGTATACCAATTATATATTTAACTAATAATATATGTTACCAATTTAAAAACTATATAGGAGCTAATTAGTTATAAGTTAGTTATAAGCTAAATAAAAAATAAGTTATTTTACAAAGAATATCGTGAGTACTTATCCAAATCAATTATTTAATAATTAAGGCTGTTTGTAATATCTATATTTCTTGAATGAATAATCATGTAATTCAAGCGGGCAAAGCCGCGAGCAGGCCGCTAGTCGTCTAATATGGTTTGATTATTGTTGGCACTTTCACCAACTAATAAAATATAACAAAGTTGTTATATTGTCATAACTATAGTAGTTGGACATACGGTATCGTGGACTTTTTTATAGATATTGATGCGTTCTATAATATTGTTGAACATTGTTTTGTTCTTTCATCAATAGTTTTCGCAGCGCACGCGATGATAGAATTTTTAAGATCAATTTCTTCACACCTTGGGTTACATTATTGCATTTTTATTAGGGATCCCATTTTTTTTGAAAACGTAATATAGTCTATGTTGGTGAAGATGCAGCTTTCTAATCTATATGTATAAAAGGACTTGTGCTGACTGACTGAGGTAAGACGCACGCAGAGACGTAACCGCTGATGGTAGAAACGTGAAATATGGGCAGATGTTTATTTTCATATTCTGGACGTCCACTAAGAAGGGAATTTTAAAAATTTTAACCCTAAAGGGATGAAATAGGGGTTGAAAGTTTGTATGGAAAAACATTATAATCTGTACCGATTTTTATAAAATTTGAAATTCAGACTCTTAAAAATATTTCATTGAACACGTATTTCATGGTTTTTAAGAATTCACCCTCTAAGGGTTCAAATAAGGGGTTGAAAGTTTATATGAAAAAATCTTTAAATTGCCACCGATTTTTATAAAAATTTAAATTCAGACTGTTAAAAATATTTTATTGAACACGTGTTTTTTTTAGAATTCACTTCTAATAAACGTAAATCTCGCTCTCGTAAAGCGCTCTAGTAGTAAATAATTTTTTAAATCGGTCCAGTACTAGTTTTTGTGTGAAAACAATACAAACATACATACAAAAATACAAATCTTTCCTCTTTATAATATTAGTATAAGTATAAAAATATAAATAATGATCTAATAAAAAGTATTTTAGAATATGGTATGGGAGTGTGGCGGCCTCATTACGCCACACATATTTTGAGGCTGGAACGTCTTCAAAAACGTTTTTTGTGGACTCTTTCATTTTCTACAGGAAAAGTTAAAAAGTTCAAAAACTAAAATCAGTTTCACGCTGTATCCCGCACATAGTGGTGAAAATCAACGCCGGGTCTTTGCCTTGGTACTAGAGCGAAGAAATGAAAATATTAAATTGACTCTCCCGGGTGGGGATCTACATCACAACCGTCACGTTACAGCACACTCTTGTGTCATGACGGCCGTTAAACAAAATAATAATAATAACGTGTTTTTTTTTTCAAAATGAAATATCTATACGATTATATGCAGTCATGCTATTCTCACCTGCAAGTACATTTTCCCTAACAACTTGTGAGTGAATTCTTTCAATTCATAATACGTAATATGACGTATGACGGCAGCTTTGGCTCTCGTAGATATATAGGGCTCCATATATACATCGAACCGGACATCTCTGTAACAAGTATTTAATTCAGTAAATAGTTTAAATTGTATTGGATTTGGTATTTGTTTGGTTTTCTAAAAAAAAAGTGGCCAAGTTTTCGATTATAGGCTAATAACAGGTAACATAACTTATAAAAGTTGAAAATTTTACGTTTGCATATCGCCATTATGCAGTTCTTAGATTTTTTGAAGCTTGACACTTGCCAAATTTTATATTTGTAGGTCAATGTAAAAAAAAATTATAACATTTTATTTTATTTCGGGGATAATTTTATACAAAATAGCATAAACCCTCGTTTATTTTGATTGCGTTGACTTGAAGAAAATATAACGAGGTGATTTTGACAAAAAATGATCTTAACGGACAGAAACAAACAAATGTACAAAAATAGGATTTAACAATTTCCGTTTTTTTCTTCATGAGGTACGGAACTCTAAAAGTAAAAGCTATCATGCTTGAACATGGTGTGTAATCCTCACTTTTCCAACTCCTCCGGCTGGATGAGCAAGTTGTAGTAGGAGCGCGCACGCTCCTCCCGCACCGCCTCGAACAGCTGCGGCGTGAGGCGGCCCGCGTGCATCTCGCGCGACACCAGCTCCACCAGTACCTGCGAGTCAATGGAGGATGACGTGAGGATCGAGACATTCGAGGGGATCTGATGTCGTACATTTTTATTTAAAATGCTACGATAGTTGAAATAATAATACGACAATTAGGGAAAGCTAAATTTTATATTTACACAATTTCAACATTAAGTTTTTTTAACCGACTTCTGTAAGAAAAGAAGGTTATCAATTCGACTGTATTTTTTTGTTTGTTACCTCAGAACTTTTAACCGAGTGAATCGATTTTGACGATTCGTTTTTATTTGAAAGCGTCCCGTGTGGCCCTATTTTAATTTGGTCCATTTCTGACAATGACATTCATGAAAAAATCACTTAAGTCTTAAATTTGCATGAAGTATATGCGCGACCAATGGATGAATAACTCAATATCCCGCCAACCGATATGATGATTCTTTTTTTTGAACTACACTTCAAGTATAGTTCAAGAAAAGTTTGGTTAGGTTCTGTTTATGGGATCCGTTTGAAATTGGCGAAGTCGGTTTTTTTTGTTGTTAAAAACTAATTATTTTATTTAAACCAGTCCACAATCAATTTGAAAATACTTATAAAAAGTGTTAAAGAAATTTATATTTACATGTAGATTCTGGTTGTAACCGCTCACTTCCAACGTTAATCCTTTTTGAGAAGTATACAACGAGTGCGATAAGCCCGCCGTAGTCGCCGGGTACAATTCTTCCTGTTACAACAGAAAAATTAAACAAAATTATTTCTACATACAGTTTCACAATATAGTTTCTCGTAAAACTGCAACGTGTACTGTGGTGTATAAATTAATAAAGTGTTTAGCTTATAAAAAAAGATGATAAAAATATCGTTCAGTTTCACGCTGTATCCCACCTAAAGCAATGTAGGTAGATGGAATAGATTCTCTTTACCTACACACCGTTCCCAACGATTCGGCTAATATTTTCAGGAATTGCGTGTTGAGTGACGGATCTCAACGATGCGGTTTGTCTTGTTACCAGAGAAAATGAAAATAGCAGATTCCTCTCTTCACTTGGGGGCATCAAACCCAATACTGCGTTAACAGTAATTCGCTGTGCCGCTGCGATAACTTAAACAAATAATATAGTCTATACTTATAATAAATCTGTAGAAAAGTCGTTTCTGTACATTGAAAATATTAAAAAAAAATTAGCCAGGGTGTTAAAGGATAATTAACAGAATCCATTTCCAACATTTTTGGAGTTTTTGTCTGTTTGTCCGTTTATCTGTTTGTCTGTTTGTCTGTTTATGTGAACACGTATCACTTAAAAAGTACACAATAAATTTAAGCAACTTTTATACTTAAAAATTACAAATAAATCAAGGTAGATTTTAGTGTTTATTTGTAATCGATTCACTCTATCAAACGATATAAGTATTTAAGTTTTCAAGAAGTTAATATTTGAGATAGTAAAAATCGGTACCAGTAACGTTATCTATTGACAAAAATAGTAGGTACTAACGGATCTTGATACTCTCTTCCATACGCGTAAGGCTATCACTAATTGTGATGGGATCTCAATAGATGGCGCTGTGCATAAAAGAAAATATAGTTTGGAAAGGTTACCGCTACACTTTAACAAAAAATAATGTACTTAAAGTTTTAAAGATATTTATATTTCAAAAAAAAAATGAAATTATTAAGAAATAAATTATTATATTGTTAAGTTATTATCTGCTTAACGTTAATTACGTCATGTAAGTGTAATCTATACTTATAATAAATTTAACATAAACATAGTAGTATTTTTCTAACAATGTTCGAATGGTTACAGTTCAATTGTAAGTCCAAAAGAATGACTTTAGAAACTTCTTTATTTGACTGTTGATAAATTTACGTATTTTTAAAGTACAATTGTTCATAGTACTAACTACGAAGTAAACTAAATTGAATTGTTGGTGAAGATTACCTTCGTAACAGTCTAGCTTAATTCGTAATTATTTAACACAGTGATAAAGAATGACTTAATATTCAAAGAAATATTTTGAATAGGTTCTTCAGTCCGTTCGTTCGTTTATGTTATTAATATTTTTTTAAGAAACGTATAAAATCTTTAACTTTTGGGAGCAACCTCTAAAAAATTGTGTCTCAAGAAAAAATGCTCTGACACTGTTTATAAAAATATCCCGCAGTATTATTTCATTACTTACAAGCTACACGTACCGACATTGCACTATTGCACCTGTATGTTGCATGTATGTATGAGCCAAGGGTATTTTAGGGTACATACCTCAAAATTCTTATAAGATAACTTTGTTGTTTGTCCGTCTGTCCGTCTGTCAAGACTTTGTACAAGATTGGTTAAAAGTTAGATACCTCAATGTTCAAGCTTATATTCCCTTAGAGCACAAAAAATCTATCTTCTAAATCATCATCATAATCATCATAATATCAGTTGATATACAATTACGAAATTTGTTAAGAAGTTAAAATTTACGGCACGTATTGAAAATTGAATACTTATTGTATTTGTGTCACAGAAAAGAACCATTAGGTACAAATTTTAATCTGTACTTAATTTGATACAAAATGACCACTTAATTAGTTATTCTTTTGGTGTATCTCCATTCATGAAACTGGTACAAAACTCTCGGGACATGCGTACGACTTGAACTTGACCGAAAATGTTGATTATTTTATAGATTATATAAAAATGCCTAAAAACGTGCTTTCTACGTATATTCTGTATATCAATTATATATTTAACTAATAATATATGTTACTAATTTAAAAACTGTACAGGAGCTAGATAAGTTATTTTGCAAATAATATCGTGAGTACTTATCCAAATCAATTAATTATTAGTTAAGGCTGTTTGTAATATCTATATTTCTTAAAAGAGTAATCATGTAATTCAAGCGGACAAAGCCGCGAATAAATAATAAAATTATCGTTGTAAAATAATTGTAAAATAAAATACAATTTGTCAAGAACGACGCACGCACATATACACCTATCAAAGGGAAACCGCCGCATACGCCTCATTCCGAAATCGAGCTGTAGGTTTTGGCGGCAAAGTTCAAAGTTCTAAAATCTAAAGGTTTTAGTAGTATTTTTGTAGTAGTATGTGTTTACGTTATTGGTATCAAAGCGTAACTGCCTCACACGAAATATAGATACGATTAAACATCGTGAAATGAAAAAAAAATCTACCTCTACACTGTTGCTTAAATTCTTTAGGTATGGAATTAAAATATTTTACCTATATGCTATTTCCGTAAAAGGAGCGCTAACGCGCTTCTCTTTTGTTCTTTGTTAAAGGCCAAAGTTGTGGCTGTAACGCGACTGGTGTGGGTCCGATCCCCACTTGGAGGATTGAATTATAATTTAATAATATTTTCATTTCGTTTAATAATATTTTAATTTCGCACATCAGTCACACATTATACGCAATATCTTAATACTTACATTACAGCACAATCTCATAATCTTACGCATAATCTTTACCCTGCTAAAAGCGGGATAAAACGTGGATCTGGTTTTAACTTTGTGTGAACCGATTAAATTAAAGTCCCGTCCAGTTGAGACCAGTCGTGGCGCAGCGGCACGAAGTGTGTCTGTAAAACCGACTGGTTGTGGGTTCGATCCCCACCCGAGGAGATGAAATATTTACTTAAATTTATATTTCCATTTCTTCGCTCTGGTGTCGAGCGAACGAGAACACGAAAGAACGAGAACACGCAATGCCTCCAGAATTCGGCAGAAAGTGGAGAACGGAGTGTCTTAATACTAGGGTTCCTCTGCCTAACCTGCTGTGTGAGGGATACAGCGTGAAGCTGATTAAAATAAAACTAATATTAAATATTTAAGGGCAGATTGCCAAAATGCAAATAAAAAATGATTTAAATCGGTTAAGCCGTTTCTGAGATTATCGTGAACAAATTCACAGACAAACAGACAAACTGACCAAGTTCTATTACAATTTTAATTGTAATATCTTCCATGTACAGACACCGATGAGTTAGGATTTTATTGTAAGTATCGATAAGTTGTGTTTTTATTTCAAAAATTCAATTGAAGATTCTCATGGGAGGTACGAAAATGCGACCTAAAGTTTTAATAAATTTCTCATTAAAAATATTCATTGCGTTGCAAACATACATTATAGGTATATCAAAACACGAACATAATTCAGTGTGTTAATTAAATAATTTTGTGGTTTAAGCGGGCGAAGCCGCGAGCGGGTCGCTAGTTACGAATAAAAATGCTTAGGGAAATGTAAGTAATGTTAAAAAAGTATTGACATAAGGCTTTCCTAACCTTCGTAATTTTTATTGCAGTGCCTAATTATTATAAATTAATATTGATTATACACATCATATAGTAAAAGTACAGAAACTGGAAAAGCGCAAGTTGGTTTCGCTTACGGAGGGTTTCGTACAGCAACTGGAGATCTCAAGTTTTTTTTTTTGAAATTCAAGCTTAACCAGGCCAGAGCCCTTTCATCTGATACCTCACTTGAATAATTTATATTAGCTTTAATACCATTTCTTTCCCAATTTTAAGGCTATTATTTTTAGAATTGAAACGCAAATCTTTCGTTTTCAGATTTTTTCCTAAACTAATACTAGCTGTAGATGCTAGGTACCAAATTTCATATATCTAGGTCAACCAGGAGCACCCTATGGATTTGTTTCCCTTTATAGTGTCGAAATACGTGTTTTTTGCGATAAAACGGTCATATCTTTTTATAAGTAAATGTAGAAATATATTTTTTTCAGGAAATCATGTATATTTGAGAATATGGTTTGAATTTCAACTCGATACCTCCAAGCGTTCCTGAGATAAATGCTGTTGACAGACAGACAGACAGACAGACAGAAGGACAACAAAGTGATCGAAGAAAGAATAAGGGTTCCTTTTTTCCTTAAAAGGTACGAAACCTTATAAACAGTTGTCTTGTAAACAAAGAATAATATATTAGACAAGAAAAATATGTATACCTTGAGTCCTTGTTGTAATACATCAGTCCAGAGATCTATGAGACAAGCGCTGGAACATGTTAAATAATCAATATTATATTAATTTCTTTCTGATCAATTCAGAGCGGAGCTAAGCTGAGGTAAGCGTCATTTGCCGATGTATTATTTTCATCTAATCAATATTGAGCATTTCGTGGCGTACGAGCACAAGCGTGCGATGACGGATGTCGGTTCGATTCCCAGTCAAGAAAATAAAATATTTAATATTTTCATTTTCTCGCTCAGGTAATGAGGCGAAGCGCAGCGTTGTGTTCCACTACTCAACACGCAATGCCTCAAGAATACGGTGGAAACTGAAGTGCCTTAAAGGGGCACGGGGTATCATAACACTAGGTTCCCAGATTCCCTTTGCCTAATATCCCGCATAGGTAGGCGTGAAGGTAAAAAATGTAAAGGATATTGTCTTTTAATAATTTTATATAATGCTAATACAATAATTACAACAAATATTTCGTCGCGCATAGAAATTACTTTCTGAAATTATAAAAGATACAAGACAGGCTTGCCTAGTGTGGGACCAACTGATGTTGTGAAATTATATTGTTGTCGGTTATAAATATTTTTTCTATTATTTCAAAATCAAATTCAACACATATTTAAATATGATAAATTAATATAAATTAAAGGTTAATTAAAAAAAACTTACTCTCGTGGCGAATGTAAAATGAGCGGAGTAAGGAAGTAGAAATACAGTAAAGCCATAGGAGTCCGAAACTTGAAGTCCGGTTTGTACCACACTTCCATGTTGGGGTTCTTACGTAGTAAATTTGGTTGATCCAATCTGCAAAGGAAAATATTTAATATAGAATCTTTTAAAAAAATGTTTAGATACTATTTTCGATTACAGTACGATCGACGAGACGTGGCCGCCCTGAAGTTAGCCGCAGATGACTGCGCAGATTTTATATTTAAATTTTTTTCTTACTTTTGATCATTTTCTTACCAAATAAACAAAACGCAAAAGTTCGTGAAGTTGAATTTAGGGCGGCCAAAGACCCGTCTTACCGTACTATATAATATCAAATTGTTTACAAAGATATATGATTGACATTGAATGTTAACTTGCAAATACTGCATTTGCCAACAGGTTGATTATATAATTTATACATTCAATGATTTTTCGTAATTTTGAGAAAGTGCAAGCACTAGCTAACTACCAAGCACTGGCGGAATCGAGCATAGACTTGCGGCCGTAAACAGAGCATGAATTATTTTAATTTTACATTTTCTCGAAAAACATACGTCCAAACTACATGTTATAAAAGCCAAAGAATATCTTCATTAAATTTCTTTGATAATGGAATAACTTTTACTCGTAAGATTAAAAAACGATAAAATAACATCTTGCAATTTTCAATTATTTTTTATTACAAAATGTTTTATTATGATTTATTTATAAAAGATAGATATACGGTATCGCAGACTTTATTTTAAAACTAATCAAACCGAATGTTTTTGTAGCACAATGTACTTACGTACATATTACATAGTACTATTTCTGCAGTGTTTAAAGTAATACGATGGCGTTCCTAGTTATTGTCATTACGTTATTTAAGGCTAAATAAGAAACTTAATCTCATGTAGCCTATAGCACTTCTGAGGAATGTAGCTTTGATACAAAACAAAAAATAAGAAAATCCGACCAGTAGTTCCAGAGATCTAACCGCTTAAACAAACAAACTCTTCCGCTTTTATTATATTAGTAAAGATTTGTTTTATACTATAAATACATACCTAAAATTTTTAACCGTCGCTATCAAATCACCTTTGGACAACACTTTAGTCTTCTTCTCGCTTTCAGACACTTTCTTGTGAATATCTTTAGCGGTACTATTATATAAATCAATGCCGAGTCTCTCCGCTTCCTCTACGTACGCGGGCGCGGGCGGTACGAGGTCGAAATTATTTGTAATGTATGCATTCTTATCGGGCAAATGAAACTCTCTGTAGGGCGTCACATTCAGCCATCTATGTAACCATAGTTTTGGTTTTTCTATAAGAAGAAAAGCAAATATATATAATAGATCAATATTTATCAATAGTAAATGCGTCAGGTTGTGCGGTCGATTCACACTCGAAAAACATTGTGTTGGTCGAACCAACAAATCAGACACAAAATCCAGCTTTTTTTTTATTTATACTTGTTCTATACAATTCACTTGTATATAAACTTTTAGTTACAATATTTAAGTATTAATTCTAATGACAAGTTGTCTAGACAAAATCTTAAGAAGTAATGAACATGAGTGCCGTGTCGTGACACCTATTACTACACTATAAGTAATTTTTGCTAACAATTGTTATGTGGAAAATAGCAAAAGTTGGTTCTGTGTTACACAAAAATTATGACAAAACTCAAGTTGCTAGTCATAGTCCTATATCTACACTTTCTACTTTTGCGACGGTCTTTGAAACTTTGCTGAGTGCGTATGTATAGTTCACCAGTGGAAATCTACGACTGTCGTGCTTATAATGATACGCATCATGACAGATAAAGAGGTAAAATTAAATATGTAATAAACACCTATTTTTTTGTATTCAGTGCCGAACCATTTCTCTTTAGCGTCGTATTGTATTGGTTTCGAGTACTTGTCGGACATTATGATCACATTGGCCATGTCCGCCGTCATACCGTCTAGAAGTGATGTTATACCCTGCGTAAAAAAAAAAAAATTATTATCCATCATATTCATATATATATATAAATATATTTATTTACATTTATAAAACAGTTCAATAATAATTTCAGTGGAACACCTTTAGGAAGGAATTTATTAAAGAATTCACGAGTTTTTCGTGCAACAAAACATATACCTTAAAAAAATTACCTTAGGATCGAATTTATGATATAATTTATCCCCAGTAATATAATCTTCTGGCGGGAAGAAGTGCATGTTTCTCGCCAAAGACTCCACATTGTGTACAGGCTGTGCTTCCTCTTCGAAACGGAAACTTGTGTCTTCTGTTATCTAAGAATAATTTAAGAGTAAGGTACAGTACGATCGACTAGTCGTGGCCGCCAAGAAGTTAGCTGTAGATGATTGCGCAGATCTGATTTTACGACATTTTTTTAGTTTCGATTATTTTCTTCCCGAGTTAACAATGCGCAAATTAACAGAAAGCCTAACTTCAAGGCGGCTACCGCATATTAGTCTCTATTGTAGCGTACTCGTCGACTACTATATGATACTTTATTTAAGAAGCATTAGTGAGAACGGTCACGAGCACGATGCAATGGTTAAAGATTTTTGCTGAAAAATATCTTAGGAAAAAACATGTAAATAAGCACAAAGGCAATAGGATATTTTTCCTTTATTTTTGTCTCTTAACAGGAGCGGTTATTAAAAGGAAGGTTTATAAAAGGCGAGTAGATTTTGTCGACTTATATTTTACTTGCATACACGCGCGGCTTCGCCCGCTTGAATGCCCGCTTTATTAAATACTAGAGGGCGCGTGCGGCTTCGCCCGCTAAAAAATCCACGAAACACGTGTTCAATAAAATATTTTTAAAAGTCTGAATTTAATTTTTTATAAAAATCGGTGGCAATTTAAAGATTTTTCCATATAAACTTTCAACCCTTTATTTGAACCCTTAGGGGATGAATTCCTAAAAACCATGAAACACGTGTTCAATGAAATATTTTTAAGAGTCTGAATTTCAAATTTTATAAAAATCGGTACAGATTAAAAAAAAAATCCATACAAACTTTCAACCCCTATTTCATCCCTTTAGGGTTAAAATTTTTCAAATTCCCTTCTTAGTGGATGTCCAGAATATGAAAATAAATATCTGTCCAAATTTCACGTTTCTACCATCAGCGGTTACGGCTCTGCGTGAGTCTTACCTCAGTCAGTCAGCACAAGTCCTTTTATATATATAGATATGTATGAAATTATTTTCAGTTTTCAATAGGATTACTAAGAAAATATAAGTCTAAATAATCAAAACAAGCCGAAAGAGAATATTAAGTAGAGAAAAATCTTATTATTAGAAAATGTATCTGTGTAATTGAAATGAACAAACAAAATAAGTAAAAGTAACTAAAGGAAATTCTTAATATTAGAAAAAATACTTAATTAATTAATATGAACAAAAATAATAAGTGAACGTAACCAAATAAAAATCTATACTTATAATAAATCTGTAAAAAAGTCGTTTCTGTACATTGAAAATATTTAAAAAAAAATTAGCCAGGGTGTTAAAGGATAATTAACAGAATCCATTTCCAACATTTTTGGATTTTTTGTCTGTTTGTCTGTTTATGTGAACACGTATCACGTAAAAAGTACACAATAAATTTAAGCAACTTTTATACTTAAAAATTACAAATAAATCAAGGTAGATTTTAGTGTTTATTTCATTGTAATCGATTCACTCTATCAAACGATATAAGTATTTAAGTTTTCAAGAAGTTAATATTTGAGATAGTAAAAATCGGTACCAGTAACGCTATCTATTGACAAAAATAGTAGGTACTAACGAATCTTGATACTCTCTTCCATACGCGTAACGCTATCACTAATTGTGATGGGATCTTAATAGATGGCGCTGTGCATAATAGAAAATATAGTTTGGAAAGGTTACCGCTACACTTTATCAAAAAATAATGTAAAGTTTTAAAGATATTTATATTTGAAAAAAAAAAAAGAAATTATTAAGTAATAAACTATTATATTGTTGAGTTATTATTTGCTTAACGTTAATTACGTCATGTAAGTGTAATCTATACTTATAATAAATTTAACATAAACATAGTAGTATTTTTCTAACAATGTTCGAATGGTTACAGTTCAATTGTAAGTTCAAAAGAATGACTTTAGAAACGTCTTATTTATTTGACTGTTGATAAATTTACGTGTTTTTAAAGTACAATTGTTCATAGTACTAACTACAAAATAAACTACATTGAATTGTTGGTGAAGATTACCTTCGTAACAGTCTAGCTTAATTCGTAATTATTTAACACAGTGTTAAAGAATGACTTAATATTCAAAGAAATATTTTGAATAGGTTCTTCAGTCCGTTCGTTCGTTTATGTTATTAATATTTTTTTAAGAAACGTAAAAAAAAATAACTTCTGGGAGCAACTTCTAAAAAACTGTGTCTCAAGAAAAAATGCTCTGACACTGTTTATAAAAATATCCCGCTGTATTATTTCATTACTTACAAGCGACACGTACCGACATTGCACTATTGCACCTGTATGTTGCATGTATGTATGAGCCAAGGGTATTTTAGGGTACATACCTCAAAATTCTTATAAGATAACTTTGTTGTTTGTCCGTCTGTCCGTCTGTCAAGACTATTTTGTCCAAGATCGGTTAAAGGTTAGATACCTCAATGTTCAAGTCTATATTCCCTTAGAGCACAAAAATCTATCTTCTAAATCATCGCAATCAAATGACGATGAAATATGAGGGTTTATGCTTCGTTTTTTGTCGCATTTTCTATCATAACTATAAGGTACTTCCCGTTGATATACAATTACGAAATTTGTTAAGAAGTTAAAACCTACGGCACGTATAAAGGAAAATTCCAAAATTATTTTTCAAAAATTGAATACTTATTGTATTTGTGTCACAGAAAAGAACCATTAGGTACAAATTTTAATCGGTACTTAATTTGATACAAAATGACAACTTATTAAGTTATTCTTTTGATGTATCTCCATTCATGAAACTGGTAAGAAACTCTCGGGGCATGAGTACGACTTGAACTTGACCGAAAATGTTGATTATTTTATAGATTATATAAAAATGCCTAAAAACGTGCTTTCTACGTATATTCTGTATATCAATTATATATTTAACTAATAATATATGTTACTAATTTAAAAACTGTACAGGAGCTAGATAAGTTATTTTGCAAATAATATCGTGAGTACTTATCCAAATCAATTAATTATTAGTTAAGGCTGTTTGTAATATCTATATTTCTTAAAAGAGTAATCATGTAATTCAAGCGGACAAAGCCGCGAATAAATAATAAAATTATCGTTGTAAAATAAAATACAATTTGTCAAGAACGACGCACGCACATATTTTTTTTTATCAAAGGGAAACCGCCGCATACGCCTCATTCCGAAATCGAGCCGTAGGTTTTGGCGGCAAAGTTCAAAGTTCTAAAATCTAAAGGTTTTAGTAGTATTTTTGTAGTAGTATGTGTTTATGTTATTGGTATCAAAGCGTAACTGCCTCACACGAAATAAAGATATGATTAAACATCGTGAAATGAAAAAAAAAACCTATGTCTACACTGTTGCTTAAATTCTTTAGGTATGGAATTAAAATATTTTACCTATATGCTATTTCCGTAAAAGGAGCGCTGACGCCGCGCTTCTCTTCTGTTCTTTGTTAAAGGCCAAAGTTGTGGCAGTAACGCGACTGGTGTGGGTCCGATCCCCACTTGGAGGATTGAATTATAATTTAATAATATTTTCATTTCGTTTAATAATATTTTAATTTCGCACATCAGTCACATATTATACGCAATATCTTAATACTTAACATAAGCTCATAATCTTACGCATAATCTTTACCCTGCTAAAGGCGGGATAAAGCGTGGATCTGGTTTTAACTTTGTGTGAACCGATTAAAATAAAGTCCAGTCCAGTTGAGGCCAGTCGTGGCGATGCGGCACGAAGTGTGTCTGTAAAACCGACTGGTTGTGGGTTCGATCCCCACTCGAGGAGATGAAATATTTACTTAAATTTATATTTCCATTTCTTCGCTCTGGTGTCGAGCGAACGAGAACACGAAAGAACGAGAACACGCAATGCCTCCAGAATTCGGCAGAAAGTGGGGAACGGAGTGTCTTAATACTAGGGTTCCTCTGCCTAACCTGCTGTGTGAGGGATACAGCGTGAAGCTGATTAAAATAAAACTAAAATAGTGGCGTAGTGAGGGGGGTCATCATGCCCCGGGCGCTACTCACAAAGGGGCGCCAAAAGATCTGCAAAACTGCAAAAATGTACATCTGGGGGGCGCTGAAAAGGTATTTTGCACCGGGCGCGAGTTACGCCCGTTACGCCACTGAACTAATATTAAATATTTAAGGGCAATGCAATGCAAACAAAAAAGGATTTAAATCGGTTAAGCCGTTTCTGAGATTATCGTGAACAAATTCACAGACAAACAGACAAACTGACCAAGTTCTATTACAATGTTAATTGCAATAACTTCCATGTACAGACACCGATGAGTTAGGATTTTATTGTAAGTATCGATAAGTTGTGTTTTTATTTCAAAAACTCAATTGAAGATTCTTATGGGAGGTACGAAAATGCGACCTAAAGTTTTAATAAATTTCTCATTAAAAATCTTCATTGCGTTGCAAACATACATTATAGGTATATCAAAACACGAACATAATTCAGTGTGTTAATTAAATAATTTTGTGGTTTAAGCGGGCGAAGCCGCGAGCGGGTCGCTAGTTATAAATAAAGAAACTAAACAAAACCAGTATTAACAACGTAAAAACAATATTTAAAAGTATTAAAACTGAGGCCAGTCGTGGCGCAGGGGCACAAAGTGTGCCTGTAAATCGACTGGTCGTGGGTTCGATCCCCACTCGAGGAAATGAAAATATTTATTTACATGAAAATTTATATTTTCATGTAAATACGTCACCTCGTCACGAAGCATTTTGGCCTCTACTATTGGCAAAGAGAGATTTTGACCCAATTTCAAAATCATCGAACTTCGATATTCGTCCCAGGCCGAATACTCTTGAAGAGTGTGCTGAGCGGAGTCCTGCTCAGCTTCGCAATGATGGCACTTCGGAGTTGTCTCACGTCCAATTTTGAAAAGGAAATCACCGAAGCAACCATGGCCAGTGACTACTTGTGTAAGTCGGAAGGTCATTCGTCTTTTCCTTCTCATCCAGGCTTTAAAAGATGGTAAGATTGCCTTAACGACACGTTTACGAGTATATCGCTCTTCGCGTAGCAGGGTGTACCATGCGACAAAAGCAACTTTCTGCTCTTTTTGTCTTACCTCGCATAACTTATTCAAAGATATCAAGCCAGACGACTGACGAAGGATGCGAATCTCCTCGAAGACTCTTGCATGCATATCTGCCAAAATATCTAAGGGTGGGAATCGCGAAATTTACTTTCGCGATTCCCACCCTTCTTTCCCTTTCTCAGTAGCCGCCTCAAAGGATATAGTTCGATATCCTCTAACAATTCTGATCGCCACTCTTCGTTGCAGACTATATATTTTAGTTCTGTTGCGCCTAATATTCGAAAGCCTATGAGACCATACTGGTGCGCCATAAAGGACTATGGAACGCACCACACCTGCATACAGTCTGCGAACTCCCTCATTTGGTCCCCCGAGATTAGGCAGCAATCTATGCATTGCACCCACAATTTTATCTGCCCGCTCGACCAGACGATCAAAATGCTCCTCAAAGCACCAGCGGCTATCTAATATAAGACCTAGATATTTTATGTACCGGCTAAATGGAACTTGGGAATAGTCTACACGTATAAGGACTTCAGGTGGTTTTTGGTTTTTGGCAGTTTATGGAACCAAAGTGCCTCGGTCTTATGGGCTGTTACTTCTAGGCCTAGTTCGCGGATCTTAGTTATGATTGTATTTATACCTATTTCTTTGAGATTTTTTGTCTCCTCGAAACTATGTCCAGTGGCAAGCACCAAAGTGTCATCTGCATAACAGATAATGCTAACACTGTCAGGAAGTTGAACTCGCAAGGAACTGAATTAATAGCATTAACTATATCTATCTAACCGCCAGTGCTATTCCATCTTGTGTTATTATCTGCATTGACAGAGTACGAATATGCAAGATCGCATCCACTGTCGACCGCCCTTGCCGGAAGCCAAACTGATTATCAAATAAATTCAGGCCATTATTGGACAAATGCTTATTCAGACGATTAGCAATGATCCTCTCAAACAACTTCCCAACTTCATCCAGCAGACATATAGAGTGGTATGCAGAGGGAGAATTTGCAGGCCTACCTTCCTTCTTCAGAAGCACCAAACTAGCAGTCTTCAAGGATATAGGAAATGTAGCAGGGCGAAGACAACTCGTAAACAAGCGCCTCAGCCTACTACCAAGAGAGGTTAAGGCCACCATCCAAGCCCGTCCCGAAATACCGTCCGGACCAAGTGCAGTGTTTCAAGCTCGCAAGTGGTTTATCACCAGATTCATTTCCTGCTCATTTACATTAAAGTTGTCAGACCAAGCCAGATTTAGTTCGATCGGGCTGACAGAAATTGATCGACAATACAAAACAGGGCTAATCACTGGAAATAGTGAATCAATCACAGTTTTTAAAAGCTCTGGATCTAAAATGGTTGTTAATGGAGGCATCCATGGGCGAAGTTTGCCTAGCACCATACGGTATGGACGACCAAAAGGATCTCTGTCCAGATCTTCTAATAATTCTGTCCATGACTGAGCCCTAGCCTCTGAAATGCCAGCTTGGAGCGCCAGAGTAGCTTCTCTGTATGCCTCATAGTGACCTTGTATTTCTTCGGGTGAAGCTTTTCGTCTCCTACGGGCTCTGGTGTACTGTCGCCGTGAGCGTAAGCAGTCTGCACGCAGGTTCGCGATTTCTTGCGACCACCAATACTCCGCTCTTCGTTTAAATTGTCGCACTCTAGGCATTCCAGCATCACATATTGAGGTCATTGTGTCATTAAACCATACTGCTTCCTTTATAGGATCTGTCACTATTACATTAGTTTCTTCCGATCATGATGCAACTATGGCAGCAGCTTGTAGATACTCTTGTCTTAACTGCTTAACAGACTATCGCCTTGCGTTTGGTCCTGTATTGAGCCTGTTAGAGCGATATATATCCACATCAAATATAATGTGGCGGTGATCAGATAGTGTAACTATCTCTTCCGCAACTCGCCACCCAGAAATCACACGATATTTTTCTTCTTTTTTCTTTAGGCGGACTACATTTCTTAGTGCCTAATCTGTGATCCGCGCGGTAGCCAAGATCCAAACATAGGGGACATTTGGGTACTCGAGCAGTACAAGCTTTTGCTTTATGTCCAGTTTCAGCACACATAAAACATCGGTCGCTCCTATCAACCCCATTGGGACACAATCGTCCAACATGCCCTTTGGCTAAACATCGGTAGCACTGTAAGGATCTTTTATCTAAAAGTTCGACTCTTGCTGAGTTCCACCCAATTCGTGTGTAAGCTGATTCTACGAGTTTCTTCACCGGACATACAGGACACCTAGCCCAGACGGTTCCGAGAGACATTGCCGATCGACGGATTTCTCCTACCTTATAACGTAATCAATCAAACATCCTCCCTCTTCAGCAACTGCCGAAGCCACCTCTTCTGGAGTTATCGCATCATCTAGGTCCTTAATACGGATTTCAGCCAGCTTGTTCGGCCGGGCTATACGTACACTAAGGTCTGAAAGACATCAGCTTTGGCTTCATTATCAGGCCCACTAATTGTTAATACTATACCACCTACCTACCACCTACCACCTTTCACTAACTCATTGCCACTAGGCAGATTCTTTTTGACTCTAGAGTTTGAAGGAATCACAGAAGGGTCAAAGAGTTCGTCTTCTGTGTCAATACACCCACCATCCATTGAGGCTGGAAGGTTGCCAGTACTCGAATCCAATGATATAGACGAATGCTCTGTATCAGTTTCTTCAGTATTATTAATACTACAAGGTATATTAAGTCGCCCACTTTTCCTTTGATCTGACCTACAATTTTTAACTCCTCTACG
This sequence comes from Heliconius himera, assembly GCA_021202915.1. Classification (NCBI taxonomy): domain Eukaryota; kingdom Metazoa; phylum Arthropoda; class Insecta; order Lepidoptera; family Nymphalidae; genus Heliconius; species Heliconius himera. Next base: position 154,078 of record JAJHJA010000374.1, on the reverse strand, counting down.
ACTTTTAGGCATTTTAGGTGGTCCTATGGCTTTAGTGCTAGAGGGTGATCCAGATCCAGAGTTACATTGTCTTCTAGAAAATGGCCGTTTGCGGAAGATAACCCATCGCAGAAGAATTCATTCTTCAATATCGCGTAAAATATTCTCACTCGTTTTAGTTTCTGACGTTGTACTTAACGTTATGGCAACAGATGCCCCCCCCCCCCCATTCGCCCCCCCATTCGCGGGGCAGACGGAAACCGAAGGTTCCGTGGGGGATTCTCCGACTGCTGTGCAATCGGTACCCCCCTGGGGTAGATTATGTTTTTCTCTTGCCATGCCATATGTAGCTGAAACTACAGCTATGCCTTTTAAAGGGTGTGGTCCCTAAAAACCCATCCCCCCCAAGCGCTAGCCTGTTACGGTGCCAAAGATCGCTCACACAGTCCACTCTACTAACTAGAGAAGTACCAGGAACCACTCATATGGCATACTTTAACCCAAATAGATGACCCTTATTCACATTTTTTCATCCCATTGCCTAAGCTCTTCCATGCTCTCCTTCCCTGCCAGTCGTTCGCCATGGCCTGAAACCATCTTTCGACTAAAAAAACAGTTTCAGGCCATGCCCAGGGTGCACCACGAGGAAGTGACTGGGCCTGACCCCGGGCCGCTAGTCTATACTAACATATTTTAGTAAAAAAATACATAATACGAAGATATATGCTGTCGCTTAGTTTTATTTATATTTTTAAAGGATTACAATATGCTCGTCCTGGTCTATTTTTCCCATTGCTTAAATCTGCAGATATCTGTTTTTTTAATGAAACTTATATTTAAGAATGATACGTAATAGTAGAATAGATTACATTAGGTTTGCCTTAATAGGTGGAGATCCCATCGTTTAAAACTGTAGGGATTAGATTTTCTAATGAAACTTATATTTAAGAATGATACATGATAGTAGAATAGATTACACTAGGGTTGCCCAAAAAAATCCTGCCGCAATCACCTTTAATTAATGTTTTTCGTAACTCGTTTTTGGAGAAAATTGCACTCATATGTTTTTTATGTGAATCGCACATCATTTGAAAGAAAATCGCATAAGGAATTGGAAAAACAATGGTTGCCAGCTCTCAGTCTGCCGCAAGTCCAAGGTTGCCTGGTTTAAAGAGGTTACTTAATGTGAATATTTGCACTCATGTGTTTTTTTAATGAATTATATATCAAATTAAAGCTTTTTTTTTGTCATCACTAAAACACATGGTTGCCTGGAAAATGGCTGCCGCAAGCAAAGGTTGCCATCATTCGAAATATTTTATTCTGATTCAGTTTGACTGAGAATAGACGATGAAATACGCGATTTGCCTTATGTTTTAAATTAAAATATTATATAATAGAAGGTCAATCTTAAAATTAATGTTTATTCTAGATATTTACCTGTTAAATGATGATTATAATCATATTAAGAACATATAAAAAACTATTTAAATATGAAATCATCCTTATTTTTCAAGTGAAATAATGAACCCATGATATTAAGTCTTTGCTAAATCTGTTTTCTAAATACTAATACTAATTTAAATTATCATTTTAAAACGACTAAATTATCTAATTAAATAAATGCTTACAAATATCAATCTATTATAAGGTATTAATTAGATCATGTTTCCTTAAGATAATGAAGGGCGACAATTATTGCGTAAGTTTTTTTATTAATTAAGAAAATATGGAAAATAACATTTCAATATACTCTCTCTCTCTCTCTTTGTCCTCTGCTCGTATGATTTTTTTTTCTCGTTTTTTTTTGATAACGGTTGCCGCAATCTTTTTTTTCTCACGCAACTTTTAAGAATTTGCATTGAAAGAAATATATATGATAGAATTATAATAAACAAAATTAATTTATCACAAATAAATTCTAAGAAATTTCGACAGTAATGCCGAATAATAAACGCTATTTAAGGTTTATGACCAGGAGTCGGCAAATATCAATTAGTTGTCTACTTTTTACTATAGATAAACATTTTGCGGTGGTATACAAAGCAAACAAAATGCAATAATTTTATTTTCGTAGATGTATTGTTTCTTAATGCAATAACAGTGCAGATGGCCAAATGAGATGTTTTTGAACATATTACTTAGTTACTTACCTTTCGTTTTGGAGTGAAGACGTTTTTAGTTAACATGACAAAAATGAAGATCTGTTTTTTGTGCGAAAATGTGTGTGGAATTTAATAATGAGTCTGAAGTGTAAAATTATGTTGTTGTTTCGCCAAAAAATGAATTTTATATACAGTAACATTTTCTTAAATAGTAACACAATGCACGGTTATCACTTACAGTGTTACAAAAAGTTCATTGTTGTAAAAAAAAAAATATAAAGAAGAACCCCACTCGAGGAGATGAAATATTCACCTAAATTTATATTTCCATCTCTTCGTTCTGGTGTCGAAGCAAAGCGCGGCGTTGAGTTCTACCATTCAACACGCAATGCCTCCAGAATTCGGCAAAGAGTGGGGAACGGAGTGTCTTAATACTAGGTTCCCTCTGCCTACCCTGCTGCGTGCGGGATACAGCGTGAATCTGATTTGATTTTTATTTTTCAATTTTTTTCTAATGCAAAACGTAAGTATAATTAATGTTTGATAAGTATAATTAAATTTAATGTTTAATATTATCTATTTTTCTCTGAGGACGAAGAGAGAGATTGAGAGTTTATAACGAGGTAATTTTCCATATTTTCTTGATTAATAAATAAAATATCTGCAATAATTGTCAACGTACATTATATTATTAAACATTATGTAATTAATACCTTATAATAGAACGATATTTGTAAACGTTTATTTAATACTAGTGGGCGCGCGCAGCTTCGCCCGCTTATTTGAACCCTTACGGGGTGAATTCTAAAAAACCATGAAACATGTGTTCAATGAAATATTTTTAGGAGTCTGAATTTAAAATATTATAAAAATCGGTGCCGATTAAAAAAAAACCATACAAACTTTCAGCCCCTATTTTATCCCTTTAGGGTTCAATTTTCTTAAAATCCCTTATTAGTGGATGTCCAGATTACGAAAAAAAACATCTCTCCAAATTTCACGTTTCTACCATCAGCGGCTGTGCGTGCGTCTTACCTCAGTCAGTCAGGTACTTGTTTTATATATATAGATGATAATTTACTCTTTTTAAAATAACGATTTAAACGAGTATTAATATCTAGAAAACAGATTTAACAAAGACTTAATATCATAGACTCATTATTTCAATGGAAAAATAAGGATGATTTCATGTTTAAATAGTTTTTTGTATGTACTTAATATGATTAAAATCATCATTTAACAGGTGAACAGCTAGAATAAATATTAATTTTAAGATTGACCTTCTATTTTATAATATTTTACTTTAAAACATAAGGCAAATCGCGTATTTCATCGTCTATTCTCAGTCAAACGGAATCAGAATAAAATATTTCGAATGATGGCAACCTTTGCTTGCGGCAGCCATTTTCCAGGCAACCATGTGTTTTAGTGATGACAAAAAAATAAGCTTTAATTTGATATATAATTCATTAAAAAAACACATGAGTGCAAATATTCACATTAAGTAACCTCTTTAAACCAGGCAACCTTGGACTTGCGGCAGACTGAGAGCTGGCAACCATTGTTTTTCCAATTCCTTATGTGATTTTCTTTCAAATGATGTGCGATTCACATAAAAAACATATGAGTGCAATTTTCTCCAAAAACGAGTTACTAAAAACATTAATTAAAGGTGATTGCGGCAGGATTTTTTTGGGCAACCCTAGTGTAATCTATTCTACTATCATGTATCATTCTTAAATATAAGTTTCATTAGAAAATCTAATCCCTACAGTTTTAAACGATGGGATCTTAGGCCATAACAACACATATCTGTTAAAACCGATATCTGCAGGATTTCGACCTATTATAATATATAATTTTTGCGTAACTTTAAACATTAACATAGCGCATGTTCCGTTCTATTCCTACATTTAAAAAAATTGATATCTTTTAAAATATACATTTCTGTAATAAGCTGTAAAAAACCAATTTTAATCTGTATAAGGCGCACAATGTATCTAACATATTTTATAGGATAAGGAATAACATTGTACTGTTGAAAATAGTTTCGCAATTATGTCTTCTTTATTGTTAAGCACAAAATTGGTAGTATGGGTAACGGTACTTAAGAAATATACATATTATGTGCTATATATAGGTTGTATAACATTACGGTGTATTTCTTTAGTTAGTCTTACATAACCAAATAACAATAATAAAGATCATACTACAAAAATATTCAATTTCATTCGTTCTAAGAAAAGGCCGCGACACCGTATCTCTTATAAATAAAGTCACAATAAGGCATTTTGTGACAAAAAATAATTGATGTTTCCAAAGTTCCGTTTCATATAAATAAAACTAAAGTGTCTGTTTGTGATTTCAAAAGAAACAGCAAACAACCATATAACAATTAACAGTAGATCGAAAATGTATGAAAATTTACAAAACCGTCAATGTCTCTGGTCGGGTCGGTCATACCGTACAGCTAGTTGGCTAGCTCATTTTGAAACAGTGATATTTTTTTTTACTAATAATACAAAATTGTGTGGCTTACAGACCTAGATAGACGAAAAATGGGTAACTTACGATAAGAATGTGCGAAAAATATCATGGTTGAAGCATGGACGAGCCCCGCAGACCGTGGACAGCCCCACTGACTCGGAACAATGTGATGCTATGTGTATGATGGGATTGGAAATGAATCGTCCACTATGAGCTTTTGCCATTGGGTAAGACTTTCGATTCTGACCTCTACTGTCAGCAACTGATGAGGTTAAAAAAAGCGACCGGATCTGATAAATAGGAATGGCGTGGTGTTCCACCATGACAACGCCAGACCGCACTCATCTGACTGATCAAAAATTGAGAGATCTTGGCTGGGATGTGTTGATGCATCCTCCGTATAGCCCTAACTTTACTCCATCAGATTTCCACCTGATTCGGTCATTGCAATATAATAAAATGGTTACTTAAGGGAGGCAGAGTAAATTGCATGTCATATTGAAAAGTATTTTAATATATAAGTATATATCGAGGATATTACTAATATGAGAAAAAAAGTAACCTTTGTCCATCCTAAGACCCTCGAATATTTCCATATTATAGACATTTTATCACAATCTTGTTTGGTCCTGACTGCGCCACAGACAGACAGACAGAGTTTCTTTCGAATTAATAATATAGGTATGGATTTAATAAGTATAGTATAATTTTTTTTTCTAAAGTAATCATACGAATGTTTTATTAGTATTTCAAGTGTTTTTTTATTATTATTTTTTATGGAAAAGAGCGTTCGGGTCACCTAATGGTAAGTGATCACCGCAGCCCACGACCCCGTGCAACACTAGAGGAGCCACAGGTGTGTGTGCCAGCCTTTAAGGTGGAGATAGATGCGCTTTTTGAAGGTACCCATGACATATCGACCTGGAAACACTGCCGCGGATAGGCCATTTCACTGTTCCGTGGCGCGTGGAAGGATGTTCCTACGAAACCGCACAGTAGTGGATTGTCACGTATCTCGGTGGTGTGGATGACATTTTAGCTTGTGACATACTGTGCGGCTAGAAAATTCGGCGGCAGGTAACAGGTCAAACAGTTCTTCAGAAAACTTCCCATGATAAATGCGATAGAAAATTCACAGCGAGGAGACGTCTCTACGCAAAGCCAAAGTTAATGATAGAAAAGTATCTTATTACTAGATTCCCAAGTTCCCTCTTTCTACCCTGTTCTGTGCGGGTATACCACTTGAAGCTATAAAAAATCTCCACATTAAAGGAATGAAAAACTAGTGATCTACTACTATTTTTCACCTACTCGAAATTTGTCATTATAAAAATAAACAACATTATTATATTACCTGAAAAATAAAATATTTAATTTTATTTATTGTAATTGTTAATTTACCTTTAGTTCTTTATAAATTCGTTCTGATGGTCCAATCTTTTTTAACATTTGTATATATGAAAATATAGCTTCAAGCACCTGTCAACACCAAAAACATTACTTTACATAAATAATAATAATAATATTTATTATTCACTTATAATAAATATATTACAATTATTAATATACTATATTTAAATAATAATTATTATTTACATTCTTCGCTTGGTAGAACGGAAATAACAATGTCTTGAGACATTGTTATGTGGACAAGAAAAGAAGAGTGGGGAACGGAATGTCTTAACACTTCTTTCCCCTTGCTTACAAGAATTATATAGAAATCTTCTTAATTATTTCTTGAATACCTACCTCTTCGACATGATCAAGTCCTTTTTTAGTAAGAACAACTTGTATGGAGAACAGGCTGTTCATAGAATCGTATCCTATCTCACCCGTGTTGATACCGAGCGCCCATACTCTAAGATAAATAAAAATATATATATTATACATATATTAATTATATATTAGAAAAGAACATTACAAATTACAGGTAATAATAGTTTACGCATTTTAACACAGAATATCAGAAGTATTAATAGAAATTTTGATGAACTTACAATCCTTCTCCAACAATTAGACATTGAGTTTGATATTATTATACTTACAGAATGCTGGCTATCTAAGGTACATGAACTCCCTATATTATTGAACTTTAAAAGTTTTTCTACAGCACGAAACGTAAATAAAAATGACGGTGTTGCAATGTACATAAGAAAATCCTTACGTGTAACGGTAACGGAACCACAAAATACCAACGAAATAACATGCCTCATTGCATGTTTAAAAGATACAAATATCATTGGCGCTTATAGGCCACCACAATTTATTCAGTTAGATAAATTTATACAGTCACTAGAATCTATTTTAAATGATTTTAAACAAAGTAATTTAATATTAATGGGTGACCTCAACATTGATATTAAAGATGGATGTAATTCTTCTAAATGCGATAGTTATCTAGAACTACTAGCCATGCATGGTCTAACTGCATCCCATAATTATCTTACTACAGGTAAAAGCTGTCTCGATCACTGTTTTATAAAATCTAAACTTCCAATTGTAACTGTAGTTTATCAGTCGACTATAACAGATCATTCAAGTGTCATTATCTCACTCTTACAAAAGGAACCTACCATACGCTCACGTACTAAATATGTTAAAAAAAATAATTATATAGCTATACATAACCAATTAAAATGTATTGACTGGAACGAGCTATTACTGAATTTAAATGCAGACGAAGCAACTCAAATATTTTTGAATACTATTATTAATACAATAAATTCGAATACAATAAATATAAAACTTTCATCAAGAAAAAGAAACATTAAGGCGTGGATTACACCTGGTTTAATTAGATGTATAAGACATAAAGATAGACTACACAGTAAATCACGTAAAGATCCAAATAATATTATTCTTAAAATCAGTTATATTAGATATAGAAATACATGTCGAAAAGTATTAAATGCTGTTAAGCGATCATTTTATAGAAATAAACTAAACAATAATAAACATAAAACAAATGTTCAATGGGATTGTATCAAAGAAGTATGCAATTTGAAAAAAGAAGAACATATTCCATTAGAACTACTGGAACTTACACACAATCCAAAAGAATCGATAAACCAAGCAAACTTATACTTTGCCAACGTCGGCGAAACACTAGCAAATGAAATACTCGATAGAACACAAATGACAGAAAGTAAACTTTTACAGCTGCAATCACAAAGTAATGGCCAAGGCACTTCGTTTTACCTTCATCCAACTGATAAATATGAAGTTGCTAATATTATCAAATCACTTAAAAATACTAACTCTTGTGGGTGGGACGGTATTACATCATTATTCTTTAAAAAATATATAAATATTTTAGCTGAGCCCATTGCGTCAATTACTAACACCTGCTTTCAACAAGGCATATTTCCAAATCCATTAAAAAAAACGATTATTATTCCAAAATTTAAATCTGGTAAAAAACATGAAATTTGTAACTACAGACCTATTTCTTTACTACCAACACTTTCTAAGATAATTGAAAAAAATATTAACAATCGTCTAAAAGTATATCTAACTAAAAATAATATATTAGCTTTAAATCAATTTGGGTTTCAAAATAACAAATCTACGTCTGATGCTCTAAAATCACTAACTTCAAATATAATAAACCTTATAGACAACCGTGTCAAGTGTATAGGAATATCCTTAGATTTAAAAAAGGCATTTGACACTGTCTCTGTTCCTCTATTACTAAAAAAATTAGAAAATGCAAGTGTGCGGGGCCTTCCACATCAACTGTTTACCAGCTACTTAACAAACAGGAAACAAATGTTAAGTATTAATAATTTACTAAGTGATGAAACTAATGTCAAATATGGAGTGCCCCAAGGAAGTACCTTGGGTCCTACACTCTTCCTTATATATATAAATGAACTATGCCTTTTGCGACTAGAACACACTAAAGTAATAACATTTGCAGACGACACTGTATTAATTTCACAAGCAAACTCTTCTGAAGAAGTTTATGAAAAGGCTAATAAAGACTTCAATGTAGTAATGAAATGGCTGGACAACAATTTGCTCTCGTTAAATATTGACAAGACCAAGTACATAAAATTTAGTATCCGGGAAAAAAAAAACCACGACAAACAAGATTCACTACAACTAAAAGCTCATTACTGCAGACTTTACAATTATAATTTAATATGTAACTGTCAAAAAATAACACAAACACATAGCTTAAAATATTTAGGAGTTGTTGTTGACCAGCATCTTTGTTGGAAAGAACACATTAATTTATTATATGGGCGACTAAAAAGGTTGATTTCTATTTTTAAGAGTATAAGATATATATGTGATTATCAATTATTGAGAAGTATTTACTTTGCGCTCTGTAATTCTTTAATAAGTTATTGTATCATTGTTTGGGGGGGAGCTAATAAGACATTATTATTGAAAATAGAAAGGGCTCAACGTGCTATTTTTAAAGTAATGTTCTGTAAAGATTATAGTTACCCTACTGACACTCTCTACAAAGAATTAGCAATGCTAAATGTAAGGCAAACCTATTTATTGGCAATTTTAAAAGACCAACACAAAAACTCAATCGTGAGAATTAATACGCACAGAAGACGACAGGATTTAGTATATCAGCTTCCCACAGTAAAAACAGCTTTTGCACGTAAATTCTATCTATTTCTGGCACCATATATCTACAATAAAATATCCAAAACTGTAAAGCTTAAAAATCTCAATAATTATACGTTTAAAAAAACGGTTGATAAATATCTTAAAGCACTAACATACAACGACACTGAAAAAATTATCAAACCAATATAAGCATACTTACTATTTAAAATGTTGAGAAAAATTAACCTCATTATCGCTAAGCATTAGAATTTCAGATATTCACAACACACACACAATACTATCCTACCGTCATACAGTAAAACTAGTTCGGAGGGTAGTGTTTTATCAAAATTTATTAGCTTAACCTTCAAAATTGTCATACCATTAATATATAAGCCATTATTGTATTAGGTTAAGATTTAAGTAAATAAATAAATAAATAAATAAACAAATAAATATTAATGCGTTGCGGTTCGATTCGGCGGTGAGACCCGCCGCTTAAAACGTATGTCTCCGATTCCTGTGGAATGGAGTGTGTTTACACTTATGAAATATACAAATAACAATAAATGATTGTCGCTCAATATAAAAAAATGTAAATATAGAATATGTGCAACACTATAAAAAAGGAAGTACACATTAAACAGTCTTTTAGTAAACGATTTATTTAAAAAGATTAAAGGTAAAAAAAAAAAATGGTCAAAAGGTCAACAAAATTAAAATCCCTACAAAATTTCAACAATTAATGTTACAAGTTTATATGGTGTATATTAAAATATAAATATATTTTAACTTACTTTTTCCTTAAATAGGAGAGGAGGCTACCGCGTCCCTCGTGTCCGAGTAGAAACGACAGGTACTGGTGCGGCTTCGTTTCGTATTCGGAAAGCAATGATCTTAAGCACCACGTTAAGTGTAGCTAGAAGAAAAACAAATTAACTATTACTTTTTTATTATAAAATTATAATCATATACAGGATGGAAGCGTCAGCGCTTTTTTACGGGAACATCATATAGGATAAAATATTTTAAGCCCACACCTAAAGAAATTAATCAAGATAACTCAATAGTTTAGACGTAGATTTTTTTTCATTTCACGATGTTTATACCTGCGTGTGCCGTCCTTGACAAATGGCGTGTCATTTTACAACGATAATTTTACTATTTATTTTATTTGAAAAAAAAAACGACATTTTCATTTTTGGGAAAAAATTGTTTAGGCATTTGTAGAGTAGTTAATACTGTGGTTTCATATAAAGCGGGGCTGACAAAAACACTCTGTATAAAATAAAAAAGCTGAAAGTTTAAAAAAATGTTTTTTACTCCAATGCAAACAGATGTTTGCATCTATATTCTCAAATAGAAAATATTATCATTTACAATATGGTAAACAAGTCGTGGCGCAGAATGATTTTTCGGATATTTTCTTACTTTTGATTATTTTCTGGTCGAATTAACAATGAGCAACAATTCTGAAAACCTAACTTCAGTTTGGCCACGTTTTGTCGACGGTACTATAAGTTTTTATAACGTAATGCATGTGTAAGTATTTTTATTATATATTTCTTGCATTTTACACGAAAATACCACAGAAATTCTAGTGCACTAGGTTAGATCCCTATACAGAATGGAAGTGTTAGCACCACTTTTAATGAAACCGCAGTTTTAACTACTCTATAAAAGCCTAATACAATTTAAAAAAAGTCCCAAAAATGAAAAACTTAGTTTTTCGAACAAAATAAATAATAAAATTGTCATTTTAAGATAAAACGCCATTTGTAAAGAATAATGTAAACACACACTAACCTGTCAATGCGGCAACGTCGAACACACCTCTTTCAAGAAATCGAGTTGCAGCAACTAGCGTAGGTATGTAGCTAACGAAGTGATATTAAATCAACGCTACACTTAGGAATAAACTTTACACACAATCACTTTTATTATTATCGATTTATTTCTGTCTACTTATTATTTGCTAGGTTTTTAAATTTTCAAAGTGTCCCCCTTGCTTTTGAATACATAAATTGCATCTGCGTAACATATTTTATCACACATCACAAAAAAAAATCAAGCGACGTGAGGTCCGGGGAACGGGCAGGCCACTGCCGAGGTCCATACCTTCCGATCCATTGTTCTACAAATATGTTCGTGAGCGTGTTCGTAGCAAGCACTCTAGAGTGTGCGGGTACTCCATCTAACTGAAACCACATCTACGTCTAAGGGGATCTGGTCGACATATTCTGTTACGGGGCCACGTATGAGTTCTAAAAATTTCTTAGTATTTAAATAACCATCAATAAAAACTGGCCCTAGAATTTTATTTCGATGATTTCCAGCCCACACATTGACAGCAAATCTGTACCTATTGATGATTAGCTTGTCGACTTAGATGTAAATTTTGTTCACTCCAATATCTTAAATTTTGCGAGTTCCAAATGCCATTGCGAGTAAAAGTGGTCTTGTCAGTCCATAAAATATTAAATACAAAATCTGAGTCCATGTTGACATTTTCTAGCAACCATTGGCAATATACTACTCTGATAGGCCTGACTTGTGCTATTAAAGCCTGAACTTTTGTGTATTTGAAGGGACTACGTTTGTTTTGTTTTAAAACTTTGTGTACCTTAAAGTCGCTTACTTGGAAGTGACTGGCTGTTCTGCATAAACTGGACGTAGGATTTCTATCGAAATAATTTAAAATCTGGGGGCACGGCAGTGCCCCCGCCAAGTCGAGCAAAAAACAGCGGCACGGCCGTACCATCCTTTTCTCGAAGCAATTCAGGCCATTTTCAACCCCCTATAACTTCGTTGTGGATAAAACAAGAAACCTGAATTTTCACTAACTAATCAGGCATTATATAAACACGGTATATTTAAAATTTCAGTCAATTTGAACCAGTAGTTTAAGAATGACAACTTGTTAAAGTTTCTAAATTTTGTCACTCACTGACTGACTCACCGATCATCAAAAGTCCAAGGCACTTCTAGCAGACATAGAAGCTTCAAATTTAGAATACAAATAGAGTTTAGTGTCTTAATCATAGGAAAACTTAAATATTTTTTAATTTCGGTCCAGTTTTCCAAATACACCAACTGCATGAATAACTTTGTAATCCCATATAAATGTATAGGATTACAAGGTTACATTTGCAGTTAATGAATCATTATTACTGTATAATAGAAAATAATAAATGTAGATAGGTATCAAAAAGTAGAACTCTACAAAAAGAAGTGAGATGCCATCAAAAACATCCTGTAAAAAAACCCAAGTCTCGCAGCTCAGTCTTTCTACCGTAAAAAGTTGTGAGATCCATGTAATACCAAGCCGGTTAATCTATTTAGTCTCTACTTAAAGGACCTTCTGTCTTAAATTATTACAGTAGTTATTATCATGCCAATATTAAAAATATTTTACGTTTTAAACAAATAGATCGACTTGGACATCGCATGATTTGATTATTAGTATGTATCACACTACACAGCACGACGGGCCAGCAACAGAATTCCTTACCAGAGTCCTTCCGAATATGAAGTCTATTATGTCTTTCGATAGGTTGTGTTTTCATGCGATGTCCAAGTCGATCGTTTTGTTTAAAACGTAAAATATTTTTAATATTGGCATGATAATAACTACTGTAATAATTTAAGACAGAAGGTCCTTTAAGTAGAGACTAAATAGATTAACCGGCTTGGTATTACATGGATCCCACAACTTTTTACGGTAGAAAGACTGAGCTGCGAGACTTGGGTTTTTTTACAGGATGTTTTTGATGGCATTTCAATTTCTCGAGCTATTGGTAATTTCTGTGATGAAACACGCTCTTGGTATAGCACTACTGGTTGGTTTTCTCGGACCCTTTGTACAGCTTTTACAAATAAACGACAATCTGACGGACGTATACAACTAATATCATACCTTTCTTGGTATGTTTGTAATGCAAGAGCTCCATTTTGGCGACATTCTTCATAAATTAAAGTCACACGCCATTTTTAAATAAAAAAAAACACTAACTAAAAATAAAAATAAAACAATTTCTTAAATTTCACAATTGTCCAAATTCGTAAAGTAAATATCACAAAAACACTAAATAATGATAACACAAATAATAATAAAAAAACGTTATACACAAGAAAAAGACAAAATAATTTAAAAAGACAGGCCGAAAGTCACGTGTAGGTCACTTTTGATACAAAGCAAAACACGAAACTACAAGTACCTCCTAGGGATGCCCGATGATCATCGATTTTCGATGAACATCGATGGTAGCAGTTAAAATATCGATGTTTTAACATCGATGTTGCATTAACTAAAACATCGTTATATGGTTTAATCGCGTACACGTGGTTTCAAAATTATTACTTTTACAGTCAATTGTCAATTTATTTAAAAAAGATATGGCCGCAAATTATTTTATATAGCAATTAAAAAATATTTATAAAAACAAAAACTCCGACTGCATAAAAGTGAAAAGAAAATGAACAAGCCCAATAGTTTATTAGGATTAACAGTCAAGACCTCTTTAAATTATGCGGGGGTTCCTGGTAAAGATTTTATTGATTGAAGAGTTACTTATAAGTCCCGTATTATGTAATGTGTAAATAGACCATAACTTCACGGCGCGGCTGTCTTGTTGTTTACTTTATTTGATGTCTTTATTTGATGATTTTAAGTGATTATTAAATTATTTGGATGTTGTTTAATATTAATTTTATCATTGTGACGAATATGGCATGTGATTAGTGAGTATTTCTCTTAAATGTGGAACTGTTGTGTGTCAGTATTTGAGTGTACTATCAAAAATACATTCTTTTAAAACTAGAAACAAAGAAATTTGGAGTTTTAAGCATTACTTATGATAAAAATTAGTTAATTAGTGGTAGTAAAAGGAAAATGCGACGACGACGATGTAAAACTAATGTTAAATGTAAGTACCTATCTATCGTAGTTTAATATCATGTATTAAATTTTTTTAATATAATTTTGTGGGTAGTTTAACAAAACATGCATTATTTCTAAATAATTTCATAATAAAGTAAAAAAAAATAAAGAAGGATTTTTTTAAACAATTTTAATTAGAGCTTTAAACGTTGCTCAGAATTATTATAAAAATAGGCAATTGCGTGACAAAGAACGAGAAATATCGTTGTTTCTCATTCAGTGACGTGTTGAATGAATGAAAAGTATAAGATCGGCAACGCTTAGCAGTATTTTTGTAGTAGTATGTGTATGAGTGCGTCACACGAAATGAAGGTTTGCATAAGAATCGTGAAATGAAAAAAAACCTACGTGTAAACTGTTGAGTTATCTTGATTAGTTTCTTTAGTTATGGGTTTAAAAAATTTTTTCCCTATATGCTGTTTCGGTAAAAGAAGCGCTACCTCTTCCACCTGTATATATAACGTTTCTTATTACACCGTATGGGTTAAGGTCCTACATTCATTTACACTAATCTACATCTAGTGCTCTACACATTATGTACTTGAAATATTTTTATATACGTTCTACTAATGATAGAACCTATAAAAAAACTATAGATCAGGAAAATGAAAATACTGTAAATATATATATGAATTACCTCGAACGAATGTAATTATTACACAACCATCGCATTTAATCAGGCTCGTTTTAAGCCATGAAAACGTCAAGTATTTTTTTTTTATTTACCTATATTTCGCATATATTCCGTTCTCAACTTTTGGCCTGTTCTAGGACTTTATGTACTGGCTGGTGAAGCTCTACGCCTTTTTTATTCCTTTATTCTTTATATAAGATAATATATAGTAGTTATTACACATATTAATAGAAAAGTGCATACTATAATACAGTGGTGTTTACCCTACACCACTGTATTATATTAACACAATTTTTATTTTACCTCGGTAGTATCGCCGACTGGCTTCACATAATAAATGTCTTTGAATTGTGGTGTAACCACTTCTGGTTTGAAAGAGAATTTACTGAAGTCATCAGCTGGCAACTTATTCGTGGGTATTTGTCCGAACGTACATGATACATGTTTCTCTAGATCTGCAAGATCCATACGGGCCTGTAAATTATGTAAAACTTAGAAATAACAAACTTATAATTACTACTTTTTATTAGCCTACATTAAATACATAGAAAAATCGATTAAATAAGAAAATCATTATAAAGACAAGAATTATGCTGTAGTTCGGCCGAAATTTGAGAATTTGTGATTTTTTCTCTACGCTCAACAATAGGCATTTTGTACAATGTAGTATTACAAACCTTATCGGCTTATAAATCTCGGAAATAACATGGAATAAAAATTAATTCAAAAATCAAATCAGCTTCATGCTGTATCCCACAACAACAGGGTAGGCAGAGGGAACCTAGTGTTAAGATACTCCGTTCCCCACTTTCTGCCGAATTCTGGAGGCATTGCGTGTTGAGTGGACGCAGAACTCAACGCCGCACTTCGCCACGACACCAGAGCGAAGAAATGGAAATATAAATTCAAATAAATATTTCATTTCCTCGAGTGAGGATCGAACCCACAGCCAGACGGTTTTACGGTCACACATTGTACAACTGCGCCACGACTGGCCTGTTTTATTGCGCAGTTCAATGACAACATATTAAAAAAAGTACTTGAATCATAAAACAGTAAATGTTTTTCTTATTACGAGGATTGACTATATTTAAATCGATTTTTTAAATATTTACTCAAGTGTTTAATTTTTACCAAACTGGTAACTTTAATCAGACAATGTTTACTGAGTACAAATATTTTGATATTGTAAATCGGGCCTTGAACAGACTAATACACTTAGGTGTTTAATATTAATTTTTTTGTACTGTTTACTAAGTTTTTGATAAAATTTAGCTTATTTAAAAAAAAATGTTTCCATGTATTTTCCAGGATTTATAAGCCGATAGTTTAGAAATATCACATTATACAAAAGACTTATTATTGAGCTATATTGAGCTATATCGGCAATTGTTTAACATTTAATTTTGTAAATACCATTGTATTTATTATTAACTAGAGGGCGCACGCGGCTTCGCCCGCTTATTAGGAGTGAATTCTAAAAAAACCACGAAACACGTGTTCAATAAAATATTTTTAACGGTCTGAATTTTAATTTATATAAAAATCGGTGGCTATTTAAAGATTTTTCCATATAAACTTTCAACCCCTTATTTGAACCCTCAGGGGGTGAATTCTTAAAAACCATGAAACACGTGTTCAATGAAATATTTTTAAGAGTCTGAATTTCAAATTTTATAAAAATCGGTACAGATTTTTTTTTTTTCATACAAACTTTCAACCCCTATTTCATCCCTTTAGGGTTACAATTTTTAAAATTCCCTTCTTAGTGGATGTCCAGAATATAAAAATAAACATCTGCCCAAATTTCACGTTTCTACCATCAGCGGTTACGGCTCTGTGTGCGTCTTACCTCAATCAGTCAGCACAAGTCCTTTTATGTATATAGATAGTAAACTTTCAAAAAAAGGTCTTCCATTTTTTACGAATGTATTTCTAGGACTTAACCAATAGCTACACAAAAAAATCCTAATCAACCTAACATTACTATTCATCCCAAATTTCAATTAATCAAAAAAACTCAACCGACCTGTACAGCCACAGTCATTCTATGAGCGCTATAATGGCGTTTCCTAAACTCTTGGGCAGCTTTATGCAATTTCTCATCGTCATGTATATCGTCGCGTAAAGTACGTAGATTGCCCCAAATAAAAGTTCTAGCTGGGTGTCCTTCCGGGAAAAGGGATGCGATGAGCTGGTACCTACGATTTTCATCCGACGGAGCGGCCAATGAAAATTCTATAATAGAAATGTTATGCATTATTTTTTTTTTCAACTTCATCCTGTATCCCGTTATAGCCTATTGTTAAAACACTCCATTCATCACTTTCCGCCGAATTTTCAAGACATTGCTTGTTGGGTGCTGGAACTCTACGCCGCGCTTTGTCTTGTCAGCCAGGAAATGAAAACGCATTTTTTTATTGTGTGTATGTATTGGTTAGATAAGTTACCACTTTGAGCAACATGACATACTTAGTAGAAATATTTTTTAATTGTGCTATTTACGTGGTAAATTAAATATTATTTAGTTGTCCAATATGTTCAAGACAAAGATCTATTAAAAAAGACAGGTTATATATAAACAGAATGTGTAAATTTTCAACAAACAAGTACTTGTACAAATTTTAGAAGTATAAAATAAAGTATATTAGTTTTTTCTATATAAATCATTCTTATTACCGGATTGTATAGCTTCTCTTTCGCGTTGCATAGCCTCCTTTTTCATGAGTGGGCTGACGAAGAACTGACTGAATATATCCATAGCTTCTGGCAGACGTTTCTCCTGTACGTCGAAGAAAAAGGTTGTTGTCTCGGAGTCAGTGTTAGCATTGCTGTAACCACTATCTGTCTATTTAAAACGAGTATTAAAAGAAATTTAATAAGTAGTCTTTTATTTATATTGCAAAACATATTTAATAACTTAACATAACAAATACATATTTTTTAGTGCAATTAAAAAAATGTAATTTTTTAGTATAATTAAAGTCAATGTTTAATGTTCAATATGAAACATTACAACTGATACATAGAAGATTACAGAGTGTACCTAATACATTTAATGTAATAAGATATTTGATTTGTATAATTTTTAAACTATATTAAAAAAAACTTTGTTGTATTTGTACAAAGATAAAGTAGGGTAAGCAGAGGGAACTTATAGTGTTAAGACACTCCACTGCTCACTTTCCACCAATTTTTTCGAGTCATTACATGTTCTGTGGCGGAATTCAACGCCGTGCTTGTGCCTTGTTACCAGAGAAAAAAATTATAAGCAATAATTCATTCCTTGGAGTGGGAGTCGAACCCACAAACCTATCAACGCGTTTCAGTCACTTATGCCACTGCGCCACAACGGCGTCAATTAATACATAAATCGGTATTATTTTCTATTTACCTGAACAAACGAACTAAACTCATTCTCCTTTGGGTATTTCTCGCTGCCCATGAACACCATGTGTTCTACAAAGTGCGCCAATCCCTGTATGTCTGCTGGGTCGCTGTAACTGCCGACTCCTATAGAAAGAGCACACGCTGCCTAAAACAAAATATATTTTTTCTAAATATGATTTTTGTTTTAATCGAAACGATTTCTGTTTCAAGCTTAATCTTTTGTATAGTATTGTAGGCAGAGGAAGCCTAGTGTACACTGTTCTCCACTGTCTGTCCGAATACAAGACATAACATATTTCTATTATTTATTGATTCGTCAATGAATGTGTCAATCGATGGACGACATTGACGAACGGATGACGGACAGATGGTTACACAAAAGACAAATTATTATAATAGATCACACTTTTATCCACGCAACGTCGTGTTATATGGAACGGTAAAAGAGAAAGAACTTCTCTACCCTTTTTCTTCTAAAAATCATTAACGTTTACATGCTTAGTGGTCAGACGTGAAATCGTAATCTATCGGTCAGGAAATTATAGTCCAATATTATTAAGACTAATATGAATTATTGACAAAACAAAATATTTATTTTAGGTTAATCTAATAATGTATTTTTTTTGGGGCATTATTACTAAAATTTCCTGTAACACGTATTAAAATTGCTCAATATTTTTAAACATCTGTTCTTATTAAATATTTATTTAAATTTATACTTAAATTAAAAATATTTTTTTCGCTCTGGTATCGAGGCAACGGCACGGCGTTGAGTTTTGCCGCTTAACATGCAATACCTCCTGCATTTGGAGGAAAATGGGGAACCAGAGTGTCTTGAGGTTGTAGGTTCACCCTATAGGTAGAGTGAACCTATAGCCTACCCTACAGTGTGCGGGATATAGCGTGAAGCTGATTTCATTTTTACTATGCATATATTTATCTAGACATGTCTGATGTAAACATTATAATTTTAATTAAGTACATACTTAGTTTTTTACGTTAGAAATAACAATAAAAAAATATTATGATAAAAATAATTGAAACGCAATTATTAATAGGTAATTCGTTGTGTTTATATACATATTATAATATTTTTATAAAATTAGTTCTTATTAAGTATCCACCTGTATCAATTCATGTCTGAAATTTATGCACGTATTCGATATGACCTCAGTCTTTATTTTAATACATTACCTTTCGTATGAAATAGCCTAGCTTACTTATAAATCAACTACTAATACTAATAGTTATTTTTTTATCATATTACATAAAGTTTGAAACAATTATTTATGCGATTTTGGTTCTACAGCTATTATATTCAACCTTCTTTAATGGTATTTTTTATTTAAAAAAATACAACGTAGGCGTTTCTTATGATTTTTAAAGCACTTATGAAAGGATCTTATATAACTTTAAAAATAAATTTTTTGGGTAGGTATCAACATTGGCGTATCTAGAGATATTTTCTGGGAGGGGGCTGGATCTTGTTGTTTTTTTAATTTTGCAAGGCAATTCTTTTTTCCCGAAAAAATTCCCGGCCTCCCCTGTTCCAAAGCCTATCAAACGGACAAACCTTTGATTTAGTAGTTAAAATCACTTACCACTAAACCAATAGGTCTGTATAAATGTGAGAAAACTTACTTTCTTTAATCTTTTATTTTGTTTTTTGAGTCAGCCCGTCACTCAAGATTAACAAAAGACAGGTGAGACTTTATGTAATCATAAAAATATATTAAAATCAAACAGTATTGGGACATCTAAATATAAGTATCTCTCGTTCTGACAATGAAACTTATATATACCTACAATATTAATTTAAACTATAAATTTCAAAGTCCCTTCTTACTGTTCACATTATGAAAATAAACATCTGTCCAAACGTTCATGTTTCTTGTGCGTTTATACCTCAGTCAGTGGGGTTTTTAACTCAAAAATAAAATGTCCCGATCGGGACGGACATAGTCCCGCTTTTTACGGAATATTCCACGTACAGTGAGAAGTTGACACTCTTTTCACAAACAAATTAAGTAAGTACATTAATAAAATGACAAATGGGGGCAAATAAAATCCATTTAACCCTGGAAAGATAGTCATATTTTTGTATACGTTAAAGATAGTCATGCTTAATTTTGACGCATTTTTTTTATTTGTCTATAGATAGAATATACCTTATTATGTATTATACATATACAAGTTATAATATATTATACGTGTACAAGTAATGGAAGTACAGGGAATTAATTTAAATTTATTTATTTTTTAGAAGTAGTGCCAATGACATTGTGGGTCAAAACCCTACTAAAGGAGAATGCCATTAAATATTCTTTTATTTACATTCTGGTGGTTATTTATAGGTATTGTTTGACACCATGACACAAGCAATCACAAATGTTGTGTATATCATTAAATTTATTTAAATAATAAAAAAGTGCAAAATGGAGTATTACATACACTCTATTAAATTCAAAAGGTAAAAAAAAAATATGAGACTATGTTGGTTATGATGTTTTTTAATATTTAAAACTATAAATATGGTGATGAAATTAAAGTAAATAATTACCGCCAAATGGGGACACAATTGTTGTCAGACACTATTATACTGTGCTACAACTGACTGAGGATTGATTAAAAACAAATTATATAAATAATACTTTGCACCTATTTTTTTTACTTAAACAACATTATAATCTCAATATTGTGATAGATTTTTATAAAGGAAAATTTATATTAATTTCTAAAACTTTAAATTACCAATTGTTGTCCATGAACCAAACTTCTAAATAATGGGATCAGAGCAATAATAGTACTGGTCAAGGTTACAAGATACATGACTAGATCAATGTCTTATTGCATAATTTATACCATATCAAAACAATTTGACAAGGTATTCTATATAAAAAAATATTAAGCAAATTTATATATTGTATGGAGTTAAAAAGGTAATTAACGTATATGTTAACAAACATATTCAAAAAAAATATCAAAATTATATGATATAGTTTTATTAAATGAAAGAAAAAAAAATCAGTTTCACGCTGTATCCCGCACACAGCAGGGTAGGCAGAGGGAACCTAGTGTTAAGACACTGCGTTCCCCACTTTCTGCCGAATTCTGGAGGCATTGCGTGTTGAGTGGCAGAACTCAACGCCGCGCTTAACCTCGACACCAGAGCGAAGAAATGGAAATATAAATTTAAGTAAATATTTCATCTCCTCGAGTGGGGATCGAACCCACAACCAGTCGGTTTTACAGTCGCCGCTGCGCCACGACTGGCCTCTAAATGAAAGAAATTTGAATTTATTACATATTGCAAAGACAACTCTGACTTAGACTCTATTTAACCAATGATTGAAAATAACAATAATGTAACTTACCAGCTTTTCCTCATCAAATTCGGGTGAACTTTTGGTATCATGTCCTTTTGATTTGAGAGCAGACCAGACAGATTTACCACCATGTCTTTTCTGGACTTTACTCCCATCTGTACCAATGCTTCCTTCTTCACTTGAACTCCCATTGCTAATAGATGGCCTACTTGGATCTGATATGAGTAGCGCAGTTAGACCATTCTCTAACCTTATTGTTCTACAAGATAATATACAAACATGCAGTTCAAATCGTGACATAATGGTCAAATGTATTTAAAACTAGCGGCCCATTCGCAGTTTATCACTTATAATTATTTTATTATGCTGCATTTGCCATGAGATAATCAATATAAATTCTATGATCAATATAATTTATACATTCTATTATTTTAAAAAAGTATAAGCATTACATGGTTGCTTGCGAGGAGGAAATCAGCGGTAAGGGCACCTCGCAGTACTTGTGCGTGTGCTTGCGGCCGTAAAAAGAGAGTTGAATTATTTTAAATTTACATTTTCTCAAAAAATATGCGTTCAAATAACATGTTCAAAAGCCAAAGCATATCTTTATAAAATTTCCTTGATGGTGAAATAACTTTCGTTCGCAAGTTTCAATATCTTTAAAAAATAAGAAACGTTGAAATAACACGTTGCAATTTTCAATTATTTTTGTCACAAAATACGTTAATTGACTTATTTATTACAGATAGATATACGGTATCGCGGACTTCTTTAGAACTAATAAAATAGAACATTTCTTTTTTGGTTAGGTATTAAAATGCTTATTTTAATGCCTTAATTTGTAAAAATAAAAATTTATAATGAAATATTTGCCATGTTCTTAATATGAAAATAATTTGATTTTGCTTCATTAAAAATGATGTAGGTATTTTAAAATCTTCATACTCACTTATAAAGCTTTTTGTCAGAAGCAGATTTAATAGGCTCGGAGAGAACCTCAATTTTCTCCTTTTTACTGCATTTACTAAAAATTGGCTTCAGCCGATTGATTATTTTACTTATTATTTCGGATTTAAATTTAGGAGTTCTACGAAGACTTTTTTTTTTAGACATTGTGATCAAAATATGTTTATACTGCAATAACCAGATGTTATTGAATGAAGTTGGACAGAAATTTTGGCGGCTTTTATTGGATTAAATGACACTAAAAGGCTAGCCGCACACACACAATCTTTTTGTCAATACAATATTAACAATAATATTGTTCAACATATGGCCTCGCACTACACAATATTTCGTCAAAAAATCCGAAGCTGTCGCTCAGTAGCTTTATTTATATGCGAACGTGTTAAGTCTAAAATGGATAGAAAGAAAAAACCGATGCTTTATTTATTGTATTTAACTTACATACAAAAAAAAGGAAAACTGAATGAGAAAAAAAAAACAGATTTTAATCATTTCAATATTATTAAGAGCTCAGTGGCGACAGGTTGTGGGTTCTTTTCCCCTCGAGGAAATGAAGTATGTAATATTTTAATTTCTTCGCTCTGGTGTCGAGGATTAGCTTAGCGTTGACTTCCGCCACTCCAGAATTCGGTGGAAAATGGGGAACGTAACAAAGCTATTGTTACCAACGAACCACTGCCTAATACCATGGGGAATATTGTTAGTCTGTATCCTGCACACTGCAGGGTCGGCAGAGGGAACCTAGTGTTAAGACACTCCATTCCCCACTTTCCGCCGAAGTCGAAGTAGTCCCTTTATTATGGTAGTTAATGAATTAATATCCTTAGGTGCCCTCTGGTTACCCTTCTGTATGCGGCATACATCGTGAAACAAATTTTACTAATAGAGTATGATTAAAAAAAAATACATTTCTTTTTTAAATATCGAGCAGGTTTTTTAACGATATTACGCTATTATTTTTCTTGACTTTATGCTTCAAAAGATAGATATTCAATAGACATTCCACAGCTCTGGATAAGTTTTCCATGTTTTAATAAACACTATTAAATATTATTTTCCGTGGGAGTAGTATTATCATCATTATTTTCGCTATTTACACTGTTTTTGTCGTCATTCTCCTTTGTCTTTTTTTAAGTAAAATATTGCCACGCGTCAGCACAATCTATACTTATAATAAATATGTAGAAAAGTCGTTTCTGTACATTGAAAATATTTTTAAAAAAATAAGCCAGGGTGTTAAAGGATTAATCAACTTTTATACATGAAAATTACAAGTAAATCAGAGTAACTTTTGGTGTTTATTTCATTATAATCGCTTCACTCTATCAAAAGATATAAGTATTTAAGTTTTCAAGGAGTTTATATTTGAGATAGTAGCAATCGATACACATAACGCTATCTATTGACAACAAATAGTAGGTACTAACGATTCTTGATAACGCAAAAAACATTCTGTGGAGTTAAACACTAATTACGACGGAAGGAATATTAATCATTTTAATATTTTAGCACAACATAGTTTTCGGTTAATATAATTTTATGTTAGGTGAAATTTAACATAAAAACAGCATTTTTAAAGTGTCCTTAATTTTAAATCTTAAATAGATGGCGCTGTGCATAAGAGACTTTTTATTTTTATAGTTTGGAAAGGTTACCGCTACACTCTATCAAAAAATAATGTACTAAAAGTTTTTAAGATATTAAAAAAAAATAAAAAATTAAATCAGCTTCACGCTGTATCCCGCACACAGCAGGGTAGGCAGAGGGAACCTAGTGTTAAGACACTGCGTTCCCCACTTTCTGCCGAATTCTGGAGGCATTGCGTGTTGAGTGGCAGAACTCAACGCCGCGCTTAACCTCGACACCAGAGCGAAGAATATAAATTTAAGTAAATATTTCATCTCCTCGAGTGGGGATCGAACCCACAACCAGTCGGTTTTACAGTCACACTTCGTGCCGCTGCACCACGACTGGCCTCTTAAGATATTTATATTTAAAAAAAAATAGAAAGATACGCAACGATATCTATTGACAACATATGATAATGAATGTAGATAACGAATAAAACATATTGTTAAGTTATTATTTGTTAAACGTTAATTACGTCGTGTAAGTGTAATCTATACTTATAATAAATTTAACATAAACATAGTGGTATTTTTCTAACAATGTTCGAATGGTTACAGTTCAATTGTAAGTCCAAGTAGATGGCTCTGTGCATAAAACGTCGTTTTCAGAATCGCGCTGGCAACATTCTGGGCAAAAGAATGACTGTAGAAACGTCATAATTAATTAATTCCCAGCCAGGTGACGCTGTCAAGACCAACCAGGTCAACAGCATTAAGTCCATTCGAAAAAAAATATTTTTTTTTATCGTTGATGTATTTTTAAAACACAATTGTTCATAGTACTAACTACAAAGTATTCAAAATTGAATTGTTGGTGAAGATTACCTTCGTAACAGTCTAGCTTAATTCGTAATTATTTAACACAGTGATAAAGAATGACTTAATATTCAAAGAAATATTTTGAATAGGTTCTTCAGTCCGTTCGTTCGTTTATGTTATTAATTTTTTTTAAGAAACGTCTAAAAAAATAACTTTTGGGAGCAACTTCTAAAAAATTGTGTCTCAAGAAAAAAATGCTCTAATAATGTTTATAAAAATAACCCGCAGTATTATTTCATAACTAACAAGCGACATATATAGACATTGCACTATTGCACCTGTATGTTGTATGTATGTATGTGCCAAGCGTATTTTAAGGTACATACCACAAAATCTTTATAAGATAACTTTATTGTTTGTCCGTCTGTCCATCTGTCAAGACTATTTTGTACAAGATCGGTTAAAGGTTAGATACCTCAATGTTCAAGTCTATATTCCCTTAGAGCACAAAAAAAATTATCTCTAAATCATCGCAATCAAATGACGATGAAATATGAGGGTTCATGCTTCGTTTTTTGTCGCATTTTTTATCATAACGTACTTCCCGTTGATATACAATTACGAAATTTGTTAAGAAGTTAAAACTTGCGGCACGTATAAAGGAAAATTCAAAAATTATTTTTCAAAAATTGACAACTTATTGTATTTATGTCACAGAAAAATACCATTAGGAATTTTAATCTGTACATAATTTGATACAAAATGACAACTTTAATAAGTTATTCTTTTGGTGTATCTCCATTCATGAAACTGGTACGAAACTCTCGGGGCATGAGTATGACTTGAATTTGAACGAAAATGTTGTTTTTTTTATAGATTATATAAAAATGCCTAAAAACGTGTTTTCTATGTATATTCTGTGTACCAATTATATATTTAACTAATAATATATGTTACTAATTTAAAAACTGTACAGGAGCTAATATAAGTTATTTTACTGTTTGTAATATCTATATTTCTTAAATGAATAATCATGTAATTCAAGCGGGCAAAGCTGCAGGCTGGCCGATAGTTTATAATAATATTGAGAAACCGGCTACTCACACTCAATATTATTGACAATATTATTGTACGTGTGCGGCCAAGCTTATGACTGTGACAAACTTAACCACAGAGTACATTCTAATATATTATAATAGAAAACGATCTTCGGCATCAAAGTAGTAACATGGACCAACGCCACAACATACATGCCTATATACAGAGTGCTTTTGTCACCACTATTTTAAATGAAACCACAGTTTTAACTACTCTGTGTCTTTAACTACTCTCTAAATTAATACAATTAAAATAAAAGAAATATTTACTTAAATTTATATATCCATTTCTTCGCTCTGGTGTCGAGGCAAAGCGCGGCGTTGAGTTCTGCCACTCTACACGTAATGCCTCCAGAATTCGGCAGAAAGTGGTCAAAAGTCAAAGTCAAAGTCAAATAATTTTATTCAAAATAAGAAGTTACATGTTTCATTTTTTGAACGTCAAATAATTTACCACCAGTTCACTAAAGCTAATGCCTCAGACCTGAGAAGAACCGGCGCAACAAAATCAGCGGGATTATTTTTTTAAATTAGTACCACGGGTCATCATTTTTATTTATATTTTTTATGTAATAAGCATACGCTTAGAACTGCAGATTAGGGCAGTACGAACTTTTGTTGTTAGTTTACAAATGTTTATATGTCTTATAAAGTAGAGGGAATGCAATAAGCAAGGAAGTATGACATTAAAATTTGAAATAAAGTTCGTTACCTACGCAATGACAGCTAACGAACAAAACACAGCACAAACACTTTAAAGTCACAAATTTTAATGTACTGAATATGATATTAACAGTATAAATGTCTATATCAGAGACTTTTACACAAATTACACCAAATTTAACAATAAAACATAATAAAATTTAATTAACATAACAAAATACATATCACTACTTTTTTATTTCATCTATGGTACGCTAACCACTTCATGTACGGCCCGCTCACCGTATCATCCATGGTATCATCTACTCTAACCACTTCATGTGACGGCCCGCTCACCGCATCATCCATGGTATCATCTACTCTAACCACTTCATGTGACGGCCCGCTCACCGCATCATCCATGGTATCATCTACTCTAACCACTTCATGTGACGGCCCGCTCACCGCATCATCCATGGTATCATCTACTCTAACCACTTCATGTGACGGCCCGCTCACCGCATCATCCATGGTATCATCTACTCTAACCACTTCATGTGACGGCCCGCTCACCGCATCATCCATGGTATCATCTACTCTAACCACTTCATGTGACGGCCCGCTCACCGCATCATCCATGGTATCATCTACTCTAACCACTTCATGTGACGGCCCGCTCACCGCATCATCCATGGTATCATCTACTCTAACCACTTCATGTACGGCCCGCTCACCGTATCATCCATGGTATCATCTATGGTACGCTAACCACTTATCAATCTTCATACTATTCTAATAAGATATACAATGAAAATTCTAAAGTGACTAAATTTACAATCAAAAGCTATACATACTAAAGCTAGCAGTGTAAAGTTTGGTTTGCATGTTTTTTTTTTTTTTACGTACCTCACTATAGGGCGTATCCCGCTTCTGAGAAAATAGAAAGATAAATTAAGATTAAATAATTATGAGAAATATAAATTAAATATGTCATGAATTCGTTTGTTTTATTTTGTATTTAATAGTTTATTCACTATTACTCAAATCAAACACATTTGTACAATAAAAAAAAATTTTATTTAGAAAATAGTTTTAAACATCCACAATTAAATCATTATACAAAGTATTATTAGAAAAAATGTTAAGAAAATCAGACATTTTCATATTTCTATATCTAAAATATAAATACATTAAACAATATTCACCACATACAGTAGTAAAATAATTTTGAACTTGTTTATTATTATAAGACCTTAATTTTGAATTTCTTTTTATAAATTTTTCATGCATCTTAATTGGTTTACGGCCATAAGAATCGAAGTATTCACCTACACCATCAGCATCAATGTGAATGGCAACCCAATGTGACCCTGGTTTCGTATCAGGATCCATGTTGCTAATAACGTATATAGGTAAACTAGAGTATATTGGTAATCTGTTTGCAGCAAAAACATTATACTCGATTTGCGGGTTTATCTTTCTCATAAATTTTTGCAGCTCATATGTATCCATTTTTACATGTATTTATGATAAAACATGTTGATGCTAACAATGCTTACAAATTAATGATGCTATACAAATAATTAATACATTATTATACTTAACTACTATAATCAACGTTAACATCGCGATTTTTATTTACCTCAATAACGTTATCGAATTCTGCATAAACAAGACAATTAATGGTTTTTGTGAGAGCTGTCTCAAACCGAACCTCTAACCTAACGCTACCATGACGAATCAAGTTCCAATGAGATGAGGAATTTGCCGATAGATCCGGGGTTAGATCAAAGGCCATTAGACAATTTCCTCGTGCATAGTTTTCAATTGATATTGAATTACCTTCATTTAAAAAGTGAATACCGGTTCCCGAGAATAGTGTCTGATACGTTGTGGTGTAGACATTGTTATTAAAGGATGGTTGTAAAGTTTTCGTTGGAACTTGTTGGCCATCCACATACAAACTAAAAGAGCTTATTTTAAAATTATCAAAGTTAAAAGGATTGCTAGTCAAATTTCCATTAAAAGCTGAATTGTTAACAAATCCGACAATACATCTTTTAGGCACTTGACCGAGGAAAATGTTATCAAGAGTTTTGCCCTGTACATCACATGGGATCGTTAAAACTTTAACTTCAGCTCGTGTTATAGGATACTTTGCTGTAGTAGAAGCCAACACCTTTTCGTGAGCAAGTAGTACAGTTGGATTTATTCGAGCTCTACGAATGATAAGAGATGCATCATTAATAGTTACTTTAAATTTCGCATCAGCTTTAGTCGCCATAAGATTGAAAGCCTCACGTGAGCGAACCAACTTCACTCCTAATGTAACACCATTAATTAAAAAATTTTCTTGATTAAAAATATCACTATGTAAATGTCCAATCATTTCAATTTCGTTTATAGCCAAATTTTTTCGTTTACGAAAACCTTCATTTGTATCATCGGTTGATTCCATTTTCCCTGGGGTATCTTCATACCACAATCCACAGGTGAGATGTGATTGTTTTGCTGCTGGGCCATAATTAAGCAAGTTTTCTATGTAAGCACGATATGCATAAGTATTATTGGGCGGGGACACGAGTTTTTGATTTAAATATACGTCTAATTGACTGAATAGTGAATGCAACCAATTGTTTACTGGTGCTACATCAACAGCTTCACCACCATCTGTTTGCGTAATTTTAGCTTTGATACTGATTAATGTGTGAGATAAATCAATGTAATCGTCTCCAGTACCGGGCACTTGAAACTCAATAGGGCCATCATCAGACAAAGATGATATAGGTTTATAATGAACCCATTGTCCACTTTCTATACTTGTTTGCGTTGATGGTAGAGCGAATAAATCTAATTCTGACTTAACACACTCGCAAGAATGATTATGTAAAAACGACATTTTTCACTTCGAAAAAATATCCTTAATTTTATTTACTCTACGTGTTTTTCTTTCACCCTTCCTACGCGACGATCTCGATGAACTGGTCAAACGTTTAATTCGTTTCACACTTTTATACCCAGAACCAACCAAGCTATCAACTTTTTGATCTGCCTTTCTTTTTAAATTTGAACTAGCTTCTTTTAAACGAGTTTTTATAGATTCATTCATAGGTCGAGAATTAATCATATCCGTTAAGAGACCAACGCCTGTGTTCAAAGCTTCTTTTCCAATAGCCTTGGCACCGCTTTTAAAAATAGGAAATACAGATCTAAATAATCCACCTAAAAAACTTCCAATGCCATGTCCACGTTGATATGGAGCACCTTTGTAAATTACACCTACTCCCGAACCTGCTTGATGTGAGTAGTAATGTTCATATGGACAATCGGTTTTGTAGTGATTATGGGTCATTGTAAACGTTTAAAATGAAGTTTAACACATGAGATCCCAAACTGAAATGGTATCTTTTCACCTGTGTTTGTTCTTATATCTATTTTAATTGTATCAAATTCTCTACGCATTACGGGTATATAGTGAGCTGGTGAGAAAATGTGCATTTTGTATGAGCCATAAATATATTTAGTTGGGTCTAATGGTATTATTCTCAATAGAGATGACATTACATCCCCTACAATTTGAGGGGAGATTATATCTGAATACACAAAAAGTTGAGACGGTAAACCTAAATGCAAATTAACCGGATACTTTCCAAAGGCAGTGGTAACAAAATTTGTTTTTGGCGCGAAACCTAACTGCAGTGCCAGTGTTGGTGATAATGTTATTCTAGTAACATTGTTATTCAAAATTTTCCTTAATACCAATTTTGATACATCATCGTAACGAAAGTTAATAGTATCCATTAACATTGGATTTTTATTTAAAGCGCTCAAAATTTGATTGGTGTTCTCATAGTTGGTTGCAGGAATGCGTGTTTTATACAACACTGATGAAGGTGATTCATTTTCGATGCCTACAATTTTTGTTGTCTTTGCAATATGTACAACATTTTGGCTCTCTTGAACAGTGTACATTGAACATGGATACTGAAATTCTACCACCCCCACTACCCACGCTCCATCTAGTTTAATAGTTTTCGGTAACTTAGTAGAAAAATTTGTAGTTGTGTTTTCTGAGAAATATGTCATTGAGCTGTTGCTGAGCAACGTTAAATAAAAACTTTCTTCACTCATATTTTTTTTAAGCTTGCCGCTTTTATCCAACTATTAAATTTATCTGGATATCCTCTCCACTTTACTAACAACTCTTTTCTATGACCCGAATACCGTGAACGTATTATTTTATCAATTTTATATTCTAGGGTGGGGGTATATTCTACTTTCTGTAACTCTCTTTCATAGAAAGTCCCAACGATTGGTTCATTTTGCAAGTCTTTAATGCTATATACAACGAAAGGGGATCTGTAAATTATCGATGAAATTACAAAAATTTCATCACTCCAGTTGGTTTCGTAACCTTTTTGAAATATATGTTTATACTTGGTTATTCTTACATAATCTCCAATGCGAAATCTTGCTCTTATTTCAGTTGTATACTTCGAATTGGTTTGTTTATCATACAAATTGCACCAAACAGTCATAATATTGCTAGAGTTTACATCACATGGACACATTTTTATGCTTCTATGATAGCTGTGATTATAGGAATATAATAAATCTTGTAATATATCAATAAATTTATACGTGTTGTTATGGGTGAAGTAACGCCACATTTTCATTTTTAAAGTCCTTTGAAACCTTTCCACTATACTTGCTTTTATATCAGGATTATTAGTAGTATAATAATTAATGTCTCTACTTTTGAAATACGTTCTAACATCTTTGGAAACAAATTCAGTTCCTTTGTCTGATTGTATATGTCTAGGAGTACTGTTAGCTTCACTAAAAATACTTTCAAAACATGTTTTCACAGTTTGAGAATCTTTCTTTTTCATGGCTCTCGCAAACGCATATTTACTAAATACATCTATAACACAAAGTATATAATTAAAACCATCATTATAGTTACTATACGTCCTCATATCACTCAAATCAGCCTGCCAAAGCTCGTTAAAGTTTGATAATATGTATTTATTCCGAGGGAATCGTCTCTGTACGGGTTTATGCAGTGTGTAAGTTTCTTGAGATTGTAACCATTTTTTTACATCTGTCTTCGTCATCGTCCCCCTCATTGCCTTTGATAAGCTCGCTATACTACTATAACCAGCTGGATGAGATACATCATAGTATATACTACTTATATCTAGTACGGGGTCCATCTTTCCCAATCAATTTTTTTATTAAGTTTCCTAGATTCAGAGGAGGATCTACTTCTTCTA
Organism: Heliconius himera; assembly: GCA_021202915.1. NCBI lineage: Eukaryota > Metazoa > Arthropoda > Insecta > Lepidoptera > Nymphalidae > Heliconius > Heliconius himera. Next base: position 122,281 of record JAJHJA010000374.1, on the reverse strand, counting down.
TTCTGAGATGCAGGAGATGGCGTAATTTGCAATGGTTCTTTGGAAGGAGTAGTTTCTCTAAATTCTGATAAATAGAGATTGTTCATATATTCAAGCGTTTTAGGATTACCTATACAATATAGAGGTACTTTTATATCTTTCAATGCTACAACAAATTTTTCCCACCCTCTCGGTCGAGGACGTTTCAGTCGTCTCAAAGCGTCATTAATTAAATCAGCAATATTGCTACCAGGAATCAATTCGTTATTAACAACAATAGTACCATCATCATTCCAATATATTTTATCTCTATGTTTATTTATTGTATCCATCAACAATTCACCTTTTTTCTTAAATGTCTTTGGTAGCAATCTGCTTATGTAGTCTGAGGTATAATGGGCTAAAGACCCAGATACACTCGGAAGTGCGTCCTCTTGTTTTGTGACCTGTTCTACGAGTGTTGATTCATTATTTTTGCTATGACTTTTATGGGATTTTAGTACTTTATTGGCCCCCGATGGAAATAGATTTTTTATTGAATGGTCTGTTTCTTCCGTTATGATGGGTAATTTGAAAGATTTTCGATCTTGCTCGGTGAAATGTAAATATCTTTGTAATGTTTGCATGTACAAAGACCATTTTTCACGATCTTCGACATTACGTTTTAAGATTTTATGCATTTCCGTGTCAAGGCGAGATAAAACATTGTCGCTGGCGTGCTCCTGTTTTAATTTGTCTATTAGTTCGGGTTCTATCAAGATCATCTTTTTCACGTTTTCCATTGTGCTTAAATTATACTACTAAATAATCCACATAAAATAGATCCCAAAATTATAGGTAAAAATGCACCACCTTTTTGAACAATAATACGTTTTCGCCACTTATTTTTCCCTTTTAAGATTAATTTTCTGAGGATTGTTTTATATTTACTCAACTTTGATTTATCTTTATCATTAAGGGAAATTTTACCGTTCAAAATGTTAAATATACACTCACATATACAGTGTATTTCTTCATCACCACAAGATTTTAATAATGCCTTGCGATATTTTGGTTTTAGTGTATGTAATGCCGTCAATAAACTGCGATGCGTATTTACTCGAGCAGGCATTATTAAGTACTGATAAAAATTTCCTCATGTTTGTTATATTTAAACCCATTCTTTTTAGGAACATATACCGTACAATTTGCATCAAACGGGAATATTTTAGTTTTAAAGCGGCACATGTCATTAGTATTTTGTTTAAGGTCTATCATCAGGTATCCATGTGCCTCCTTGGTTGCGTCTTTGTAAGCCTCTTCAACAAATTTTGAATTTTCAGGGTAAACTTGTCGTGCTAAGTAGCGAATTTGTGTCTTATCACGAGGATTTTTAAAGTATACAATGTAACTTGAATTCAAAGATATGTCTCGTTGTCCTTTACCCTGATGGAACAAATTTTGTGAAATGTAAAACACACTCAAATTTCTGTGATGGCTACCTTTTGTAAAAATATCAACGATGCGCCCATCGGATTCCCTCATTAGATCATCGATTATGAGCAATTGAGGCTGCTTACCATCGAACATACTTAAATCGGGAATACCCTGACTATAGTTTACATTCGGTAAATTGTACAAGGGTTGCATTTCATCGTAACACCAAGTTATTTCATTAAATTGTGTATTGCATATATCCTCAACATAATTCAGAAAATGCGTAACAAAATTAGATTTTCCACATCCGCTAGGACCCGCAACTATAGCGGTGAATGGATGAATAAAATGATGCATTTTTCTAGTCTGCGACCTCCCTGCTAAACGTTATTAATACAAATGGGGTGGTTATGAAATAATACATGGGTTTTTATTATAATTTATTTATTTTATTTATATATATATATATGTACAAATTAAAGAAGTCTTATGGCTAACTTATACTAACAATACTATGCCGAGTTTAGAGTGTATATTACAAATTAGAGAAATATTATAACTATCTTACTCTAACGGTATGATTCATATATTCAAGATACATACCTCATATTTTACAATAAATGATTATACAAAACAAAATACCTAATCACTGTAATTTATAATGACCCCATGCAAGTGTGTCTGTAGAGTTTTCTATTAAATAACGTTTACTATCATTGTGCGATAAAGAAACTTTGTTATTTTTTTGGGTGTAAATTATGTGTTTAATTGATTTAAACCGTATCATTGAATCCATTTTAATTCTCTTTTTGAACAAACAATCCTTATAGTCCTTTATTTGAAAAGATTTTGTTACACTTTTATTTACCCCCTTGGCTTTGGCAATGAATTTATCACCTACATCCATTGCATACATTTTAGATCGCAGGCCTACAAATTCTTTAAAAATCATTCCATTGTTTTCATCTTTAAAAAGTCCTATTTTCTTTTTATTAATGAGGGGGAACCCATATGGATTATTGGGAGGATAATCGGATGTATCAAAATATCTATCCAAATCAATTTTAATGTCATTATAAAAATCTTCTGTGAAAATTTGATATATCAAACTATATGTATCTGTATAAAGTAATTTTAAATTTTCTTTAAACTTGTTTTTCATGAATGAATAATGAAAATCATATATAAGTGTTTTAGATATATCTAATATACAGAACCCTAAGTAAATCGGTTTATTGTAGTAGAGTTTGGTTTTATTCAATTGAACCGCAACCAAGTTTTCAGAAAATATCGATAGACTATGAAATTCAGGTTTGGATATCAAACTCTGCGCACCTTCCATACCACCATTGTTTGACCAATGGGTGAGTAACTTAACATTGACTCGTTTTTCAATATTCTCCATAGTTTTTCCAAATACTGAATTATTCATCAACTTGTAAAAATCTTTATCGAATTCAGTACACGCCGTGGACCGCATTTTGGTATTTAAATCGATATATTTAGACAACCACGCCCTCTGTTTGAATTTTAGAACTCTGTGAATTTTATGTAAATGCAAACCGTTGTCTATACATTGTTTTAAGTTCCTGTAATGAATAATATATTTTTTTTTATCTTTCAAGTTGGGTACTAGTTTTTTTTCTCTACTACCACCGATGGATATATTTTCAGAGCAAAAAGGTAAGTCCGAGTGACTATCGTGTATATCAACAGGATATTGCAAATCGACTTCTAATATGTATCCATATTCAGCATCGTTTGCTATGTTGAAATCAACATTTACATCGACCCATTCAAAGTCACCGATTGGAAGGGGTTGTGACATAGCCCACCCATATAAATTATTTGCATCGAGGTAAACTAGATATGAGGATTGCAATTTGCTATCGTAATCCTCCATAAATTTGTTATTTGCTTTCGCATATCTGTTACTGCATTGCGATATACCACCTCTAATACCCTTTTTTATGAAAGCTATTTTATCAAAATCTGTTAATAATTCTAATTCTATCATTGTGGACTTTAACATGGCATCCCAACTCAAACCTGGTGCGGTATAGTAATGAGCAGGGTCCAAATCATAAGTTTTCATACATATATTGCGAAAGTTTTCAAATACATCGGTCAGCAACAAAACGTCTGTTTTCAAATATAAACTAGTGTAATCATCCATGGTTCCACATTTGAAATGATTCCAAACATCTTGGGCATGTCTATAATCATCATTTGATACATTTGTATTTACCAACGAATTAAAAAATTGATTTTGTGTTGGCAATGATGATATTTTCAAACTTTCGAACGAAGTCATTATTTCGTATGGATATACACCCTTCCTAATTAATCTTTTAAAGTCTTCATCTCGCGGGTAATTTTTTTTGAGCTCAACAAATTGATGTGTTTTTATATTATGTGCTAATCTATCAAGACTGCTTGACATAAATTTAAATGAGTCTAAAAATCTTAACGAGATATTATTATTCTTAATTTTTAAATATTTTGAAAAAGAAATATATTTTTCTTTATTTTGAGGGATTATATCAATTTTACCCTCTTCAAAACCTAGAGCGTGCACAATAAAATGGGCATCGTAATTAGCTAAATTGTGCAAGAATACCGGGACAAATCGTGGGGCTTTGTACTTTTTCTTGCAGCACGTATGAGCAACACCTGCGTATTTACCACTGTACCAATCATAACATATAACATTATTATTATTATCTAAATCATTATTGCAAATATAACAAACTTTACTTTGTAAAACATGCAAATTATCACTTTCCGATAGCGGTAATGGAGGTTTAGGAAAAGAGTTTTCTTTACAAATTAATTCTAAATCCCCTTTCAAATGCTTCATAAATTGTTCGGCGCAACGTTCGCCCGTATACGTTCTATAAATGGAGAGACTGTCATTATATGAACACTTTAAATAATAACCGAAACTAAACACCGCATGTTTTTGTATGTTATTGGTGTACGATTTCGTATCGATCTAAACATTTTTTAGATGGATAGTGCATCAAACAACCATCGCAAATGTGAATAGCGCGATGTGTCCGATTTATCTGTTTGTGAAGTAATTTAGAAAGACATTTTATGTAACAATAGTGCCCACGCGATCCGCTGTTTATATACAATAGATTAATATGAGTAAGTTTTCGACGTTTTGTAAAGTATAGCGGACCTATAAGTCTATTACATCGAGATTCAGCATTATATTCGAGACCAAAGACATTTATGCTTAAGTTATTGAATTCTTCAAACTTGTGAATATCTTTGAGTTTTACAGGAAAAGATATTTTTCCAAATTTAAGTTTATTTTGATTATGAATATATGAACTCACTCTATCTGAATTTTTTGTAACTGGATATAAAGCAGAGAGTACCGCCCATTTGAAACACTGCACATCATTATTTTTGACGTTTATAATTGCCTTTTTATGTTTTATGTCAATTGGTAAGTCAATATACGAAGACCCCCTCAAAGGATTAAATTTATTAACATTCAAATCAATATTTCTTATTTTTTTAAGACTCCATCCACTATCTTTTTTCTCAAACTCACTTATTTTATTACAAATGTCATTCATTATTATTTGGTAAGTTGCTTCATAATCATCACCGATACATATAGAATTATTGACGGTTTGAAAATCGAATGAATTTTCTAAGCTTTTACTTTCCTGGACAAAATCAGCGTGCAAGATAAAATTAATTTTTATTAATGTTAAAGTTTTTATGCAATCATCTATTAAGTTTAAGACAGTGCTTTTAATATCATTAAGAAAACTTTCAGGGGTTTGAAATTCCACTCCTAATGATGAGGGGTGTGTTATTCGATAAGTCACCACTCTTTGTCCAAACGCACTATCAATCAAATACACATTTGATAACTCATCATGTAATCGCAAGATATTGCTTTTATGAAGGCTGCTTTTTAAATGGCTGGCATAATACCTTTTTGAAACGAGCAATTTACAACTCGAACATTCGATGACGTCTTTTCCAGGTTCAAATGTAGACGGTACAGCTGTAGAGGATTCTTGCAAGCCCGATCCACTCTGTGCTACTTCGTGGGGTAGTAGCGAAGCATCTCTTTGTTTCCGTATTTTTTCTATGACACTGTAACAAAAACATAAAAAATTATTGAAACGAATATCACCTATATTTATTTTTTGTTCACACATTTAAAAATACGTACTTCTATTTATTTCTCTACACATAGCACAATACGCTTGCATCGTGAAAGGACCGTCTATTGTGTCACCAGAACTATTGATATTGCCATGTCCAGGACACGGTGTAAAATAAGGCACTATACACGGATCTATCTTCAGAGATTCTGGCAGTTTCCCGCTAATGTACCAAATGCGCACATATCGGTGTAGTTTGGTCACAATGAGTGATTTACTCAAAGATGCTATTTCGACGGAACTTAGAGAAAACATAATGATGCCGATAATCACTACAAACACAATGCTTCTATTCCCAGTGCAAACGTCTTTTAAATACAGTACACAGCAACCTCCCACCACGCAGATGATTAAAAAAACCAAAAGAGGTAAAACTCACCCTTCTAAGCGGTGCTTTTGTTCAATTTTTTCACACATATTGTAATCAAACGTGTTGTTACTTGACAGCTGCAATAATGAAAAAGTACACAATATATTTACTGGGCAACAACATAAATAAATTAGTAAATGACTTAAAAATAATACTCACCGCCATTGTTTCGTATCGGAAGAGCACTTTCACGTATCACGAACAACAATTATTTCATATCAGAACAGCTTCCAGTGCAGCTTATATACGGTATGAAAGCACCCCTCCACACTATGAAACTTGTAGGGACATGAATGTAATATTGAAACGGACACTGACTCAGAGATAATTGCAAAAGAAATACTTAAGGGATATAAATCTTTCCTCTTTCAAAGGCAGGTACAATTCGTCTTCCGGTGAGACATGTATCAACAAGTTTTGTACATCAGCTTACGTAGCCTTTCAAATCAGCGTTGATTGTATTAAATATTTAACCCTGAGTCAGAGATGATTACAACAAAATAACTATGTGATAACCAACCGATACAAATATGAGACGGCTCTATGATGAGTAGGTATTATACGAAAACAATTTTACTGCGAACTAGGTTAGGTTAGGTTAGTATTGTTATGCAAAAAAAATAAAACGAAATCCGCGGTAAATTAATTAATTAATCAAAATGGTGCGCCACCAACACAAATATGAAACGGTTCTATGATGAGTAGGTTAGGTTAGGTTAGATATTCTTATGTTAAAGAAACCGCAACCCGCGAGAAAATCCGCGGAAAATTTTGATTGATAAGGCGATCAATTTAATGAGCCAGAACGCACCAATCCCTACTACTCTATGAAAAGACACAAAATAATGGCGGGTACTAACCGCGAAAAAATCCGCGGATCCGGGGTAATCAATTTAATCCGCGGTCAATTAATTAATCTAAACCGCGACCCGCGAGAAAATCCGCGGAAAATTTTGATTGATAAGGCGATCAATTTAATGAGCCAGAACGCACCAATCCCTACTACTCTATGAAAAGACACAAAATAATGGCGGGTACTAACCGCGAAAAAATCCGCGGATCCGGGGTAATCAATTTAATCCGCGGTCAATTAATTAATCTAAACCGCGACCCGCGAGAAAATCCGCGGAAAATTTTGATTGATAAGGCGATCAATTTAATGAGCCAGAACGCACCAATCCCTACTACTCTATGAAAAGACACAAAATAATGGCGGGTACTAACCGCGAAAAAATCCGCGGATCCGGGGTAATCAATTTAATCCGCGGTCAATTAATTAATCTAAACCGCGACCCGCGAGAAAATCCGCGGAAAATTTTGATTGATAAGGCGATCAATTTAATGAGCCAGAACGCACCAATCCCTACTACTACTTTGTCCATCCCATGAAACTCACGGATTTCTATATGAAATTTTATCATAATCGGATCAGCCGCTTAGCCCGTATTGCGTCATAGATAGACAGACAGAGTTACTTTCGAATTTATAGTATAGGTATAATATAGAATTTAATAAGTATAATGTTATATATATTAATTATGTTAGTAAAATTGTGTACCTAAATTGACATTGATATTTAATAATTATATTGTGGGTTTTAAGAAAATAAAATAGTTTTGCTTCATACTCCAAACTTGCAGTATCATTTTATATAGGTACTATAGTTTTTTTTTCTAAAGTAATCATACGAATGTTTTATCAGTATTTCAAGTGTTTTAATGTTAGAAAAATATCTTATTACTAGGTTCCCACGTCCGCTCTTCCGTCCCTGCTCTGTGCTGCTGGCTATACCACTTGAAGCTATAAAAAATCTCCGATTGAATGTAAAAAGTAGTGATCTACTACTCTTTTTCACCTACTCTGAATGTGTCAGTATAAAACTAAACAACATTATTATATTACATGAATAATTCATAATTATTTTAATTTCTAATTTACATTTAGTTCTTTATAAATTCGTTTTAATAGTCCAATCTGTTTCAACATTATATATGAAAGTATAGCTTCAAGCACCTGTTAACACAAAAAAACTTTACAATATCTATTTAAAAAATATCATAATTTACTTATAATACATATATTACAATTGTTAATACTATATTTAAATAACTACTATATTTAAATAATTATTATTATTTAAATTCTTCGCTTTGTAACCTCGTCTCAAGGACAAGACGAAAAGTGGGGAATGGAATGTTTTAACACTAGTTTCCCCTTGCCTACAAAAATTATATAGAAATCTTCATTATTATTTCTACATACTCTAAGATAAATAAAAAAATATAATAAAAGATATACTAGCGGACCCGGACGCGGCTTTGCCCGCTTGAACTATACGAATATTTATTAAATATATTTATGAAATTATTTTCAGTTTTCAATAGGATTGGTAAGAAAATATAAACTTAAATAATCAAAATAAACCAAAAAAGAATAATAAGTATACAAAAGGAGACTGAAACTATTCCATACATTTTTGGGCCCAGGATGTAAAGATATGAGAATGGTATGATTTAATAGATTTAGATACATCATTGCCTCCCTGAAATCTATATAAATTTTGGCAATTTGAGAGCTGAGTTATTAGAGATTTGATAAAAGTGAGGTTAAGTTCGCAGCACAATTTCTTGAATATCAACTTCTATAAAATATGTGATTACTGAGTTGTTTAAGCATTAATGTTTATTATTTATAAATAAAACATATTTTAATGAATATTTTATTCTTCTTCTATTATCTATTATTCAAATGTCATCTAAAAAGTGTGCAGGTGGAAGTAAATTATTTTGGTATCTAGCCCAACTAAGGTACCTTATATGGTACCTTATATATATTACTCATAACATGAGCACAGCAGCCTACCATTCGTCTTCCTACAATACAATTGCAGTATTTCATAGCAATAGCTTCCCTTCCTCTACGAAAGCTGTCAACTAAAATGTAACAGAAATATATTTTCCTGTTTATATGTCGGGATTATATCACACCTCTAAGTAACCAGGTTGTGGTGGTTTTCATCGTCTAAAGGTCGTCGGACTAGGGTATTGCAGTGTCCATTGGCTATCCTACAATTCACACAGCGATTCATATCCATAGCGTGGCGGTCGTAAGATCCAATAGATTTCAGAGTCCAGTGAGGAAGCGAGGGTCGTAGAAAGTAGGCAGAGTCAACGGGGAAACACTCAAAACGTCGATGCGTTATGACACGAACGTAATGACAGAAGCAATTTTTTTTTTTGTTTTTTATTTAATGGCCTGATTTTGCGATGACAAACAGAAGCAAAAATGCAAAAAATCATTAGACAAGGTGTGATTGTCAATCAGCTGTCACATCTCTGATTTAAAATATGATTGATTTTAATCGATTAAGGATCTAAAACTATTTTTTTTTTAATTTTTCTCCACTTCTAGAATGTCAATTAATTTATTATTTGCTATTCTAAAAATAAAAAAAAATGTATTTTTTTAGATCACATCTCAATTCTTTACATGTAGGCCCAAAAGTTTCATTCTCCTTTGAAAAAAAATAAAAAATAACTAACTAATTAAAATGAACAAAAATAATAAGTGAATGTAACCAAAGAAAAATATTAACAAAAAAAAACTAAACAAAACCAGCTTTATTATCAACTAGAGGGCGCGGGCGGCTTCGCCCGCTTATTTGCACCCTAAGGGGTGAACTCCAAACAAAACAACGAAACACGTGTTCAATAAAATATTTTTAACAGTATGAATTTATTTTTTTATAAAAATCGGTGGCGATTTAAAGATTTTTCCATACAAACTTTCAACCCCTTATTTGTACCCTTAGGGGTGAATTCTAAAAAACCATGAAACACGTGTTCAATGAAATGTTTTTAAAAGTCTGAATTTCAAATTGTATTAAAATCGGTGCCGATTTATAAAAAATTCCATACAAACTTTCAACCCCTATTTCATCCCTTTAGCGTTAAAATTTTTCAAAATCCCTTCTTGGTGGATGTCTAGATTATGAAAATAAATATCTGTCCAAATTTCAAGTTTCTACGCACAGCGGTCACGGCCGTGCGTAGAAACGCGTCTTACCTCAGTCAGTCAGTACATGTCCTTTTATATATATAGATTATCTACGTAAAATAAATATATAATCTATACTATAATAAAATAGTAAAAAATAAATAATGCTAAGCGAAGATATATGCTATCTATCACCGAGCTTTATTTAGATTTTTCAAAGAATTACAGAATGTTCGTTACAATAAATATTTACGCAGCACATGTTCCGATCGACTACCGTATTTTAAAATTTAGATAGCTTCTAAAATATACATTTCTGTGATATTGTCGGGAATAGTGCAAAACCGCGAATCTACTATAGGTATGGATCGCGTATCTGCATTTGATTTACTTTTACACGAGAAAATTAAAACTTTGTAATGTCGTTTATTAAAGTCCAAGTGGGCTCATTTCAACATAGATAATAGTAACTGATATTTTCTATGTATAAATAAATAAATAAATAAATCAGCTTCACTCTGTATCCCGCACACTGCAGGGTAGGCAGAGGGAACCTAGCGTTAAGACACTCCGTTCCCCACTTTCTGCCGAAATCTGGAGGCATTGCGTGTTGAGTGGCAGAACTCAACGCCGCGCTTAACCTCGACACCAGAGCGGAGAAATGGAAATATAAATTTAAGTAAATATTTCATCTCCTCGAGACGGGATCGAACCCACAACCAGTCGGTTTTACAGTCACACCTCGTGCCGCTGCGCGACGGCTGGCCTCATTCTATGTATTTTTGCCATAAATAATCCGTTACAGAGGTTAATTTACCCGACACGCCACTTTCGCTGATTTGATTTGACCACCTTGATTTGAACCTGACAATAAGATACGCAATTTTGAAATCAAACATGCAATTAATGTAACTAATAATATTTAATTGTATTATAAAATGAATATTTTATTATTTCATTTCATTAATCATTTTTTTACAATCTCAATTAAACATAAAGTTGAAAATACTGTAATATCATTATTATTTATTAAAATGTAAAACAGTAAAGAACGTTTTGATCTACATTAAATGGCCAAGGTAACTAATATACTTATTTATATACTGAGAGTAAGGGATAAACATGAGTCGATATAGCTTTACTCCAAAACTATTTGTAATACTTATTTAGAAAACGTATAAAAATTTGAACGCAGCAGGACTCGAACTCGCGCCTCCTGGAAACCGACCAGGCGCTCTGACCACTAAGATATGCGTTAGTTACGGAGGCCAGTCGTAGCGCAGCGGCACGAAGTGTGACTGTAAAACCGACTGGTTGTGGGTTCGATCCCCACTCGAGGAGACGAAATATTTACTTAAATTTATATTTCCATTTCTTCGCTCTGGTGTCGAGGTTAAGCGCGGCGTTGAGTTCTACCACTCAACACGCAATGCCTCCAGAATTCGACAAAAAGTGGGGAACGGAGTGTCTTAACACTAGGTTCCCTCTGCCTACCCTGCTACATCCGGGATACAGCGTGAAGCTGATTTATTTTTATTTTTTATTATTAAATTAAAAAAGGAAATGTTTAAAAAGGTAAAGAAAATAATAAAAGCACAGAAGAAGAGTAAGCAAAATAAACAACAGGATACTTAAACGAAAGAAATGATAAACAAAAGTCTACCTACTACTTCTCTTAAACTTCTCGTAAAATACTTAAACGGAAGAAATTATAAACAAAAGACTACCTACTATTCCATTAATTAAAAAAGCTGAAACTAAATATATCGCGCTGAAATAATGCATTAAACTCCAATTATCCAATACGTACTAGGCTTGTGTCGATCATGATTGACCGAAACAAATGATTGCAATCACGAGAAACGCGTGATTGATTCTGTCACTAATAACGAGATGACCCGTTCATATGATCGGTGATCATATACAACCAATGATTATCAAATGAACGGTGGCAGCCATCTTAAACGACAACCAATCATGAACCGTGTATTTCGGTCATCGGTCAAATGACCGAATTCAAACAAATGACCGAGATTTGATACGCGACCGATGATTGGCCGCTGTGGCTTTTCGATCTCGGTCACCAGTATTGACATTTGACTAACGTTCTTGCTAAACCGTTCGGCGCGGCGCTGCGTACCTATAACTTATAATATCCGATATTATTTTTTTATATGGATAATAAAGTTTTCAGAAATGGATATGACAAACGAATACTAAAATATAACAACTATGAGTAACTATTATGATATATTTATATTACAAAATTTGGAACGTTTATAAATCATTAGTAATTATTTATATTTAATGTATTAAGCCACTCAATACGCAGTACCTCTAGAATTCAGCGGAAAGTGGAGAACAGAGTGTCTTAGAGCATTATGTACTATGTCTTCCTACCCTGCTGTGCGCGGGATACATCGTAAAACCGATTTTGTTTTATTTATATTTTTATTTAAATGTTATTTGATATAGGATATTTAGATTTAGATATTGATATGAAATAAGAATCATAATAAATAAAAAATAAATAATAAAAATAAAAATTCTTTATTGGAACTAGTAAAAGTACACGCCATAGTTTAGTACGATAATGGCTGCTTTAGTTCGAAACTGTGTTGCAGCCATTAAAACCCACCTCCACAAAATCGAGATGATAATTAAGTTTTCAGTTTGGCGACAATGTAGGCAAGAGTCATTCGAGTGCGACAGAGACAGTATGAAAACAGGAATAAAATATATCTTAAATATAATAGAATTAGAGTCTATTTTTGCTGCACGTTTCAAAGTTAATATTTCTTACTTCTTAGCAGTTTGAATTAACTTGAAAGACATCCCAATTTTTAATTGCAATATTACTATTTTATTACAAATTATTTGTTTATTATTTACAGTAATTTGTAACAGTCATTTAGATAGTCTGTTAGCCTCAAACGATTCTAAGCAGATGGTGATGTCTGTTGGCTGTATGGAAATAGGTAAGGATTCAATAGATGGCGCTATATTAAAAGTACAAAAGTTACATAGTATAAAACAACGAATATTAAATGATAGATAAAAAAAATATTAATGCGTTTATAAATCAGTAAATCAAGACCAAAAGCCCTGATCATTATTACCAAATAATTCATTAAATATAAAGTGAAAAATAATGTAATTAATATAAAAACAATAATGTAATTAATACATATGATGAGAAAAATAGATATAATAATAAAATAAAAATGTCTACGGACCAAGTGTTTCTGGTGCTGTTCAAAAAAAAGTCAGTCTAAGCAAAGTGCGAGTCGCTTCCTGAATACATCAATCCAATCGTTCAAATGAACGAATCATATGAACCGGTTCATTGTCACAACTGATCGAGATCGATATCAATCACGGAGATCGACCGATCGACACAAGCCTAATACGTACATCCAGTAGGCTTGTGTCGGTCATGATTGACCGAAACAAATGAGCAAATGGCAATCACGAGAAACGCGTGATTGATTTTGTCACTAATAACGAAATGACCGGGTCACATGATCGGTGATCATATACAACCAATCATTATCAAATGATCGGTGGCGGCCATCTTATACGACAACCAATCATGAACCGTGTAATTCGGTCAGATGACCGAATTCAAACAAATGATCGAGATTCAATACGCGACCGATGATTGGCCGCTGTGGCTTCTCGATCTCGACACAGTACACATATACCCAAAGGGAAGAATGTTCACTTCATACAAAAAAATGAGGGACAAAATGACACTGCTGCCATCTATTGTGTGCCCACCAAAAACAATATTTAAAATTTACCGCCTCAGATATGAGCGGGAAATTCAAAATTTGCTTAATATTTGGATAATAAATCGATTTTTATTCAAAGCCAGAATGATTCACTCTTTCAAAATCAATTGGAAATATCATTATTTAATTTAAACAAAAATAGTTCCAAATGATTTTGAAGGAGTGAATCATTTCTGGTATAAATTTCTGGTATACAAGATAAATGCAGGAATAAAACGAATAAACACTTTATACTTTTTTATTGCTTATAAACATTTGTTATAATTATATCTATACAAATAGTATTCTTGCAAATCAAATAAAATAGTGATAAAGACTATATTATTGCAACAAGACAAACTTGCCCTTTTATGTTAGAAACAATAATTAACATTTATATAAGTTAAATGGTTTGTAATCTGTAAAATAATCATAATTTATATATTTATTAACTTATAACATTGTAGGCTGTTACATTCTTGAAATTTGACCTGGACTACAAATAAAGAATGAACAAAATCATTGCTGTTTACTATTCTATTTTAATTAAATAAATATTTTAATTAGGTATTGTGTTGTATTGTTGATTTTTCGATGATAATGACAGATATATTAGAAATAATGATAAAAATTATGAAATAAGTTATGAACTTAATAGTGTTGGTCAAATTAAATCTAACATAATTATACTATTACTTATTTTTTAATATATCTATATTCCTTTTTAACAATTTCTGATATTTTGAATATTTTGAGAACATAGTTTGCATTTATTACCAAGGCCCTTTAATAAAAATCCACAGACATATTTACAGGTTAGGCAATTAAAACAAACCTTGACCATGACTTAGAACTTATCAAGTTTCACTCCCATTGTCTGCTTGGCATTTGAACATATATCCTGGGTCCTGTCCATAGGTCCTGTTTTAATTTGGGTACAAAAACAAAATTTCCATCACCAGTCTTTTTGGAAGAAATGTTCCATATATTTCCATTTGGCTCGACCTATAATGTAATAAATAGCATTTTAATTTTAAAAAAAGTTATCACAAGTTTTATTTAATTATTAGTAAATGGAAACCAGCCAAACTTGAGGCCAGCCATATCGCAGGGTCACAAAGTTTCACTGTAAAATCTAATGGGTTGAGGGTTCAATCCCCACTTGAGGAAAAGAAATATTTATTTAAATTTATATTTCCATTTCTTCTCTCTGGTGTTAATGCAAAGTGCCGTGTCGAGTTCCACCACTCAACATGCAATGCCTCCAGATTTCGGTAGAAAGTGGGGAAAGGAGTGTCTTAACACTAAGTTCCCTCTGCCTAACCTGCTGTGTGCAGGATATAGCGTGAAGCTGATTTATTTAATTTTATTTTTATATAAATTTGTACTTTTAGCTGGACTACACATTATTTTTATATTATATTTTAAAAACAAATTTCTGAACCATTTCAGTAAGAGGTTGATCAAATATTGCAATATATATTGACACCACCCACATCACAAATTGTAGCTGCAATATTTAAGCCATTTCAAACATTTTTGTTGAATCTGGAAATAAAAATACAAATAAAAAATTAAACAACTATTATCACAAATCTTTACAAATAAGGCTTTAAGTTTAAGTTAATGTTTAACGATTATTTACCGGTGTAAATTGGTAGGACCAGCATTAGAGAACCTATAAAATTTAATTTTATTATTATCAGCTTCACGCTGTATCCCGCTTAATTTAATTTCAGAAACAACTAATAAAAAGCAATAGAAATTCGAATATTAAATAACAGTTTGCGTCGCCGAAAGAAACAGTAGGTTAGCCATTTGCAAATTATAATGTTACCCCATATCAAAAGATAATCCTACTATTGCGCTTAAAATATCGGTTACATAAATTGTTTCTGATTTCAATTGAAAACTTTATATAACTAAATTACATTACAAATTTTTGTTTTCATTTTTTAATTATAATTTAAGAATAAATTCTATTCTTTTCGGAGTTACATTTTATCATGGTACTTTGCATACATGAAACTTTATAAAGAAAGTTATTTATTAAATATTAAATAAATATAAAACAGAAACATCATGTAAATCATTCAAGAAAATATTAAAAAAAAAACTACTAATTAGTAGTTTTACTTTAATATAGCAACACTAAGTATCAAATAAATTATAATTTATTTTTCGGGACTTATTTACAATCCCCCGTAGGTATGCCCCTTAGGAAGTCGACCGGGCCTGGATCTCGATCACCAGTATTGACATTTGACTAACGTTCTTGCTAAACCGTTCGGCGCGGCGCCACGTACCTATAATTTATAAATCCGATATTATTTTTATATCGATAATAAAGTTTTCAGAAAGGAATGAATGAATGTTATTATTTATAATATTATAGTAATATATATATATATATTTTCTTTATTATTATCTTATGCAATTTATTCCGCAATTTATTGTAGTCTAACCTTATTTTCGGATCGTAACACTTTTTCCATTTATTAAATAATAAATCACGTTTCTTACACAAACGATTAACATTATCATCATTCCAAGGAACGTTATATTGCTTATTAGGCCTACTTTTAAAAGGCTTGGTATAAGTTGCGGATTTAATTGCATTTCGGAAAGCATTGTAAATAAATAAATAGATATCGTTTGGTAATGTCATGTTATTGGTACTGTTCCAATTGACTTTAGCTAATTCTTTCCGCATAGTATTGTAATTAATAAATTTATTTTTGTCAACTTCCTGTACATGCGCAGATGTCGTATCATTAATACAAGTTAATATAATGCCTCGATGATCGGCCAATGCAGTATCTAATACCGCCGTGTACGGACGTAGTGTGAGAAATCGTAAAAAAATATGATCAATACAGGATTTAGTAAAAAATATGATCAATACAATATTTAGTTTATTTTCAATTCTTGTATATTCTGATATTCCACATGACAGTCCGCACTCGCTAAGTGTATCCAAATACGAATCCCTATGTAATGTGACTGTTTGAGGTCAATATTAGTATCGCCAATTAAAATATAGTTTTGTTTTGAGTTAAAGTTCGAAACGCACGTACTAAGCTCCTTAATAAAAAAGTTTTATTAGTTAATGCAACACTATCGATATTAATGCACAATATCGATGTTAAAACATTGATATTTTAACTGCTAACATCGATGTTCATCGAAAATCGATAATCATTAGGCATTCCTACTTCAAAGAAATATCAAGTAAATACATAGATTCTTCGGTTCGTTCGTTCGTTTAAAATAAATCTCTGTAAAAATGCCTACAAACATCCTTTCTACGTGTACTCTGTAATATCCTACATATTTACTAATTGTACATTTAGCCAATAATATACTAGCATGTAACTAATTTAAAAACTGTACAGGAGTCAAATGTTACAAAGAATATTATGAATTAAGTTATCTCAAGTCAAGATTAAATAAAAGTACCTATTTAGAAGGCCACAGCAGTGCACTTCGTGTGCCATGTGATATAGTCTCCCGGTTTATCACGCGTTGGTGGGCGGCGCGGTGTCGCGGCGGTAGCGAGTGCGACGCGGTACACTGTGAGGTGCCTCGCTTGTCAATCTGCGCCGTATCGTGCAGAGACTTACAGTTTAAATTTATATTTCTATTAAAATAAAAAAAAATCAGCTTCACGCTGTATCCCGCACACTGCAGGGTAGGCAGAGAGAACCTAGTGTTAAGACACTTCGTTACCCACTTTCTACCGAATTCTGAAGGCATTGCGTGTTGAGTGGCAGAACTCAACGCCGCGCTTGTCCTTAATATATTTCTATTCACTCTTTTATTATTATTATAAATTACAAAATAATGGCAATCAATTGATTTTTATTTTGACATATTATTGTCGATCATATTTATAAAAAAAAGGAAAATCGTTTTATTATAAAAATATGGGATAACAATTGAAAGATATAATAAAACACTTAATGCTCCATAAAAAATGTGATAAGTATTTAATTAACTAAAATTAGTTATTCGTTTAATTACAATATAGTTTTCAATACTGACTATCGACGTTTCCTTCACCGCCGTTAACATAGTTATTGAGTTCTGCTTTATCCGTGCCATCTAAAGGATATACTTTTGCATTTGTATTTAGTTCGTTAATTAAATATATATCTTTTGGTGAAAGTTCGAAGTCGTATATTTGTATGTTTTCTTCTATATGTTCTTTACTTATTGATTCAGGGATGGGTATTAGACCGCGATCAACCTGTAATACAAATCAATTTAAATATACGTATACTTTGTTAATTTCTTGTTTTTTCATTTTCACGCGGTATCCCGCATGTAGTAGGATAGGCAGAGGGAGTCCAATGTTAGGACACTCCGCTCTCCATTTTCCGCCGAATTCTGGAGGCATTGTATGTTGGCGCCGCAATTTTTACCAGAGTGAGAAAAAAAAAATCCCCATCCTGAATGAGAATTGAACCCACACTCTTTGCATTTACAGTCAGAAACTACGTCGCCTCGCCATAAATTTACAAAAGAGAATATTAAGAATTGAATCAATGTGAATAAGACAAAGGTTCTGATTTTTGAAAGAGATGAAGAAAGGACGGAATGTAAGATCAGTGTAAATGGTAAGATATCAGAACAAGTGAATGAAGTGGTATACTTGGGAAGTATGTTCAGTAGAGATGGAAGATACGAGATGGATGTGGAAAGGCGTATTGCTGCCGGTAACAAGGTTAACGGAGCCTTAGCTGCATTGATAAGACGGCGAAACGTCAGCACAGCTGCGCGTTTGGCCGTACACAATGCAGTTTTAGTACCGACTCTGTTATACGGCAGCGAAACGTGGGTATTACAGAAGAAGAATGAAAGAAAGATGACTGCTGTGGAGATGCGATCTCTTCATAGGATATGCGGAGTCAGCTTAGCTGATCGAATCCGCAATGAAGAGGTACACAGAATGGCAGGTACTAGGGAGGATGTCACGGTGAGAATGAAGAAGAACGTGCTCAGCTGGTTTGGGCACGTCGAACGAATGAGTGATGAAAGAATGGCAAAAAAGATTTATGATGGAAAAGTGAGCGGTAAGAGAGGTAGGGGGAAACCTCGGTTGACCTTCAAAAACACAGTATCAAAGATACTGGAGGAAGGTTACGTAAACGTAGGTAGGTAGGTCACGTAGGCATGTATGAAGAGGTTAATGACAGTGGACGAGGCAAAAGAGGTATGTAGAGACCATAGCGTTTGGCGCTCCGTTCTCTCTGACTACCCCGCAAGGGATAAAGCGTGAAGTTAAGTTAAGTTTTAATATTAAGAATTACAAAAAATATATATTACCAAATAACGAAGCACTATTTGACCCGCAGTCTTTCCATATTTCGAGGTCATGTCCATCAGTCTCTCGTCATCCAGTGTAGGTGATATTATATTGTGTCTGAATGGTCTTGATACAAGAAGTCCGAACGGTGCGTAAGCCATAACTGCTATATCTTCTGCTTGGCAATAGGCAACTAGTTCTAATTCTGTGAAAGTTGGACTAACCTGAAAAAGTTAGTTTCATTGACTTTAATGCATCCATGTGTTTCCTATGTTATATTTCTGATAAATATAAAAATAAAATTAATTTTATGTCCTAAATTCTGTATCTACTTACAGAAAAGATTAAAAATCCTAATAGTTTTTTTTTTCTTAAAAAAAGGCACAAGTGTGCGACTATAAACGTGACGATTGTGGATTCGATTTCCGCTTAGGAGAATGAATAATATTAAATAAGATATAATATTTTACTTCTTCCCTCTGGTAATAAGGGAAACCTTCATCTTTCTAGAACACGCAATGCCTCAAGAATACAGTGGAAAGTAGATAACAAAGTGTTTTAATGGGATACGAAGTGTCTTAACACTAGGCTTCTATGTTCCCTCTGCCAACAACAACACACACCGTTAAAATTTTAAAAAAGCTTACTTCGATTTGGTTGACAGCTGGCCGTACGTCTGAGTAAGTTAATATTTTATTTATTTGTGCGCTGTTAAAATTTGAAACTCCAATTGACTTGGCCAGGCCTAGCTCCCGAGCTTGCACCATTCCCGTCCAAAGATCTAAGACATCGTAATCTTCGTGCATATCGGACTACAAATAAATAACATAATTATTAACAAAAAAAACTAAAAAGTAAAAGTAAACTAAAAATTCGAAATTGAGTTATTCGTCTATTTGCCGCGCACATTCTTCCCCCGGACCTCTTAGGAGTTTAGATGTGTTTACGAGTAATCCGCTGTTCCTATCATTTTGTTTAATAGTAATTCGCGTAAGAAAAATCGAGTATAAATGACATGAGGTAATAAAGAGTATTACATACATACATACAAAGAAACATACAAACATACAAGATACGCGCGAAAGACATAACCCTTTCTTAGCAATCGGGAAAAAGAAACTTAAAGGATGGCTGACACTACTTACATATGAGGAAACTGAAGCTCTGAGCATGCTAAATAGCAATACATTCAATATATTTATATACGAGTATATACATACTCGTACATCTATAATCTTAAAACAATCAACAGACAAAAATACACAAGAGTAACATAATTTGGAATAGATAAATAAAATAATATCAATATAAAGAAATAAAATAAAAAATGTTATAATAAGAAAATATATATTGTTACTTATATATTTTAACTTAAGTTTTCTATCATTGTTATGATTTTTAATGCTATAGAAGAGCGGAGTCTCCTGGTACAGGCAATAACATCCTCAAAAGGAGGCTCCAATCACTAGTGGATTTTATAAGAAACTTGCTTAATAAACGGTGTTTATTATTATTGTAATAATAATTATTAATAATACAAATTTAAGGCATATTACTGTCTTATTGATGGCATTATTAAAATAAGACTAAATTAAAAAGCTACACAAATCCCACACAGGAAGCACCAGCTTTCAAACAATAAAAAGAATCATCAAAATCGGTTTACCCAGTCAAAAGTTCTGCGGTAACAAACATAAAAAAAATACAGTCGAACTGACAACCTCCACCTTTTAGAGTCGGTTAAAAATAATGTTACTATGACCACTTATAACTCATAACTTAATTATTGTTAATTACTTTCATCGTTTTATTAATTAATTATTAAATACAGACACTAGTAAATAAATTAAAATTGTAGTTTAATTTGTTTAAAATTATTATTAATAGAAAATAAAAAAATAAAATAAGTGTAATATATTTCAGTGAGGACATTCAAAATATCTAAAAAAGTCAGTCACTACGCACGAAAGAAAAAAAATATTATCAATCTTACCAAACTCAATGAAAATTCAATTAGGAATAGGTCAACGTAGTCTAATTGCAATTTAGCAAGATCCCTCTCCAGTGCTGGCACAACTCCTTCAGAAGTATTAACATTTGAATCCAACTAAAATAAAAAAATGTATATAAAAATAGCATAAAAATAAAAATCAGCTTCACGTTGTATCCCGCACACAGCAGGGTAGGCAGAGGGAACCTAGTGTTAAGACACTCCGTTCCCCACTTTCTGCCGAATTCTGGAGCCATTGCGTGTTGAGTGGCAGAACTCAACGCCGCGCTTAACCTCGACACCGGAGCGAAGAAATGGAAATATAAATTTAAGTAAATCTCTATATATAATAAAAGGATAGAAAATTTGAGATTTATATGATTTTTTCATAGATACCATTGTCGGAAATGAACTAAATTAAAATAGGACTACACAGGACGCACTAGCTTCCAAATAAAAAAAGAATCATCAAAATCGGTTCACACAGTCAAAAGTTCTGAGGTAACAAGGATAAAAAATACAGTCGAATTGATGACCTCCTCTTTTTAGAAGTCGGTTAATAGAAATTTGGCATAATTAAATTACGATAATTGTATTTAACCACAATTTAAAAGAAGAAAGTAAATTGAGGCCGTTCGTGGCACAGGGGCACAAAGCATAAACTGGTTGTGGGTTCTATTCTCACTTGAGGAAATTAAATATTTATTTAAATTTATATTTCCATTTCATCGCTCTGGTGTCGAGGCAAAGTGCGGCGTTGAGTTTCACTACTGAGCACGCAATGTAGTGTCTTAACACTAGGTTCCCTCTGCCTACCCTGCTGCGTGCGGGATACAGCGTGAAGATGAAAAAAGAAGTACAATTAATAGTTGTTTAGTCTACCATAATTATTATTTTAAACGTCAACGTTGGTGACATTAACAAAAATAATAAAGTAGGTATATTTTTCGGGACTAGCTCAAATGGCGATATCTGCAATAAAAAGTACAGTAATACCGCGCATCGGCTCTCTCGCTCTGCCCACTGAGTTTTCAGTTTGCGACAGGTTTAAACATGTTCCGCGTGAAATTGTTTTACGTGCGTTATAACGTCTAAAACAGGGGTTCCCAACCTTTTCTTGATCAAGGACCACTTTCATGTCATTCTTGGCAGCACGGACCACTATGCATGTAGGTATAATAAAAATTAACTGTGATAATTAAACAGAAACTTCGCCTCACCATCCCCAGTAATAAAATTAAAATCGTTCGCGGACCATATTTAGGCTTCTGCGGACCACCGGTGGTCCGCGGACCACTGGTTGGGAACCACTGGTCTAAAAGAACGAAAAATGAGTCATTTGAGCATAACAAGAAAAGAAAACATTGTGTTTGGAGTGAAAACTAAATATAATTAAAGACTTTGAAGTAAAAATGAAAATTTGTGAATTGGAAAAGAAGAAAAATTTAACTCGGCAGGCAACTTTGTTAGAATATATGAAGCCTTCCAGCTCAAAATAATTCCGGTTTAGGTTACTTTATTCATAACAATGTATTTTTTTTTATTATCCTACACTTTATTAAACATTTTTCTTCTAAATTATGTTTTTTTTAAACTCTGGTCCTGATTAAAGAAACTTTATATGCAAAATTGAACACCGACTTACGCGAATTCGACTTACACGGCAATCGGCTCGGTCCCACCTACCGCGTAAGTCCGGGGTGTTACTGTATATGTATTTGGAAAGTAAATTCTGATTGTGAGTTCATAGTTTATAAAACTTTATATTGTGTTTAGATGACGCGCTAATGGCAATACATTTTAATCATTGGCGTTATATATATATATATATATAAAGTTGCATTCATTTACAGTAGATATATTTTTCAAGACTTTATATATAAAAAATACATTAAATAATCATGTTAAGGAAGTATCAAATATATTGTGTAAATATAATATGTCATCTGTTAAAATAACGTGAAGCTGACTAAACTTAATGCTATATTCAAAACAAATGAATTGTATGTAAATTTGTTAATACGTTTCAAGTATGAAAAAAAAATGCAATATAATTGCGTTTCTTCTCCTTTTTTTTCCAATGTTTTATATTTCTATTATTTATATCAATATATCAGGGACGTAAATGCGGGAACAGAGCCATGCCATCTTAGTACAAAGTAACCTCTAAAAAATGTATTTACGTGTTATTGTTAAAGAATAAAAAGAATGTGTGATTCCTCTATAGAATATATTATTCTACATTATATCATAAAAACAGGTTTAAACAGTGCATATGAAGGTATCCTTCTGTAGTATAACTATTTTCAATTACTATCAACACTACAACGTCAATACTATTTGGTATTATAGTGTAATTTTGAACATTTTGAATATTTTCCCGTCATTATGATGAAAAACATAGACTATTTTTAATTTGAAAAAATAATTTATTAACTATAAGAATATTGGTAGTTTTTCAAAAGGTATAAGAATTAAAAATTGCCTAAAATATGCTTCCTTCGCAAGTGTTGTAATAACTACTGGTATTAATTAACCAAAAAAATACTATAAATATTAAGTATGCTCAATTATACAAAGTTTTTTTGTCAGCACCACTTTAAATAAAACTACAGTTTAACTACTCTATAAAAAACCCAATAATAAAAGAGTTTATATGTATTATTATGTTTTCAAACGAAATAAATAATAAAATTATCGTTGTAAAATAAAATATAATATGTCGAGAACGACGCACGCACGCATAAAGCTATCAAAGGGAAACCGCCGCAACATTCCGAAATGGAGTCATGGATATTGGCGGCAAAGTTCAAAGTTCTAAAGATTTTAGTAGTATTTTTGTAGTAGCATGTGTTTACGTTATTGGTATCTATGCGTAACCGCCTCACACGAAATATAGGTATGAATAAACATCGTGAAATGAACAAAAAAACCTACGTCTTCACTGTTGATGTATATTGCTTAATTTCTTTAAAATATTTTACCCTATATGCTGTTTCCGTAAAAGGAGCGCTGACGCTTCTCATCTCTTCTTTGTTAAAGGCCGTCGCTGCACAGGGGCATAAAGTTGTGGCTGTAACGCGACTGGTGTGGGTCCGATCCCCACTTGGAGGATTGAATTATAATTTAATAATATTTTCATTTCGTTTAATAATATTTTCAGTTCGCACATCAGTCACACATTACATGCAATATCTTAACACTAAGTTGCCCTGTTAAAGGCGGGATAAAGCGTGTATCTGGTTTTAACTTTGTGTGAACCGATTAAAATAAAGTCCAGTCCAGTTTAGGCCAGTCGTGGCGCAGCAGCACGAAGTGTGACTGTGAAACTGACTGTTTGTGGGTTCGATCCCTACTCGAGGAGATGAAATATTTACTTAAATTTATATTTCCATTTCGTCGCACTGGTGTCGAGGTTAAGCACGGCGTTGAGTTCTGCCACTCAACGCGCAATGCCTCCAGAATTCGGCAGAAAGTGGGGAATGGAGTGTCTTAACACTAGGTTCCCTTTGCCTAACCTGCTGTGAGCGGGATACAGCGTGAAGCTGAATAAAATAAAACTAATACTCAATATTTAAGGGCAGTTTCCAAAAATACAAACAAAAAAAGTATTTAAATCGGTTAAGCCGTTTCTGAGATTATCGCGAAGAAACGCACAGACAAACAGACCAACTGACCAAGTTTTATTACATTGTTAATTGTAATATCTTCTATGTACAGACACTGATGAGTTAGGATTTTATTATACCTAAGTATCGATTAGTTATATTTTTATTTCAAACATTCAATTAAAGATTCTTATAGGAGATACAAAAATGCGACCTAAAGTTTTAATAACTTTGTCATAAAAAATCTTCATTGCGTTGCAAACATACATAATAGGTATATCAAAACACGAACATATTTCAGTGTGTTAAGTAAATAATTCTGTGTGTATAAGCGGGCGAAGCCGCGAGCGGGTCGCTAGTAATATAATAAAGTTAAATTAATAATCTCCTCGAGTGGAGATCGAACCCACAACCAGTCGGTTTTACAGTCACACTTCGTGCCGCTGCGCCACGACTGGCCTCTATAGAAAATAACATAACTAGTTATAATGTTTATATCTAGAGGCAGGGGCACTAAGTGTGAATGTAAGTATGGCTGGTCGTGGGTTCGATCCACACTCGAGGAAGTAAAATATTTATTTACATTTATATTTTAATTTCTTCGCTCTGGTGTGGAGGCAAAGCGCAGCGTTGAATTCCGCCACTCAACAAGCAATGCCTCCAGAATTCGGTGGAAAATGGGGAACGGAGTGTCCCAATACTAGGTTCCCTCTGCCTAACTGCTGTGTGCGAAATACAGCTTTAAGCTTCATTTTTTATACGTATACTGAATTTAAAATGAATTAAATAAAACAAGTTGATGTTCATTATTATTCATATAAACATAAACATAATATATTTATATATACAGTAAAATAGTAGAATAGTGCAAAATACTATGATACCTACTATTTAAAATGCCTCTTACTCGTTTATATCATCCTAGTACTCAATGTTACGAGTTGTAGGATACAGTATCGAAAAAAGTTTCGACATCATAATAAATAAATAGGATAAGCTGACTAGAGCCACTCTATATATGTACTAACTAACTACTATTACTTTTTTAAACATTTTTAAAGTGTTATTCCACATTTAGGAAAGAAAAATACTTATTTAGAAAACGTATAAAAATTTGAATATAACTAACATAGTTAACAACATAAATAAGTTGTAACAAGCGTATAAAAATTTCGACGTAGCTTGGCGAGAACGCATGGCTTAGTGGTCAGAGCGCCTGGTCGGTTTCCAGGAGGCGCGGGTTCGAGTCCCGCTGCGTTCAAATTTTTATACGTTTTCTAAATAAGTATTTTACTACTACTTTTACTAGTTGGTCCACTGTACAGAATATGAATGCTAGGAGATAAACTGAATATATTGCGTTTTATTTACTGTCTATTCACTTATGCTGGCCTGGTATACAATGTTTTGAATATAGCTATATAAACAACAACAACAACATACATTAATAGTAAGTAAAACTCTTCCGTTATCATAATACCCTAGTACACAATCTATGAGTTTGCGGAGTATTGCAAAAAGTTTGATATACAGACAGATCTTATTTATTCATATTAAATAGCACTAATTCGGCGAGTTGTATGTCAACTCGTTTAAAACAACTTCTTGCTTACGTATGAGGTCCTAGTATTCACTTTTTAATAATAATAATATAAGGTTATATTTATTTATTTTTATTTTTGTTTGTATTTTTTTATTTATTTTTTAATGTTTCTTTAAGTTTTGCGTTAAAAAAGAAAATTGTATATTTAAAAAGAATTCGAATAAGAGATTTTTTGAGAATGCGTTGTATTTTTTAAAAAGATGGTTTCTATCGATTACATAACTAACATCTATCTATTATATTTTATTTGCCCAGTGGTGGTGCAGGGACACAAAGTGACTATAAACGCGACTAGTTGTAGGTTCGATCCCACTCGAGGAAATAAAATAGTTATTTTAATTTATATTTCCATTTCTTTGCTCTTTTGTCGAAGTGAAGTTGAGTTCTGCCACTCAACACGTAATACCTCTAGAATTCGGAAAGTGGAAAACGGAGTGTCTTAACATTAGGTTCCCGTTGCCTACCCTATTGTACAGGATACAGCGTGAATCTGATTTGATTTGATTTATTTTTTTAAAAATATGATATAACTAATCAACTGTAAGTAATCGCGGCCTGTAAACGAAAAAAAAAACATTATTGGTGGCATTTGTAAAAAAATCTATTTGTCTGTGCGTTTGTACAGTGCCTGGAGTAACGCAAGAAAATCTGGACAATGCCTGTCCTCTCTAATCTAATTTTGGGCGCTAAATATTTGATGTAATTATTTTTATTTTTTTTATCATTATATTATTTAATTTATTATTTTTTTAATTTATAATTGATGGTATGTAACATTTGATTTACTTGGACTTTATAATCAATTTGTTAATAAAAATATTTTAGTATGTACTTAATAATCTGTGATTTTCATTTATTTACAGAGTGGGAGTGTCACCGCTCCTTTTTCGGAAACAGCATATAGCTTGAAATATTTCAAATCCATACCTAAAGAAAATAATCAAGATAACTTAAGAGTTTAGAAGAGTTTAGACGTAGGATTTTTTTTTCATTTCACGATTCTTATCCATAACTTTATTTCGTGTGACGCACACATACACATGCCGCGTTGCCGATCTTCTACATTTCATTCAACAAAACATAACCGAATGAGATAGAATGATATTTCTCATTCTTTGTCACCTATTTTTATAATAAATCCAAACAACGTTCAAAGTTCTTATTAAAATTGTTTAATAAAAAAAAAATCTACTTTAAGTCAATTTATTATGTCCTTTATTATGAAATTATTTAGAAATAATACATGTATTTACAACAAATATGTTATTTTTATTTTTCATTTAAATTTAAAATTCAAATAAAATATAAAAATAACATATTTGTTGTAAATTATTTAAAAGTTTTTTGCATTTGCTACACTCACGGCTGATTACTTGCAACACTGACAACTTTGTTGTTGATGTCAAAGGATTTAAACTTTTGTTATTGTATATTGTGTTTTTTGTATTTTGCTCTTTTATCGGTTAACTTATTTTATTCTGACTCTAGTGTGTTATTCGGATTTTAATAGTGCTGCTTCTCTCATTACTTGGTTATCCTATCTACCTGATTGACCCCGACTTTGGTTTAAGAACTGCTACGTACGATATTTAACCATAACAATGACGAAAATGCCGAAATATCTACGTTCTAACTGACATGGATATTATTTTAATATGTGTGGGCATTCATCAAAATAAACTACTAGAGCCAGTTTTTATTGACGGTAATTTAAATGCTACGAAATTTTAAGACCTCATACGTAACCAGGATATGCCGACCATCTGGTCGGCATATCCTTCTAGACGTATAGCGTAATATGTTACGGAGATGCAATTTATATATTCAAAAACAAGGGGGACACTTTGAAAAAATATCTAGCTATCTATTAAATAAGTGGACAAATGAAACGATAAATGTGACTATGTGTAAAGTGTATTCCAAAGTATTGCGTTGATTTAACATCACTACGCCGCCGTTAGCTATTTATCTACGCTAGTTGCTGCGACTCGATTTCTTGAATGAGGCGTGTGCGATGATGCCGCTTTGACAGATTACTGTGTGTTTCGTTATTTTTGACAAACGGCGTTTTATCTTAAACGAACATTTTGTCATTCATTTTGTTTGAAAAAAAAAACACTTTAATTTTTAGGGAAAAATTTTTTTTGTAGGTATTAGGTTTTTATACAGTAGTAAAAAGTAATTAGTGTAAAGTTAAAGTAATTTAAAGTGGTGCTGACACTTCCAACCTGTATGACTAATACAAATACCTTATTAATGCATTTTTGTGATTGTTTTTTATTTTCTCACAAAATTGTAATTTGTATATAGCATGTTAATTTATTATTATTTATGTAACGTTTATTTTTAATCTAATATTTATTTTTTATTTAAAAATTGATATTGCTTGTGGAGTCCACATGTGAATGGTTGAGCAAACATTGCAAATTTACTTTCTTTTTTTCTTTCAATGGCATGTAGTAATTGTATCAAATGTTGGTAGGTTTTAAAAATAAATAAATAAATAAAACCAGACGTCTGGCAACACTGCAGTAAACATACAAATTACATTAAAATTAACATATTTAATTATCTTTACTTACCGTAATAGTTATAAAAAGTTCATTTCTCATCACCATACCACTGCTGGTGACATTGTAAATGGCTTCACCGATCTGTACATCGTCGTCGACGAAAACAGCCGTGTTAAAATGCCTATATCCGGCTTCCACCGCCCAAATGATTGCTTCCTGGATATCGGTTATATCGGACATCTAAAATATAGATATTTTTAAATAGATAAGAAAAAAATATTTTCCTAAGTTAGAGTTACTTACTTATTGCTCTCTAAGTTAGTAATTAATATAAATCAGTTTTTTTTTTTAAATTAGCTAGTATACAACTAGTTCTCTGAATGCTTATTATGAAAACAGTATCTTATTTTCTTTTTGTAAGCTTCACGCTGTATTCCGCATATAGCTAGTTGGCAAGGGGAATCTGATTTCTAGACGCACAAACACACACGAGATATTGCAAATTGAGTGGCGGAACTTAACGCGCTTTGTCTTATTGCTAGATTACTCTAAAGAAAAATGACAATATTTCTTATTCCTAAGTGGAAATCGAACCCACAACCATAACCTGCCGCTGTATCACAACGACAGTTGTTAACAATTAATTCCATGACAATTACTTAATCATTTCCAATAAAGATTTATCTAAAGATTTATTCTTATTTTTAACGGAACAGAATACATCACAGTTTAAAGCTATACTACTACAATTAAATAATGACAACGTATACAAATAATATTATTT
Source organism: Heliconius himera (assembly GCA_021202915.1). Classification (NCBI taxonomy): domain Eukaryota; kingdom Metazoa; phylum Arthropoda; class Insecta; order Lepidoptera; family Nymphalidae; genus Heliconius; species Heliconius himera. The sequence continues at coordinate 92,745 of JAJHJA010000374.1, read as the reverse complement.
CATATAATTATTACATTACTATCACTCACCTTAGTAAAAGTACCTAAGGCGATTGCTGGAATATTATTGCCATCGTTTAATGTTCTTACATATTGAGACCTTTCATCCTGTATGAGCATACTAGCTTCTAGCTGTAGGGAAAATTGAATATTTAACACTTAATAAATAATAAGATTTAAATAAAAAATCGATTAAATACGCAGAGTCGGACTCGCATACTGAGGCTTCCATATCAATTTCAGGGTGGTAGGTCAACAGGAAGTCTACGGTGTATGTCCCGTTGACCTACCATCCCGTTGATCTCTGTGTTATCAATCTCTTGTGATTGTTCTGTGTTTCAAGGGATAAATCTGGATATTTGATGTTAATTTCAACTTGATATCATTAATGGTCTTGACAGACGGACAACGCAATAACCTAATGGTTCCGTTTCTTACCCGTTTTAGGTACGGAACCATCAAAAATACAGAATTTAATAAAAAAAATTATCACTTACAGATAAAATAATTGCCATAAAATTGAATATTGAAAATAACATTTTTACTAAAATAAAAAAAAATGTCACCGAGCCACCGTACTAAGAGACGTCTACATATAAAATACGGTATTTATAAATATATATTATCTATTAATTGGATTTTTATTATATTTCATTCGTTTATCTAATTGAAAATTAATTAACTTTAAGAGGTTTAAACGGTTTTCTTCATTTATTTATGCAGTTAATTTTTAACATTATTTATTAATTAATAAATTTTGATATTATCTAATAAAAATTAAAATCAACCAACAGTCCTATCCCGACATTTAGTTTTTGAAGAATAACAAAATAATTTATTATATACATTATACATATTTTTATTTATTTCAGCCATGCCATGAATATTTATTTAGATTTTTTAAGCCCTAAAAAATAATATTCTTGATATAATAAGAAATATTCTTGATATTAAGAGTCATAAATTCAAGAGGTTAAAATGCACACTTGGTAGAATATCACAGGATATGGCGTTGAATACTGTAAACTAAAATTTTATCTCGAAAATCTCATTCAGCCCATAAACTTAATTTTTTATAGCCATATGGCTACTACTGCTATAAAGGATATGGCCACTATATAGTGGCCATATCCTCTATAGCAGTTATAACCGTTTGTGTTATACATTTCACATCCTCATCACATCATAGGGAGTTTATCCCTATTCTCTGGCAGACACGTATATATATATATATATATATATATATATATATATATATATATATATATATATATATATATATATATATATATATATATATATATATATATATATACGTGTCTGCCAGAGAATAGGGATAAACGTAAAGGATTCGAAAGAAAAATAAAGATAAAGGATTCGATGCGCACTCGAGAAAATGAAATATTTATTTAAATTATATATATATATATATATATATATATATATATATATATATATATATACTGTCAGTTCGTATTTAACATTGACATTTTAGTCGCATATTACTATCTAGATTACCTCATTGAAAATAATAACTAATCATACAAAAACATATTATTTAACATATAATTCATGAACTACAGCATTCAGCTGTAGTTCATGAATTATTTCAGCAGAACTACGTGGCTGCAAGCAGCCACGTAGTTCTCACAATTTGTGTTGAGCTTTCTCAAGAGAAAGTCTCAACAAAATTGGAGAATATTAAATATTGAAATCTTTGTCGACTTTTTTCTGTCATCACACAAACAATAATTGAAAACTTAAGATTTTCACTTCCTGCGCAATTTATGCTTTGAGTACAGGAGTCACGCCACTATGACGCGATTGCGTCATCAATTTTTATTATTCTACCCTGCAACTTATTTGTGAACGATGATATAAAAGGCTGCACGGGCGTTGTACGTTCAGTCTTGGCTCTGGTGTGGGTCGGAGCACTACTCGTGCTGCACCACTGGCTAACCTCGACTATTTGGACAATTAATTATTTGTATATATATATATATATATATATAATTTAAATAAATATTTCATTTTCTCGAGTGCGCATCGAATCCTTTATCTTTATTTTTCTTTCGAATCCTTTACGTTTATCCCTATTCTCTGGCAGACACGTATATATATATATATATATATATATATATATATATATATATATATATATATATATATATATATATATATATATATATATATATATATATATACTGTCAGTTCGTATTTAACATTGACATTTTAGTCGCATATTACTATCTAGATTACCTCATTGAAAATAATAACTAATCATACAAAAACATATTATTTAACATATAATTCATGAACTACAGCATTCAGCTGTAGTTCATGAATTATTTCAGCAGAACTACGTGGCTGCAAGCAGCCACGTAGTTCTCACAATTTGTGTTGAGCTTTCTCAAGAGAAAGTCTCAACAAAATTGGAGAATATTAAATATTGAAATCTTTGTCGACTTTTTTCTGTCATCACACAAACAATAATTGAAAACTTAAGATTTTCACTTCCTGCGCAATTTATGCTTTGAGTACAGGAGTCACGCCACTATGACGCGATTGCGTCATCAATTTTTATTATTCTACCCTGCAACTTATTTGTGAACGATGATATAAAAGGCTGCACGGGCGTTGTACGTTCAGTCTTGGCTCTGGTGTGGGTCGGAGCACTACTCGTGCTGCACCACTGGCTAACCTCGACTATTTGGACAATTAATTATTTGAATTGTTATTTTAATTATAAATGTGGTTAAGACCTATTTATAATTATCTACGTGAAGTCTTGGCTCTGGTGTGGTTCAGAGTACTACTCGTACTCTGCCACATAACCTCGACTATTCGGGTAATTGATTATTTAGTTAATCAATTATTATCGTAGTTATGAATGTGGTTAACACCTATTTGTAATTGCTTACTTCAGAAATCATTCGGTTATTTATGCCTTCAGCTACTATTTGAAACTACCTTGTCATGTGTTCACATGTGAGTAGAGCCAAAGGCCAGGACATGGTCGAGTGTTCTGCTCGTTTAACGCCCACCACGCGTCTTTGTCTAAAACATCAGACGTAGTATGTGTATAGGTACGAGACTATCCCACTCCTGTTACCTAAATTAAGTGGGATAAAGATCTCTGATTAATGATGGGATAAAGATCTCTGATTAATGATGATGAAAAAGTAGGTTGTATTATACTAACACAATATTTATTTATAGTGGCACCAACATGTCAATAAACACATATATGATTAACATATCGCCGATTTCTTTACGAATATTACCTAAACCTTAAAAAAAAATATATATAATTAAATTAAAAATATAAAAATATAAAAAAAAATAAATGTATAAAATACAAAATAAGATAAGCTGAGTTCGGAGAGTTCGGAGAGTTCGGAGAGTTCGGAGAGTTCGGAGAGTTCGGAGAGTTCGGAGAGTTCGGAGAGTTCGGAGAGTTCGGAGAGTTCGGAGAGTTCGGAGAGTTCGGAGAGTTCGGAGAGTTCGGAGAGTTCGGAGAGTTCGGAGAGTTCGGAGAGTTCGGAGAGTTCGGAGAGTTCGGAGAGTTCGGAGAGTTCGGAGAGTTCGGAGAGTTCGGAGAGTTCGGAGAGTTCGGAGAGTTCGGAGAGTTCGGAGAGTTCGGAGAGTTCGGAGAGTTCGGAGAGTTGGGAGAGTTGGGAGAGTTCGGAGAGTTGGGAGAGTTGGGAGAGTTGGGAGAGTTGGGAGAGTTGGGAGAGTTGGGAGAGTTGGGAGAGTTCGGAGAGTTGGGAGAGTTGGGAGAGTTGGGAGAGTTGGGAGAGTTGGGAGAGTTGGGAGAGTTGGGAGAGTTCGGAGAGTTGGGAGAGTTCGGAGAGTTGGGAGAGTTCGGAGAGTTGGGAGAGTTGGGAGAGTTGGGAGAGTTGGGAGAGTTGGGAGAGTTGGGAGAGTTGGGAGAGTTGGGAGAGTTGGGAGAGTTGGGAGAGTTGGGAGAGTTGGGAGAGTTGGGAGAGTTGGGAGAGTTGGGAGAGTTGGGAGAGTTGGGAGAGTTGGGAGAGTTGGGAGAGTTGGGAGAGTTGGGAGAGTTGGGAGAGTTGGGAGAGTTGGGAGAGTTGGGAGAGTTGGGAGAGTTGGGAGAGTTGGGAGAGTTGGGAGAGTTGGGAGAGTTGGGAGAGTTGGGAGAGTTGGGAGAGTTGGGAGAGTTGGGAGAGTTGGGAGAGTTGGGAGAGTTGGGAGAGTTGGGAGAGTTCGGAGAGTTGGGAGAGTTGGGAGAGTTGGGAGAGTTGGGAGAGTCGGGAGATATCGCAGCGCACGCGATGATAAAATTTTTTAGATCAATTTCTTCACACCTTGGGTTACATTATTGCATTTTTCTTAGGGATCCCTATTTTTTTTGAAAATGTAATATAGCCTATGTGGGACGGTCAAGATGCAGCTTTCTAATAGCAAAAGAATTTTTGAAATTGGTCCGGTAGTTGTCGTGTGAAAACAATACAAACATACATACATACATACAAAAATACAAATCTTACCTCTTTATAATATTAGTATAGACTAGAGGGCGCGCGCGGCTTCGCCCGCTTATTAGAAGTGAATTCTAAAAAAACCACGAAACACGTGTTCAATGAAATATTTTTAAGAGTCTGAATTTCAAATTTTATAAAAAACGGTACAGATTAAAAAAAATTTCCATACAAACTTTCAACCCCTATTTCATCCCTTTAGGGTTAAAATTTTTCAAATTCCCTTCTTAGTGGATGTCCAGAATATGAAAATAAATATCTGCCCAAATTTCACGTTTCTACCATCAGCGGTTACGGCTCTACGTGCGTCTTACCTCAGTCAGTCAGCACAAGTCCTTTTATATACAGGGTGGAAGTGTCAGCACCACATTAAATGAAACCACAGTTTTAACTACTCTATAAAAGCCTAATATAAATAAAAAAAAAATAATTCCCAAAAATGAAAAAGTTTTTTTTTCAAACAAAATAAATAATAAAATTGTCATTTAAAAAACAAAACGCCATTTATAAGGATGACGCACGCACACATAAACCTATCAAAGGAACACCGCCGCGCACGCCTCATTTCGAAATCGAGTCGTATGTATTGGCGATAAAGTTCAAAGTTGTTTAACCTTTAGTAGTATTTTTGTAGTAGTAAGTGTTTTGTAGTAGTATGTTATTGGGATCTATACGTAATCGCGTCACACGAAATACAGGTATGAATAAAAATCGTGAAATGAAAAAAAATCCTACGTCCAAACTGTTGAGGCATCTTGATTAATTTCTTTAGGTATAGGTTTGAAATATTTTACCCTATATGCTGTTTCCGTAAATGGAGCGCTGCCTCTTCCACCCTGTATATAGATATGTGGAAAAACTGAACTCTCTTAGGAATTAAATATCTAGAGATAATTATGTCTAGTTCTAAACCTAGTTTAATCCATACATAGCAGGATAGGCAGAAGGAACCTGGGAACCCAATGTTAAGAAACTTCGCTCCCATAGAATACACTTCCGTTCCCCACTTTCCGCTGAATTCTATCTTGATATTAGAGCGAGAAAATGAAAAATAAATTACTTAATTTCCTCGAGTGGGAATCGAATCCACAACCAGTCGCGTTTACAATCGCACGCTCGTGCCCCTGGATAACGACTGGAATCTCTGGTTCAGTAAAATACATTATACTAAAATAATATTGAATAAAAGTGGCAATATCCTATTTATTAAGGTGTTTTCTTCCCAAAACCTGCTGCTTACTTTGTTGACTTGCTTGCTGGTCAGGGCTACCATTTTGTAGTCACCTCTGTAAATCAAAATACAACGTACTAGGATAGCAGATGTAAATAAGAGTAGGTACTTACTCAACAGCAACAAATCAATACTTTCGCAGCTAAAGAAAATACAGCCTGAAGGGATGGTTGTGAATACAAACAAAAATATGCTTTATTACAAATGTGTACAACTTACTTTCATTTAAATTATGAACACATACGACTTTATGATTTGTGGCCGTACGCTGAAAAATATCAACAAGTATCGGCCATTTTCCAATTAATATACTGATTTGTATTTTTATACCGTAAGTTTGTTTGTATTTTTCGAATATATTGACTATATTATTTTTAAAGTCTTTAAAGTGTTATTCCACACTTAAGAAAAAATATACTTATTTTGAAAACATAAAAATTTTAACGTTAAGGCCCGAACCCGCGCCTCCTGGACAGCGACCAGGCGCTCTGACCACGTTCCATACGTTCTTTTGAGAACGGGTTCGAGTCCCACTACGTTCAAATTTTTTTAAGTTTTCTAAATAAGTATATAATTTTTTTTATAATTTAACTTCACGCTGTACCCACATATGGCAGAATATTTATTTTTAAACATTTTTAAAGTGTTATTCCACACTTAGGAAAGAAAAATACATATTTAGAAAACGTATAAAAATTTGAAAATGAAAATATTTGTTAATAAATAATTAATGACACCAGCCGTGGCGCTGGGGCACAAATCAATCAATACCGTTTAAAGAATTTAAAAAGGATAGATCAGCGTTTAAAAAGTTTTGGATAGATAGAACTTTAGAAGAATAATGGTTACTCTTAGGATAAAATTAGTGCTTACGATTTATATTACTATTTAGGGGTAATGGTACAGGGGTTAGTATCAATAATTATGTAATATGTGGGGGTGAATTTTATATTAGAATTATAAAATTAAAAAAATCAGCTTCACGCTGTATCCCGTACACCGCAGGGTAGGTAGAGGGAACCTAGTGTTAAGACACTCCGTTCCCCACTTTCTGCCGAATTCTGGAGGTATTACGTGTTGAGTGGCAGAACTTAACGCCGCGCTTAGCCTCAACACCAGAGCGAAGAAATGGAAATATAAATTTAAGTAAATATTTCATCTCCTCGAGTGGGGATCGAACACACGACCAGTCGGTTTTTACGGTCACACTTCGTGCCCCTGCGCCACGACTAGCCTCATTTTGAATTTTTAATTAGAAGTATAAACTTATTACATTTGCTATCGTAGATGAGCAGTCGTTCATGAGAAATTTGAATAATTTGATAGAGCATCAAAGGACAACTGTATGAATACTTTAACAGGGTTTTTAAAGGGTTTACTGGAGAGATTGAGGTGAAAGTACGGGAGAGATTGAGCTATTACACTTATTCTTTTCTTCACTTATAATATCTTTCCATGTCTTAAATTATTTATCCATCTGTTCGGCACCAGAAGGTAGTTCTAGGCGAAGCTCATCGGAATTTGAAACTGAAATCAATATGTCCCCGTCTTTAATTATTGACAAAATAATGCGTGTGCATGTTTTTGCATCCAAGTGTAATTTATAATTTTAATTACATTTATGTTTGCACCCCTTCAAACAAAAATTATTTTATTTATTAATGAAATAATAACTATTTTCACACGAATAGTCGTCCTATTTTAAATTAAGATATGTATGTATTAATATCGATTGAGTAAAAAAAATGCTCTATTTATACTAAAACTTCTGTACGATCCATACAAAACAGTCGTGTTTAGGTATATCACTCTTATTTTATAAAGAAGATAATTTATTATTTTAAACATCATAATTGCTAGTTCAAGTAAATGCAAACGTATTTTAATGCAATATGAAACAGAAACTTTTAATATACACTATAATTAAAGACTAACTGAAACAGTCGATATAGGCGGTCATTATCAATTATTTTTATCCTATATTGCACGGTTCGTAGTTTTACCATTTTCGACATGTAAGCCATACAATTCGATATCAAATAAGTAATATTTCAACTACTCATTTTTAGATATTACATAGAGAACCACAATTTAATAAATTTCTTGCCTGTTCCATCTGTTTTTGAAATCGTATAATTAAAATTTGAATGTTGTAAGATTAGAAATCTTGATAAGAACGTATGGCTTATTGGCGTTTAGACGGTGGTCGTGGGTTCGAGTCTAGCTACGTTCAATTATTTATAGTTTTTTATACTTTTTACGTCTTCTAAAAATATTTTTTTATGCTTAGCTTGATATAACACTTGATAACTAAAATTGTGGACATTACGCTTCTTGGCACGATTCATTATTAACTCAACCGAGAAATCAGACGATAACGATCATTGTGAGGATATAAGGTCCGACGTAGAAGATATATTTCTTAATTGATCTCTAATAATAAATTTTGTTTTTAAAAGTAAGTGACTATAAAGTCTTTTTTGAGAAATAAATATCTTTAAACAGAAAAGTTTTTACTGGCTCATTTGAAGTGATCTTTTACACAATTGCAAAACTCAGTTTAAGCCAAATTGAAATAAATAAATAAATCAGCTTCACGCTGTATTCCGCACACTGCAGGGTGCCTACCCTGCAGTGTGCGGGGTGTGAACCCAGTGTTAAGACACTCCGTTCCCCACTTTCTGCCGAATTCTGGAGGCATTGCGTGTTGAGTGACAGAACTTAAGCTTTAAGCCAAATTATTAAATAAAATAATTTAGCAATTTGACAATTTTAGAAAGCTTACTTAATATTTTTTTCATACAAGAGTAATTTAAATATCAAATCAAAAACACTTTATTGCACAAAAAAAAGCTATATTGACCAGTATAGTGCCAATCAAAGGCGGCATCATCGCTATAAGTGATCTCTTACAGGCAACCCTTTATTAAACTTACCTTTTTATATTTAAATATCATCTACCATCAGACAGATTTTAATATTCAAAAGATAATATTTTATTTCATTATATATAAATATATACATTTTGAAAATAGTATACAATTTTTTTAACAATATAAAACTTTAGAAATCGTTGTAGCATTACACCCATACGAATAGTTAAATATATCATCTGCAATTGACATGTCGTCATTTGCGTACACTTTCTCGTTTTTGTTAAATTCATTTATGACGTAAATTTCCTCTTGTGTAAGTCTGAAATCGAAAATGTCTATATTTTCTTCAATATGATCGACGTCAGTAGACTGTGGTATTGGGATTGTACCGCGATCGATCTAAAATAAATAAAATATTTAAATATAGCAATACATTTTCATATAGAATGTCTAAATTTTGTAATACAAAATTTATTATTGTAAAACAAATAATGATGTGGTAATCCACCATCAGAGTGCGAGTTGAAGGCATTAGTCACCACTCTTAAAGAAAGGTGTGAAAATAATGATCTAAGCCTGAATGAGAATAAGACAAAGGTTCTGGACTGGTTCTGAAGAAAGAGATGAAGAAAAGCGCAATGCAAGATCAGTGTAAATGGCAAGATATTAGAACAAGTGAATGAAGTGGTATATTTGGGAAGTATGTTCAGTAGAGATGGCAGATACGGAATGGGTGTGGAAAAGCGTCTTGCTGCCGGTAACAGGATTAACGGAGCATTAGTTGCATTGATGAAACGACGAATCGTCAGCACAGCTGCGCGCTTGGTCGTACCGTACCGTACGTTGGCACCGACGCTGTTGTTATACGACAGCAAAACCTGGGTATTACAGAGGAAAAATGAATGCCGTAGATTCGCAATCCGCTGGTTTGGGCACGGCTAATGAATAAGTGATTAAAGAATGGCAAAAAAGATTTATGATGGATAAGTGAGTGGCAAGAGAAATAGGGGGGATACCTCGGTTGACCTTTGAAAACACAGTATCAAAGGGTATATTTGGAGGAAGGTCACGTAAAAAGCATGAGAACCCCCCGGAGGGCATATTTGATGAGGTTGATGACAGTGGACGAGGCAAAAGAGGTATGTAGAGACCGTAGCGTTTGGCGCTCCGTTCTCTCTGACTACCCCACTAGGGATAAAGCGTGAAGCTAAGTTAAAATATATCTCGATCCCATCAGTACAGTTCCATCAATTAAAATTTTAGTAATAATGAGTATTCATAAGCTAAAAAATCATCTATTTTGACAAGTTAACAGAAAATGTTGTTCTTTTAATTAAATTACTTATCTCAAAAGTTTTTTTTATATTTTTATCATGGCAAAAAAAGGTATAGTAGTGTTACTAAAAAAAGGCTTACCAAATATCTGAGAACAACTTGTTTGGTTGATTTTCCATATTTTTCAGCAATATTTACCAATGTGGAATCATCAAATGTTGGTGGGGGCGGCGTTATTTTTCTGAACGGTCTTGGCACCATGAAACCAAAGGGTGCATAAGACATGACAGCTATGCCTTGTCTTAAACAATATGCAGCTAATTCAAGTTCTGTGAACGTCGGATTTACCTAAAAATAATTAATTTTCTTTAAGGTAATAATAAGAGAAAATAAACAACTTTCAAATTATAGTAGATATTTGTACTTCAATTTGATTAACCGCTGGTCTTATGTTGCCGTATGTGAGGATTTTGTTAATATATGTACTGTTGAAGTTCGATACACCAATAGAGATAGTTAGTCCCAATTTTTGAGCTTCCTCCATACCTTTCCATAGAGCTAATGTGTCATATGGTATAGCGGTTCCCTAAAAGTATAATTTATTATGTAAATATCTGACTTATTACGTAATCATTTACAAAAAAAGGTTAAGGCCAGTCGTGGCGCAGGGGCACAAAGTGTGACTGTAAAATCGAATGGTTGTGGGTTCGATTCACACTCGAGGAGATAAAATATTTACTTAAATTTGTATTTCCACTTCTTCCCCTTGGTGCCGAGGCAAAGTGCGCTGTTGAGTTCTGCCACTGCCACTGCCACAACACGCAATGCCTCCAAAATTTGGCAGAAAATGGGGAAATGAATGTCTTAACACTAGGTTTCCTCTGCCTACCCTGCTGTGCGCGGGTTGTAACGTGAAGCTGATTTATTTATTTTTAATTTTGTTGAACATGCCACTGAACATACAATTTCTCGTAAATTCTACAGAAAGATGGAAACAGAGTACGTTAACACTAGGTTCCCCCTGCCCGAAAGCTGTGAGAAAAATATTAAAAGTCAAATAACATTTACCAAGCTCACAGGAAAATGAATGAGAAATAAGTCCACATAATCGAGCTGTAATCTTAGCAAGGAACTTCGCAAGGATGGAATGACTCCGTCGGTATCATTTACCCTTAGATCTAACTGAAATATATTTTTTAATACATTTTTATGTGTAACTGTGAAATAGAAATATGAATGTATGATACAACTTGTTATCTTAACATATTTATTACTTATAATTGAAACAAAAACTAAGTTAAACTGTATTTCAAGCCCTTAACATTTTTTGTTTCATTTATAATAATCGTACATAATCATTATAAATGAAACAAAATTTCTAATGGCTACGCTAGTTATTGTTAAAAATATAAAGAAATTGACAAGTAAATATGTATTAGTTTGCATTTACTTTGTTTATTTTATAAATTACAGTGCCACCCTGGCCCAGTGGTAAAGAATCCGTCCACAAACGATGATTGGGAGTTAGTTTCCCACTTGGGAGGGAAGTTATACTCAAAATATTTTAATTTCGGAGAGTTCGGAGAGTTCGGAGAGTTCGGAGAGTGCTGAGAGTGCGGAGAGTTCGGAGAGTTGGGAGAGTTGGGAGAGTTCGGAGAGTTGGGAGAGTTCGGAGAGTTCGGAGAGTGCGGGAGAGTGCGGAGAGTGCGGAGAGTGCGGAGAGTGCGGAGAGTGCGTAGAGTGCGGAGAGTGCGGAGAGTGCGGAGAGTTCGGAGAGTTCGGAGAGTTGGGAGAGTTGGGAGAGTTGGGAGAGTTCGGAGAGTTGGGAGAGTTGGGAGAGTTGGGAGAGTTGGGAGAGTTCGGAGAGTTCGGAGAGTTCGGAGAGTTCGGAGAGTTCGGAGAGTTGGGAGAGTTGGGAGAGTTGGGAGAGTTGGGAGAGTTGGGAGAGTCGGGAGATATCGCAGCGCACGCGATGATAAAATTTTTTAGATCAATTTCTTCACACCTTGGGTTACATTATTGCATTTTTCTTAGGGATCCCTATTTTTTTTTGAAAATGTAATATAGCCTATGTGGGACGGTGAAGATGCAGCTTTCTAATAGCAAAAGAATTTTTGAAATTGGTCCGGTAGTTGTCGTGTGAAAACAATACAAACATACATACATACATACAAAAATACAAATCTTACCTCTTTATAATATTAGTATAGACTAGAGGGCGCGCGCGGCTTCGCCCGCTTATTAGAAGTGAATTCTAAAAAAAACACGAAACACGTGTTTTCGAAACACGTGTTTTCACGAATTTCAAATTTTATAAAAAACGGTACAGATTAAAAAAATTTTCCATACAAACTTTCAACCCCTATTTCATCCCTTTAGGGTTAAAATTTTTCAAATTCCCTTCTTAGTGGATGTCCAGAATATGAAAATAAATATCTGCCCAAATTTCACGTTTCTACCATCAGCGGTTACGGCTCTACGTGCGTCTTACCTCAGTCAGTCAGCACAAGTCCTTTTATATACAGGGTGGAAGTGTCAGCACCACATTAAATGAAACCACAGTTTTAACTACTCTATAAAAGCCTAATATAAATAAAAAAAAAATAATTCCCAAAAATGAAAAAGTTTTTTTTTCAAACAAAATAAATAATAAAATTGTCATTTAAAAAACAAAACGCCATTTATAAGGATGACGCACGCACACATAAACCTATCAAAGGAACACCGCCGCGCACGCCTCATTTCGAAATCGAGTCGTATGTATTGGCGATAAAGTTCAAAGTTGTTTAACCTTTAGTAGTATTTTTGTAGTAGTAAGTGTTTTGTAGTAGTATGTTATTGGGATCTATACGTAATCGCGTCACACGAAATACAGGTATGAATAAAAATCGTGAAATGAAAAAAAATCCTACGTCCAAACTGTTGAGGCATCTTGATTAATTTCTTTAGGTATAGGTTTGAAATATTTTACCCTATATGCTGTTTCCGTAAATGGAGCGCTGCCTCTTCCACCCTGTATATAGATATGTGGAAAAACTGAACTCTCTTAGGAATTAAATATCTAGAGATAATTATGTCTAGTTCTAAACCTAGTTTAATCCATACATAGCAGGATAGGCAGAAGGAACCTGGGAACCCAATGTTAAGAAACTTCGCTCCCATAGAATACACTTCCGTTCCCCACTTTCCGCTGAATTCTATCTTGATATTAGAGCGAGAAAATGAAAAATAAATTACTTAATTTCCTCGAGTGGGAATCGAATCCACAACCAGTCGCGTTTACAATCGCACGCTCGTGCCCCTGGGTAACGACTGGAATCTCTGGTTCAGTAAAATACATTATACTAAAATAATATTGAATAAAAGTGGCAATATCCTATTTATTAAGGTGTTTTCTTCCCAAAACCTGCTGCTTACTTTGTTGACTTGCTTGCTGGTCAGGGCTACCATTTTGTAGTCACCTCTGTAAATCAAAATACAACGTACTAGGATAGCAGATGTAAATAAGAGTAGGTACTTACTCAACAGCAACAAATCAATACTTTCGCAGCTAAAGAAAATACAGCCTGAAGGGATGGTTGTGAATACAAACAAAAATATGCTTTATTACAAATGTGTACAACTTACTTTCATTTAAATTATGAACACATACGACTTTATGATTTGTGGCCGTACGCTGAAAAATATCAACAAGTATCGGCCATTTTCCAATTAATATACTGATTTGTATTTTTATACCGTAAGTTTGTTTGTATTTTTCGAATATATTGACTATATTATTTTTAAAGTCTTTAAAGTGTTATTCCACACTTAAGAAAAAATATACTTATTTTGAAAACATAAAAATTTTAACGTTAAGGCCCGAACCCGCGCCTCCTGGACAGCGACCAGGCGCTCTGACCACGTTCCATACGTTCTTTTGAGAACGGGTTCGAGTCCCACTACGTTCAAATTTTTTTAAGTTTTCTAAATAAGTATATAATTTTTTTTATAATTTAACTTCACGCTGTACCCACATATGGCAGAATATTTATTTTTAAACATTTTTAAAGTGTTATTCCACACTTAGGAAAGAAAAATACATATTTAGAAAACGTATAAAAATTTGAAAATGAAAATATTTGTTAATAAATAATTAATGACACCAGCCGTGGCGCTGGGGCACAAATCAATCAATACCGTTTAAAGAATTTAAAAAGGATAGATCAGCGTTTAAAAAGTTTTGGATAGATAGAACTTTAGAAGAATAATGGTTACTCTTAGGATAAAATTAGTGTTTACGATTTATATTACTATTTAGGGGTAATGGTACAGGGGTTAGTATCAATAATTATGTAATATGTGGGGGGTGAATTTTATATTAGAATTATAAAATTAAAAAAATCAGCTTCACGCTGTATCCCGTACACCGCAGGGTAGGTAGAGGGAACCTAGTGTTAAGACACTCCGTTCCCCACTTTCTGCCGAATTCTGGAGGTATTACGTGTTGAGTGGCAGAACTTAACGCCGCGCTTAGCCTCAACACCAGAGCGAAGAAATGGAAATATAAATTTAAGTAAATATTTCATCTCCTCGAGTGGGGATCGAACACACGACCAGTCGGTTTTTTACGGTCACACTTCGTGACTGCGCCACGACTAGCCTCATTTTGAATTTTTAATTAGAAGTATAAACTTATTACATTTGCTATCGTAGATGAGCAGTCGTTCATGAGAAATTTGAATAATTTGATAGAGCATCAAAGGACAACTGTATGAATACTTTAACAGGGTTTTTAAAGGGTTTACTGGAGAGATTGAGGTGAAAGTACGGGAGAGATTGAGCTATTACACTTATTCTTTTCTTCACTTATAATATCTTTCCATGTCTTAAATTATTTATCCATCTGTTCGGCACCAGAAGGTAGTTCTAGGCGAAGCTCATCGGAATTTGAAACTGAAATCAATATGTCCCCGTCTTTAATTATTGACAAAATAATGCGTGTGCATGTTTTTGCATCCAAGTGTAATTTATAATTTTAATTACATTTATGTTTGCACCCCTTCAAACAAAAATTATTTTATTTATTAATGAAATAATAACTATTTTCACACGAATAGTCGTCCTATTTTAAATTAAGATATGTATGTATTAATATCGATTGAGTAAAAAAAATGCTCTATTTATACTAAAACTTCTGTACGATCCATACAAAACAGTCGTGTTTAGGTATATCACTCTTATTTTATAAAGAAGATAATTTATTATTTTAAACATCATAATTGCTAGTTCAAGTAAATGCAAACGTATTTTAATGCAATATGAAACAGAAACTTTTAATATACACTATAATTAAAGACTAACTGAAACAGTCGATATAGGCGGTCATTATCAATTATTTTTATCCTATATTGCACGGTTCGTAGTTTTACCATTTTCGACATGTAAGCCATACAATTCGATATCAAATAAGTAATATTTCAACTACTCATTTTTAGATATTACATAGAGAACCACAATTTAATAAATTTCTTGCCTGTTCCATCTGTTTTTGAAATCGTATAATTAAAATTTGAATGTTGTAAGATTAGAAATCTTGATAAGAACGTATGGCTTATTGGCGTTTAGACGGTGGTCGTGGGTTCGAGTCTAGCTACGTTCAATTATTTATAGTTTTTTATACTTTTTACGTCTTCTAAAAATATTTTTTATGCTTAGCTTGATATAACACTTGATAACTAAAATTGTGGACATTACGCTTCTTGGCACGATTCATTATTAACTCAACCGAGAAATCAGACGATAACGATCATTGTGAGGATATAAGGTCCGACGTAGAAGATATATTTCTTAATTGATCTCTAATAATAAATTTTGTTTTTAAAAGTAAGTGACTATAAAGTCTTTTTTGAGAAATAAATATCTTTAAACAGAAAAGTTTTTACTGGCTCATTTGAAGTGATCTTTTACACAATTGCAAAACTCAGTTTAAGCCAAATTGAAATAAATAAATAAATCAGCTTCACGCTGTATTCCGCACACTGCAGGGTGCCTACCCTGCAGTGTGCGGGGTGTGAACCCAGTGTTAAGACACTCCGTTCCCCACTTTCTGCCGAATTCTGGAGGCATTGCGTGTTGAGTGACAGAACTTAAGCTTTAAGCCAAATTATTAAATAAAATAATTTAGCAATTTGACAATTTTAGAAAGCTTACTTAATATTTTTTTCATACAAGAGTAATTTAAATATCAAATCAAAAACACTTTATTGCACAAAAAAAAGCTATATTGACCAGTATAGTGCCAACCAAAGGCGGCATCATCGCTATAAGTGATCTCTTACAGGCAACCCTTTATTAAACTTACCTTTTTATATTTAAATATCATCTACCATCAGACAGATTTTAATATTCAAAAGATAATATTTTATTTCATTATATATAAATATATACATTTTGAAAATAGTATACAATTTTTTTAACAATATAAAACTTTAGAAATCGTTGTAGCATTACACCCATACGAATAGTTAAATATATCATCTGCAATTGACATGTCGTCATTTGCGTACACTTTCTCGTTTTTGTTAAATTCATTTATGACGTAAATTTCCTCTTGTGTAAGTCTGAAATCGAAAATGTCTATATTTTCTTCAATATGATCGACGTCAGTAGACTGTGGTATTGGGATTGTACCGCGATCGATCTAAAATAAATAAAATATTTAAATATAGCAATACATTTTCATATAGAATGTCTAAATTTTGTAATACAAAATTTATTATTGTAAAACAAATAATGATGTGGTAATCCACCATCAGAGTGCGAGTTGAAGGCATTAGTCACCACTCTTAAAGAAAGGTGTGAAAATAATGATCTAAGCCTGAATGAGAATAAGACAAAGGTTCTGGACTGGTTCTGAAGAAAGAGATGAAGAAAAGCGCAATGCAAGATCAGTGTAAATGGCAAGATATTAGAACAAGTGAATGAAGTGGTATATTTGGGAAGTATGTTCAGTAGAGATGGCAGATACGGAATGGGTGTGGAAAAGCGTCTTGCTGCCGGTAACAGGATTAACGGAGCATTAGTTGCATTGATGAAACGACGAATCGTCAGCACAGCTGCGCGCTTGGTCGTACCGTACCGTACGTTGGCACCGACGCTGTTGTTATACGACAGCAAAACCTGGGTATTACAGAGGAAAAATGAATGCCGTAGATTCGCAATCCGCTGGTTTGGGCACGGCTAATGAATAAGTGATTAAAGAATGGCAAAAAAGATTTATGATGGATAAGTGAGTGGCAAGAGAAATAGGGGGGATACCTCGGTTGACCTTTGAAAACACAGTATCAAAGGTATTGGAGGAAGGTCACGTAAAAAGCATGAGAACCCCCGGAGGGCATATTTGATGAGGTTGAAGACAGTGGACGAGGCAAAAGAGGTATGTAGAGACCGTAGCGTTTGGCGCTCCGTTCTCTCTGACTACCCCACTAGGGATAAAGCGTGAAGCTAAGTTAAAATATATCTCGATCCCATCAGTACAGTTCCATCAATTAAAATTTTAGTAATAATGAGTACTTGTCAAAATAGATGATTTTTTAGCTTATGAAAGCTAAAAAATCATCTATTTTGACAAGTTAACAGAAAATGTTGTTCTTTTAATTAAATTACTTATCTCAAAAGTTTTTTTTATATTTTTATCATGGCAAAAAAAGGTATAGTAGTGTTACTAAAAAAAGGCTTACCAAATATCTGAGAACAACTTGTTTGGTTGATTTTCCATATTTTTCAGCAATATTTACCAATGTGGAATCATCAAATGTTGGTGGGGGCGGCGTTATTTTTCTGAACGGTCTTGGCACCATGAAACCAAAGGGTGCATAAGACATGACAGCTATGCCTTGTCTTAAACAATATGCAGCTAATTCAAGTTCTGTGAACGTCGGATTTACCTAAAAATAATTAATTTTCTTTAAGGTAATAATAAGAGAAAATAAACAACTTTCAAATTATAGTAGATATTTGTACTTCAATTTGATTAACCGCTGGTCTTATGTTGCCGTATGTGAGGATTTTGTTAATATATGTACTGTTGAAGTTCGATACACCAATAGAGATAGTTAGTCCCAATTTTTGAGCTTCCTCCATACCTTTCCATAGAGCTAATGTGTCATATGGTATAGCGGTTCCCTAAAAGTATAATTTATTATGTAAATATCTGACTTATTACGTAATCATTTACAAAAAAAGGTTAAGGCCAGTCGTGGCGCAGGGGCACAAAGTGTGACTGTAAAATCGAATGGTTGTGGGTTCGATTCACACTCGGGGAGATAAAATATTTACTTAAATTTGTATTTCCACTTCTTCCCCTTGGTGCCGAGGCAAAGTGCGCTGTTGAGTTCTGCCACTGCCACTGCCACAACACGCAATGCCTCCAAAATTTGGCAGAAAATGGGGAAATGAATGTCTTAACACTAGGTTTCCTCTGCCTACCCTGCTGTGCGCGGGTTGTAACGTGAAGCTGATTTATTTATTTTTAATTTTGTTGAACATGCCACTGAACATACAATTTCTCGTAAATTCTACAGAAAGATGGAAACAGAGTACGTTAACACTAGGTTCCCCCTGCCCGAAAGCTGTGAGAAAAATATTAAAAGTCAAATAACATTTACCAAGCTCACAGGAAAATGAATGAGAAATAAGTCCACATAATCGAGCTGTAATCTTAGCAAGGAACTTCGCAAGGATGGAATGACTCCGTCGGTATCATTTACCCTTAGATCTAACTGAAATATATTTTTTAATACATTTTTATGTGTAACTGTGAAATAGAAATATGAATGTATGATACAACTTGTTATCTTAACATATTTATTACTTATAATTGAAACAAAAACTAAGTTAAACTGTATTTCAAGCCCTTAACATTTTTTGTTTCATTTATAATAATCGTACATAATCATTATAAATGAAACAAAATTTCTAATGGCTACGCTAGTTATTGTTAAAAATATAAAGAAATTGACAAGTAAATATGTATTAGTTTGCATTTACTTTGTTTATTTTATAAAATTACAGTGCCACCCTGGCCCAGTGGTAAAGAATCCGTCCACAAACGATGATTGGGAGTTAGTTTCCCACTTGGGAGGGAAGTTATACTCAAAATATTTTAATTTCCCCTGGTCCAACGGAGTAAGCAAAAGCGAAAAGAAAGGATAAAATATAATAAAGGGTAAAATATAATCTAAGCACCAGGTTCTCTCTGCTTACTTTGTTAAATGCAAAAAAAAGCAAAAATAGCGTAATGTTTGATAAAATATACAGCAAAAGTAAAAAAATATAATGTAGTATCTGAATGTCTATATTTTTATGAATGTCTATGTTTTTTTTTATTTACTTCTGATATAATTTTATCAGATTTATTAAAAAAAACTATATTTTACCTTAGTTGTGATAAACAACTCTTCTCTAACCACAATACCGCGACTTGTGACATCGATTATGGCATTACCAATGTCATCTTCGTCATAATAAAGTGGTGCTGTGTCAATATGTCTATATCCAGCCTCTATAGCGGTAACAACCGCTTGCTGTATATCACCTGAATTTCTTATGGCCCGATACTGTATACGAAGAAACAGATGTAAATATCAATTAAAAAATTCTTTGGATTTTGTTTGAACAATACTTTTTTTAGAAAAAGTTCAATAAACGTTATTAGATTTGAACCGGCGCCTCTTGCAAATCAACTGCTCTGACCACTTAGTCATATATTCTGATTAAGCTACGTTGAAATTCTTATATAGAATTATTATTATTTTTTATTAGCCGCCAGGATCATATTTTTATACTTTTTCTTATTTATGTGGAATAACATCTTAAAAACCATAAATATATTTAGGGTTCCGTATCTCAAAAAAAAGGAACCCTTATAAGATGACTTTGTTGTCCGTCTGTCTGTATAACTGTCCGTCTGTCAAAATCGAAGTGAAATGAAATTAATATGAAACATTCAAATCTACGGTTCCTTGTAGCGCAGAAAAAATACCTACACTCAAGTGTACTGTGAGTTACGTACGAAATGTGTAATCAGTACTGCAATAAATGTTCTATGGAATAGACGTGTGTTTGCTGTCATTAGCCCTCACTTCACAAATTTGGCATTAAAAGAGAACTTACAATATTAACATTGGAAAAATTTAATTTTTTTGTGTCATAGAAAAAAAGACTACTATTTATAGATCATTCCATGCAAATGCCCCATGCCCGCAAACTTGAGTTTGTCAAACTTATAAATCACGTTCCCGTCGACCTACAATACCGAAAATTTTACAGAACTCCCAGTGGGCAAGAACTACTCGCTCTTGACATCAATGAGCTCACAATCAATCAAAATATCAATTTAAAAAAGGTAAAATAAAAAAAAGGTAAAGATAAGACCAATAGATTTTCTTTTGTAACGTAACTATCATACTAACCGGAGTAAAAGTGCCCAAAGCAACAATAGGTATTATGTTGCCATCATTTAGAATGCTGTATTCAGGATATCTTTCGTATGAATAACTCTCCGATATTATCGTTTCATAATTTTGCTATAAAAAATATAATAAAGACGGTAATGTTTTTCTTATTATTATAGATAAATATCTACACATTACACATTTTAAATAAAACTATTTAACTATTTAATCGCGTATATCGATTCTCTTTGTTTGACAGCGATGTATGGTAAACTATTTATAAAAATTTTGAATTCACCCCACCCACCACATCAGAGGTCAAGATACAATCAGAATCAGTGCGAGAATCCAGGGAAGTACGCGAGGTAATGAAGAAATCGTTGGTGGTAGTTGATATAGTAATTATATCATCAGACAGACGGATGCCACCTCAGTCATCAGTCTTCCCATGAGCACCAACTACTGCAAAATGCTCGAAACGACGTTTCAAAAATGTATATTTTTGAAAACCGTCCGGTTCCGGACAATCCGGTTAAATAGTTTCATTTAAAATATATATAATATTATTCCCGCAAACTTAAGTAATTTTAATAGACTAAAAAAAACTATAAAATAATAAAAATAAACCAAAAAATTCAGTCACTTACAGCCAGTACAACAACAAAACTGATAAATAGAAAAAATAATATCATTTTAAAAATAATTGTGAAAATAAAAAAATTATACAAATCTTAATAAAAAATACAAATCCTCAATCTATCTATATTTCGCAATATGATTATAAGTATCGATTGTCCATGTGTGACAAACGTAACTGAATTCTTAATACTCCATACAAATTATTACCGGTAATCGTAAAACATTACGATCAATATAACTTACACGATTTAACATAAATATTTACGGTATCTAATATAATGGATATTAATTAGCCACGACTAATTCCAATTAAATAAAACTGACACTAACATTGTTTTTGGACTTTATTTGCTTCGATTCTTAAATTACTCTCTAAAAAACAAGGTAATGAAATTATTATTTTTATATAATATAGCTGAATATATACCGCATATAGCTGAATAGGCAGTGTTAAGATAGTAGATAGTGTTAAGATACTCCGTTCCCCACTATCAACCGAATTTTGGAAACATTGCGTGGTGAGTGGTGAGCGAAGAAATAAAAATGTTATTAAATGCGCCACGACGGCCTTAATAACGGATATAAGAATATATATTTAACATAAAATTAAACAGTATTAAGAAAATGAAGGCTACCCAAACATATAGGTCCCAGATCCCAGTGCATAATTCTGCAGGTATTTGATTTTTTAATGAAACCTATTTTTAAGAATGATGCATGATAGTAGAATATATTACACCAGAATTCCCTTCGGCACCAGAATCGTGCCGCAATCATCTTTATATAAATTTACGTTAATGCGTTTTTGCTCAAAAATTGCACTCATATATTTTTTATATGAATCCAATACTATTTGAAAGAAAATCGCATAAGGAATTATTAATTAATGTTGATAATCTGCACTCATGTGTTTTTTTAGTTAAATACATATCAAATTAAAGCTTATTTTTTTCTAAACACTATAACACATAGTTGCCTGGAAAATAACTGCCGCAAGCAGAGGTTGCCATCATTTGAAATATTTTATTCTAGTTGCGGTGGACTATGAGAATAGATGATGAAATTCAGGCTTTGCCTTATGTTTTAAAGAAAAATATCATGTAATAGACGTCAATCTTATAATCAATGTTTATTCTAACTGTCAATCTGATAAATGATGATTTTAAACATATTAAGTACATAAAGAAAAGTATGCAAAAATGAAATTATCCGTGTTTTTAGTGAAATAATGAAATCATTATATGGAATCTGTGCTGAATCTCTTTTCTAAATACTAATATTCATTTGAATTATCATTTTAAAACTATTAAATAATTTATTCAATAAATATGCACAAATATCAATCTTCTAAGACATTAATTACATTATGGCTATAATATTGAATAGTGAAAAAATTGCGGCTATATGTTGTGTACTTTTTACTGTAGATAAATATTAAAATATTTGTGTGCGACATGTTTTTTGTGCGACAAGAGCGAAAAAGTAATTGAATTTAACGTGAATCACATCAAAAGTGTACACTTATGATATTATTTCA
The DNA here is from genome assembly GCA_021202915.1 of Heliconius himera. Taxonomy (NCBI): domain Eukaryota; kingdom Metazoa; phylum Arthropoda; class Insecta; order Lepidoptera; family Nymphalidae; genus Heliconius; species Heliconius himera. Next base: position 70,253 of record JAJHJA010000374.1, on the reverse strand, counting down.
GCCAAAAATGAAGAATAAATACAGTGACATTAACTTAAATAGTAAAACGGACAAAATACACGGTTATTACTTACAATTTTACAAAACGATAAAATAAAACAAATAGAGGCCAGTCGTGGCGCAGTGGCACGAGGTGTGACTGTAAAAATCGACTGGTTGTGCGTTCAATCCCCACTCGAGGAGATGAAATATTTACTTAAATTTATATTTCCATTTCTTCGCTCTGATAAAATAAAAAAAAAATCAGCTTCACGTTATATTCCGCATACAGCAGGGTAGGCAGAGGGAGCCTAGGGCTAAGGCTCTCCGTTCCCCACTTTCTGCCGAATTCTGGAGGCATTGCGTGTTGAGTGGCAGAACTCAACGCCGCGCTTTGCCTCGACACCAGCATGTATGCAGCTCCAGTGCGGTAAATGTTGGATTAACCTAAAAAAACTATGTATAAAGTATGCAACTGATTTATTAACGAGATATTTATGCATTTTTTTAAAAAATAATTTTATATTCTACATTTGATAAACTTTAAAAATGTAAAAAATATGTTACTTAAGTTTCGCTTATAAAAACGTTAAAAACCCGTAACTAAAACAAAATGTTATATATGCACATAATAATTTGTTAACGTATTATTAATACTATTAGCACATGTTATAAAACCTCAATCTTATTAACAGATGATCGAACATGACCGTAAGTCAACATTTTAATAATATGTGAACTATTCCGAGGCCGGTCGTGGCGCAGCGGCACGAGTGTGACTGCAAAACCGACTGGTTGTGGGTTCGATCCCCACTCGAGGAGATGAAATATTTACTTAAATTTATATTTCCATTTCTTCGCTCTGGTGTCGAGGTTAAGCGCGGCGTTGAGTTCTGCCACTCAACACGCAATGCCTCCAGAATTCGGCAGAAAGTGGGGAATGGAGTGTCTTAACACTAGGTTCCCTCTGCCTACCCTGCTGTGTGCGGGATACAGCGTGAAGCTAATTTATTTTTATTTTATGTGAACTATTGAAATTGGAGACACCGATAGACACAGATAAGCCAATTTTGACTTTTGATCTTCGTACATACCTCTCCATAAAGCTAAAATATCATATTCTTCATTAATTTCCTAAAAAATATATCAGTTTATATTTTTTCATTATATATTATATACATAATAAAATATAACCTTTATGTATAAGTTAGTTGTATTATTTCAAGAAATAGGCAATTTTTCCCGCATATAGCAGTGTTGGGTTAAGAAAGACAGAATGCCTAGAGTCAAGATATTACGTGTTGAGTGGCGGAAACGTCGTCTTTTTGCCAGAGCGAGAAACAACCGAGGCATTTATAGTAAGACGGTAAGCCGCCGCGAAATAATTATTTAAACACATTAATAAAGTACTAGTCGCTTGGCTTCGCCCACTTAAACTATGCGAATATTTATTTTATATTACTTAAATGTGTTTAGAGAAAATTGATTAATAATTTATACAATAAAAACAAACGAAACATACACACTGGGGTTCCAGACTAATCATAACGAAGAGCCGACAGCTGAAGATTCGAATAACTTTAAAACGATCTCCACTAGTAAACCAACAAACTGGCCTACTGATCAAAAGAGAAAAACCTGATTTCTTTAAAGCAAATGGACTATCAAAATAACACCTTAATGTTCAAGCCGAATAAGACAACGCCTGTCAGATTATGCAAGCAATAATTTACACATCACATAAGCAGGGGCAACACCTTATCATTGCGCTTTGAGACTCGGACCTAGCAACGTCAACTTTTATTATATGATTTATTTTCTATTAATGAATGTAAAACGTGAAGTAAATCGATTATTCAAGAGTTTTGGGTCTCATTTTCCCATCATTCATCATTAATCTTATCTAATCGAATCTTGTCTTGACAGTAGTTCTGATCATACCCCAGTACTTCTAATAATAAGTAATAATGTAATATTTTATAACCAGCCAGAAACAATTTACAGACAATTTACTAACTGGCTAGGTTTTACGAAACTGTTGGAGGAGAACATACAACTACAGGTATCTTTAAGAACACCTGCAGATATCGAAGAAGCCTCAAAATATATTACCAATCTGATACAAAACACGTATACTGGAGAAATGTTCTAATGAGAAACAAAATAATTTCAGCCAGTAAGCTTCAATTCGAAATTAAACAAAAAGTCCGAAAAAAAAGAAGAAAGCGAAGAATTTGACATCAAACTAGTCGTAAACTGCAAAATAAGTTACAAAATCTAACTGCTACATCTTCCACGGAATACTCGCTGTGGAAATTCACCTAAAGCCTCGGTATACAGCCACAAATTAAACCGGCCCTGAGAAATGGCAGTAGAGGTTAAGAAAAAATAAAGGTTTGGCTAAGATGGGCAAGGAAAAAGCAAACATCTTCGCGAAATATCTTGCGAAAGTTTTTAATTCAATCGATAGTGGTTTTCCAAAACACAAGCAAGAGGTTAATGATCAAATACAACAAGAACTCCAATTATCTCCACCATGGAAACCAGTAACTATAAAGGAACTAGCAAGACACATACGAGGCTTAAAAAGCAAAAAAGCATCAGGCTTCTATCTCCTTACCATATAAATTCTACCACAACTTCCTAAAAAGGTACTAACTAGTATTTATTACTGCGCTCTTTAATAGGAGTTTCTAGGAGTGCAATATTTTCTACGTATATCTTCTAGTCTTTTGTCGATGAAGTAGAGAACGACGCATTATTTAACATTTAATTTTTCTCTCATTCTACATTTATGTTTTATACACATTTACATTTATGTTCTACATTTATAAAATTACTATTTATCATGAATACTTTATTATTTTTTAAATCACTTTATTTTCCTAAGCTCTTTGATCTAGCTTTCATATTTTACTTTTTTTTATAGTAATTATCAATAATTATCAGTTTTCACATTTTTTCCTGTTTATATGTATAGGCACCTTGCTAACAGATATCAAGTTAATATAGGTTTGAAAGATTACGTAGAAGTAGCTTAAGTTTTTGATAAGTGATAGATTTGATAAGTGATAAGAATTAGACACAAAAATGCCGATTTTTAAACCTTAATATATCAATAACCCTTTGACTTATATTGTTGAAATTTTATGTACATCCTAAACTAGGGGATTATAACAAATACGCCTCATTTCAAAGGTGTACACTAATTGGTTTACGACTTATAAAGGGCTCGAAAATAGCTTAAATGGTTCGTGTAAAATATACGTTGCACGTTTCCAGTATTTTAACCTGGCTGAACACGCCAGCGCGTGTCTTTATCTACAGTTTTACTTTGCATGGAACTAAAACTGTTTTTTTAATATATGCATTAATGAATATACATATATACGGTATCTAGTACGGTATAGTACAACATAAAATAAAAAATATATAAACGATACTAAAAACCTATGTTAAAAACCATTTATCTAAATATCACAATATAAATTTTGATAGATCTTTGTAATACTACATCCGAAACAGTACATGAAAATATCATTAACATCGGGTAAATCGTTCTTGTCGTAGACTTGTATATTTTGATTAAATTCGTTGATCTGGTAAACTTCCTCTTTACTCAGACGAAAATCAAACAGTTGAATATTCTCTATAATGTGATCCTTATTAGTGGAATGTGGAATTGGTAGAGTGCCGCGATCGATCTAGAACAAATGGAGTAAATATTTTTAACATTTTTTGAGGTGTTATTCCGCACTTAGGACAGAAAAATCCTTTACAAAACGTATAAAAATTTGAAGCGCTCGGACGGTTTCCATAAGGTGCGGGTTCAGATCCTGCTGCGTTCAAATTTTTATTCGTTTTCTAAAAAGTATTTTTAAATGGAGTAAAATGATGTAGAGAAAAAATATATTTTATTTATTTATTTTTCTTTTTTTTTTACTTCGCTTCACGTTGTATTCCACATGCGGCAAGCCGAGAGAACCTAGATTCAAAACACTCCGTTCTCCACCTTTGTCTACACCAACACCTCACTTTATTAGGACGACGTTATTAATTAACTCATTACATGAAATGGAAATCGAACCTACAAACATCGCTTTCACGATGTTTGAAACAATTTTTAGACACTGCCCCGCTGCGCCGCGAGGACCTCGTATGAAATGTTAGTTTGTTTAAAATTTAAAAGTTACCAAATATCGTAATGCAACTTGTTTCGTTGACTTCCCATATTTCTTAGCGAAGCGGACCAATGTCGGATCCTCAAAGGTTGGTGGGGGAAGTGTAATTTTCCTAAATGGCCTGGGCACCATAAAGCCATAAGGCCCATACGACATCACCGCTATGCCTTGTCTTAAGCAGTAAGCAGTCAGTTCTAGTTCAGCAAATGTTAGATTAACCTTAAAAATAAAATGTCCAAAATATGGAATTTAAGTTTTAACTTTAAATAACTATAGCTAATACAAATTCAAAAAATTAGTTTCACGCTGTACTCCGCGTACAGCAGGGTAGGCATAGGGAAGTGTTAAGACACTCCAGTCCCTACTTTCCACCAAATTTCCAGAATTGCATGTTGAGTGGCAGAACTCAACGCCACGCTTTTCCTCGACATCAGAGCGAACTAAATTAAATCGCTGTATTCGCACATAGCAGAATAGGCAGATAACCAAATGTTAAGACTCCCCGTTTTCTACTTTCTGCCCAATTCTAAAGCATTGCATGTTGAGTGACAGAACTCAACGCCGCGTTTTGTCTCGACACCAGAGCGAAAAAATGAAAATATAAATTTAATAAATATTTCTTTTTCTCGAGTGGGGATCGAACCCACAACCATTCGTGTTTACAGATACACTTTATGCCCCTGCGCCACGACTGGCCTCAATGTTTTAAAAGCCTTGTGTAATACTAGCATATATTATAAAACCTCAATCTCATTAACAGCTGGTCGAACATTGCCGTGAGATAGAACTTTATTAATATGTGAACTATTGAAGTTGGAGACACCGATAGACACAGCTAAGCCCATCTTTTGAGCTTTTTCCATACCTCTCCATAACGCTAAGATGTCATATTCTTCATTATTTTCCTAAAAATTTTGTTAATTTAGTCGTTTTTTTTATTGCATAATGTTTTATTCACGCTGTATCCTGTATACAGCAAAGTAGGCAGATGGAACCTATACCCCTGTAAGTGGAGGACGTTAACGCCACGCTTTGTCTTCTTACCAAAGGGAAAATAAAAATACTATTCCTCTCGAGAGGGAACCGCGACACTTGTAGGTTTCCCTCCCTATACTGTATATCGCTGCGAAACCAACAGTTAGTTAAAAATAGTATAAATAATATTTATAAGGCAATATACTTATTAATAAAACAAATATTTATCAATCGACAGTTAAACAATGTATAAAGTGAAATCATTACCAAACTCTTCGACAAATGTACAAGATATAAATCCACATATTTCAACTGCAAGTTGTCCAGACAAGTTTGTAGTGATTGAATTACACCATCCGTAGTATTCACTCTTAGGTCTAGCTGAAAAATTAAATATATATATTTTTTATATATATGTTTTATCAGCTTCACGCTGTAACCCGCACACAGCAGGGTAGGCAGTGAAGACGTAGTGTTAAGAAACTCCATTTGGAAACATTTCGTGTTGAGTGGCGGAATTCACCACCGTGCTTTTGCTTCGACACCAGAACGAAGAAATTAAAACATAAATGTAAATAAATATTTCATTTCCTCGAGTGGGGATAGAACCCACAACCCTCAAAGTTAGAGACACTCACTTAATACAGGGTGGAAGTGTGAGCGCTACTTTTACGGGAACAGCATATAGGGTAAAATATTTTAAACCCATACCTAAAGAAATTAATCAAGATACCTGAACAGTTTATACGTAGGATTTTTTTTCATTTCACGATGTTTATCCATACCTGCAGTTACGCATAGATACCAATAACGTAAACACATACTACCACAAAAATACTACTGAAGGTTAATCAACTTTGAACTTTGCCGCCAATACCTACGACTCGATTTTGGAATGAGGCGTATTCGGCGGTTTCCCTTTGATAGGTTTATGTGTGCGTGCGTCGTTCTAGACAAATGGCGTTTTATATTACAACAATAATTTTATTATTTATTTTGTTTGAAAAAAAAACTTTTTCATTTTTGGAAAAAGAAAATAAATGTATTAGGCTTTTATAGAGTAGTTTAAACTGTGGTTTCATTTAAAGTGGTGTTGACTTCCAACCTGTATATACATTTTTTTACTTTCACAAATTTTCTGGTCTTTATAAATAGCGAAATTTTGTAAAAGTAATATATGTTTTAATAAAGGATAATTCCTATCGTAAAACGAATTTTTCACTCATATACATGCGCGTAGCAGGATTGATGAAGGGAACCTAGCGTTAAGACATTCCATTCCCAACTTTCCGCCCAATTTTCGAAAAGTTGCGTGGCGATTATAGCCTCATGCGCCATTAGATCCTCATGAAAGCCATCAACACTGTGTATTTAGTAATAGTTTATATTACGAGTAAGTTATCATCATCAGCCTGTCCTAGTCCACTGCTGGACATAGGCCTCTCCAATGGCACGCCACTGAGCTTTATCTTGAGCTCTTCGAGTCCAGCTGTTGCCAGTCACTTTGCGAATATCGTCAGCCCATCTAGATGGAGGACGTCCCACATTGTGACGTGCCACAGTTGTGGCGCAGGGGCCCCAAGTGGGACTGTAAATGGTTGTGGGTTCGATTCCCACTCAAGTAAGTGAAATATTTATCTAAATCGAGACAAAGCGCGGCGTTGAGTTTCGCCCCTCAACACTCAATACCTCCAGAATTCGGCGGAAAGTGGAGCACGTGGTGTCTTATTATTAGGTTCCGCCTGCCCTGCTATGTGCGGGATACAACGTGAAGCTGATTTATTTATTTATTTTATTTAAAAATGTATTTTGTCACCAAATTACTTTTGTAGTTATAAAAAGTTCCTCTCTTGTAACAATACCGCGGTCGGTCACGTTAACTATAGCATTCCGGATGTCGTCATCCACGTTGTATATGGGGGCGGTCTCTATATGTCGGTAGCCAGCTTCAATTGCTGCTATTATAGATTCTTGGATGGCACCAGACCTTCGTAAGGTGTTGTTCTGACAGAATTTCAAATAAAAAATAAATTAATGTCGCCGTTTTTGTTACATATATTTTTAGTTACGTATATCATAATAGAGACTGAAATAAACACGAGAGAATGAAATATTTAATATTTTCATTTCCTCGCTCTGGTGACGAGGGAAAGTGCGATGTTGAGTTCCGCCAATCAACACACAATGACTCTAGGTTCCCAGGTTCCCTCTGCCTTACCGCTGTACGGGAACTAAAAAAGACAGAGACAGTAGTTACGCAGTGGAACAGCTTCTGATTCTTGATGATTTTTTTTTTCATTTTTAGCCTTTAATAGATAAAGTGTGCTGTTAAATTCAACCACTTAATATGCAATATCAAGAACTTTATAAATATGACTTACTGCTGTTAACGTTCCATAAGAGACAATCGGTATCATATTGCCATCATTAAGCCTTTTGTACTCTGGATATCTTATACTAAAATTGTCTGTTTGAGATATTATAGTAACGGTGTCCTGCATAAATAACATAATTTGAAAATATATGGTTGTAGCATGTAAAATGTGAAGAAAGCAAATATATTTTAACTTACTGTCAATATTGTTGAAACAGAAATGCTGAATAATAGTAAAAAATATATCATTTTGAATACACACTTACCACTTTTAGTGGTTAACCAGTTACAATATATATAACGTAAAATTAAAAATACGCCAAATCATAAATCGTGCGGATTTTGTATAATAAATGATAACATTTTTATTCATTTTTAATGCGAAATTAACACTATGAGCTATGCATTTTTACCTGTGTATTTTACAAATAGTCAAATTAAATAGAATTTAAATTTGAATTTGAATTTTGAATTTGCTTAACCCTAAAATAAATAAGATTTTGCAAAAAAAAATATTTTGCCAAAATATGAGGGCAGTCGTGGCCTGTAACTGTAAATGCGACATGCGATGAATGAATTAAATTTACAATTCTCTGGTGTCGAGGCAAAGCGCGGCGTTGAATTCCGCCAGTCAACACACAATGCCTCCAGCGTTTGGCCGAAAGTGGGGAACGGAGTGTCTTAACATTAGGTTCCCTCTGTCTACCCTGCTGCGTGCGGGAGACGGCGTGATGCTTATTTAATTACAATTTTTTTATTATTATTTTTTAAAAAATATGATTTAATCACACTATCCGTAGTGTTCACTCTCTTTACTGTCTGTTGTATAGTGTATAAGCTGTGAACAAAGTTATGAAAGATAGAAAAATTATGTTGTTTATCTTATATGGCATATTTATATCCATTAATAAAATTGGTCAAAACTCTGTTTCATCGAATGAAGTTTAATATGCTTCCAATGTATTTTACTTTGATAAAAATTCGCCTTTGTCGATACCAAACTCTGGAACATACTTTAGGAAATCTAAGAAAATCACCAGATTTAAAAATTACATATTTTTTAGATTTTAGTATTAAAGGTAGGTACTACTTTAATTTATTTTCAATGTGAGAAAATATTAAATACCTGGTTAGGTCCTTCCACATTGGTTGCAAAATTTTATGAATATTTTTATGCCTCTAATAGCACGATTATCGAATTAAACATAATTGCATACTAATACTATGTTTATTATATATATTTGCCACTTTTTCCTATTATTATTTTTTTTAAATACAAGGTTGGGTCACCTGATAGTAAAAAATCACCACCGTCCAAGACACTAGGAGAGCTACTCAGGTGCATCACCAGCAGTTAAGGCGGTGGCAGACGCACATTTTAGATGACTAAGAATGAGCTTTAAGCAGATTTTCCCTATGCAGAATTTGGCCGGAAGTGGGGAATAGAAATGTCTTAATAGGCACGCAGTGTAGTTTAACTTAACACAGGTTCCCAGGTTCTTTCTGCCTACCCCATTTTGTGCGGTAACTTTTAACATATGTCGTAAAAAGTACAAAAATCACAATGCATAATATAAGCAAATTATTCAAAAGATAATTTAATATTTTATCATAAATTTATTACAAATTTTTCATATCTTACTATTATAATAAAATTATTGTAAAATTTCATATAAATATGTAAAAATTATTGATCCCAAAATGGATAATTAGGAAAATCCTTCCAGGAGTCTATTTCGATCACGCGAATGTTTCTATTAAAGTTACTAATAGAGTTTACTTCAGATTCAGTCAGGTTGAAGTCAAATAAATCGATGTTCTGGGCTATTCTCTTCTTATTCGTCGATTTGGGTATTGGGGTAAGGCCACGTTCAATCTGAAATGTAATAATAGTCTCGTATATAGAGGCAAAAAGTGCTTGAAAATTTTCATTTGAAAATTATAAAAGTGTTTACATTTTGACGTACTGGTGAATCGTAGTAATAATTGACTTATAATCTTATTATATATTGATCGACTGGTCATGCAAGAATTATATTCAAAAACAATCAATCAAGACAAGCGTGAATCGGGCTCGTCCACCGAGGGTTCCGTACAAAAATTGTAAGGCTTGAGCATTTTCTCAACTTCGGAATTAGCTTAGCCCGAGTCCTTTCATCTGTTACCTCACTTGAACTTGCGGCTTTAATACATAATTTTGCCCACCCTTAAAGATTATTAGTTTATTGGATTTAACCAAAATGTATAGTTTTCACATTTTTTCCTTAACTAGTACTACCTGTAGATGCTAGCTACCAAATTTCATAATTCTAGGTCAACCGGAAGTATCCTATGAATTTTAATTTCCTTGATAGTGTCGAAATAAGCGTTTTTGCCTTATAAATGGCCATATCTTTTTTTCTAAATAAATGTAAAAATAAATATATTTTTTAGGAAATCATGGGGCTGTATATCGATTTATATGGTTTAAATTTTAACTTGATATCTCTAAGCGTTCCTGAAATAAAGGCTCTTGACAGACAGACAGACAGACGCAGGACGGAATAATTAAAATATAAACTCTTTTATTTAACTCGTTTGGAGAGACATCTGTACTCTAAAAATATACTGTTTTATTACATTTGCATCTAAATGTACAGCAGAATATGCTAACCAAAAGCCAACTAAACAGTGACAGCAAGTTATTGCTTATTATTTATTTTGTTGTTTTAGCTTCACCCTCTATCTCGCACAAAGCAGAGTAGGCAGAGGGAACCTGGGAAATTAGTGTTAAGACACTCTTTTCCTATTAAGACACTTTTCACTCCCCACTTTCTGCCAAATTCTGGAGATATTCCGTGCTGAGTTCCTTGAGGGACTCAACGCCGCGTTTTGCCTTGTTACCAAAACGTGGAAATTTAAATATTAAATCTTTAATTTCCACGAGTTGACATCGTAACCTGTAGCCCTTATACCCTTATACCCTTGCGCCTCGACTGGCTACCATTATTACATTTTGTCTGAAAAAAAAAACGTAAACAAATATATAAACCATTTTAACATACCAAGTATCTTAAAACTATTTGACTTGTAGTTTTCTTATACTTGTTCGCCATTTCCACGAGTAAGGGGTCGTCAATGCGAGGTGGGGGAGCGTTAGGGTTGTTACGTGATACTAGGAACCCGAATGGACTGTACGCCATTACTGCTATACCTAAATTTTGACAATGCTTTACTAAAGGTTCTTGAGTCAACGTTGGATTCACCTGAAAAGGATTTTATGGTCAGTACATAAATAACATTTTTAGGAAACACGTATAATTAATTAAGCCGAATAAAAAAAATTCGCCCACTAATGTTTCGTAACAGAAGTATATAAAATAAATTATTTATTATGTATTACTTATAAAAAATCCCAAATTTGTGTTTTCGGGCATATGAACTCAGTTTGTACAATAAAAAACTATAAACATACACATATATTTTCTATAAGAGCTCAGTTGTTACCATTTGAGGCAAAAAAACTCTAAAAAATGATTCTTTATCTCTTATGTGCTAACTTGTTTATATTGTTAAAAACTACAATTAAACGTTATTCAACAAATTACACAATCTTACCTCAAATTCATTGACAACGGGCCAATGTTTGCAATTGGCGACCAATCTGTCGATTTGTGATATATTAAAATTGGACACCCCGATTGACTTGGTCAAACCTAATTCTTTAGCTTCCTCCATTCCTTTCCAAGTTTCCAAGTAATCAACATCATCTGGACTTCCATCAGCCTAAAATGTAATGCCTATATAATTTCAGACCTAAGCTTGTGATATTATAAAACAAATGTCTGAAAGCTATTTAAGCTGTAAGATATTTAGTACTTTCATTTCTTCGCTCCGGTGTCGAGCCAAAGTGCGGCGTTGAGTTCCGCCACTCAACACACAAAGCTTCCAGAATTTGGCGGTAAATGGGAAACGGAGTGTCTTAACACTAGATTCCTTCAGCCCACTCTGCTATGTACGTGAAACAGCGTGAAGCCAAAATAAAACACCTGTAAGCTTACGTACCTTTTCCGCGATAGGGAAATGAATTAGGTAAAGATCAACGTATTCCAAACCAAGATTTTTTAGAGACTCTTTAAGGGCGGGCACTACTTGCTCCTTGCGATGTTTGTCATTCCATAACTGAAATAAATTTAATTTGTACAAATTTAAAAAAAATTCTAACCATGCCCCATAAATTTGTAGCATTCAAATTATTTTATTTTATTATTTCTTATTCTTTAAAAGTTATTTCTTAATTACTATGATTTGTAGTCGTAAGACAATATGATTTAATCATTTCCATTTCATTTCTAGGCCGTGGTGACACAGTGACACAAGCGTGTAACTGTTAGCGCGATGGTCGTGTGTTCGATTTTTACTCGGGGGAATTAGTTATTTAATATTTTTAATTTCCCCGCTCTGGTAACCAGATAAAAACGGCCAACAGTTCCACCACTCAACACGCAATGCCACAAAAATTCTACGGAAATTGGGGAGTGTTTCAATACTAGATTCCCTCCACCTACCCTGCTGTCTATGTGAAGTAAAAAAAATAAAAATAAAAAATAATTTCCTTTACCTACAATTCACATCTCTAAGAAACCTTTATATAATCTTTATTCAAAATAAACAAACCTAGACTTACCTTAGTGGTGATAAATAATTCTTCCCTGGTGACCAGCTTGTTGGCTATAGCGTTAGCAATAGCTTGCCCGACCTGAGGTTCGTCAAAATATATGGCTGCGGTGTCTATGTGCCTGTATCCAGCTTCTATCGCCCAGTACACTGCATGGCGAACCTCATCTATAGGTGCTGACTGAAATACGAAAAAATATATATTACATTTGAAAACTATCAAGATTTAATAAGCAAAAGTGAGTTGTAAGAGAGGGGAAGGCCTTGGTGGACCTCCGAAATCATAGTATAATATAAGATAGAATAGACTATAGGAAGGTCACGTAAAAAACATGAGGACGTCCCAAACGGTACGTAAGAACAGGTTGATAATAGTAGACGAGGCGGACGAGGTAAGCAGAGATCGTAGCATTCTCCCTCACTTTCCTGATAGGTGGATAGAGATTGAAATAGACCTTTCTGTATGATAGAAGAAAGAAAGAAGATCTGTTATAAGTATTTTTCATATTGTCTTTTTTATAATAGTACATTGTATCTGTTTTATTACTTTTAGCGACGCACTTACAAACGTCAATTAGTGTAAACTAACATTAAAATAATGTAAAAGTATTTATACTTATAAAATACAAGTAAACACCTATACTAAAACTTATTCTAAATAATTATTTGCCCAATGTAAAAAGCGTTGGTTATACATATTTGTCACCATTAAATTTTTTTCCACTTCTATTTCAATTTTGAAGTTTTCAACTTTTCCTATTCTATAACGTGATGCAGATAACGGCATATGAAGTATTAAATTATTCCAGGCGGCATTGTCTCGCCAACCGCAAAGTACCAGCTAGTGAATGCAAAATATATTAAATAACTATTTTGCGAAAAATATAGCAATTTTTTTTTTTTCTACTATGTACTTAACAAACTATAGATGAAGATCGAAGCCACAACCGTCGCTTTACAGCCTTGAGGCTGTGCTTTGTGCCCCTACGCCACGACGGCTTTATACCTAATAAGTTTATGTAAGTAAGCAATACGTTAGCAACTTAACTTGATTATTTGAACTTCGCTTATCTCTGAGGCTTTTATAGTAAGTTTGGGGTCAACGCCACTAAAACTTGTTTAGCCGCCGTTGGGTATTTACTAGTTACACAGGCACTGTCTATAGAGCTATTTAAATTACGTAATGAGCTAAAAATATTATATTAGATTTTTTTTTTATTTTTGTTTGGTTTTAGAGGCAATCTATTTTCTTGAAAATAATGATATTCCAATAGTATGGTATTATTATCTCCTATATACAATTAACGTTTGTTTGAAGCCATCGTGGCTCAGTCGTCGTCGGCACAAGTGTGTGACTGTAACGCCTCGATTGTGAGTTCTATCCCCACTCGGGTGTATGAATTATTATTTAATAATATCAATATTTAATTATTTAGCTTCACGCTCAAAGGAAACTAGTGGAAGCATTGCAGGCTGAGTGGCGGAATTCAACGCCGCGCTATATTCGACACCAGAGCAAAGAAATGAAAATATTAAACGTTTCAGCTTCACGCTGTATCCCGCATACAGCAGGGTAGGCAGAGAAAACCTAATGTTAAGACACTCCGTTCCCCACTTTCTGCCGAATTCTGGAGGCATTGCGTGTTGAGTGGCATAACTCAACGCCGCGCTTTGCCTCGACACCAGAGCGAAGAAATGGAAATATAAATTTAAGTAAATATTTCATCTCCTCGAGTAGGGATCGAACCCACAACCAGTCGGTTTTACAGTAACACTTCGTGCCACTGCGCCACGACTGGAATCTAATAGTTAAACACTTTTAATAGTTCATAATTAAAAGAAATAACTTAAGAAAAAACTTCTATAAAATAGTACCCATTCGTAGAAGTATTATCGTGAACCGAATAACACAACACTTGGTATTTCCTTATATAAAATTGAAATTAGCAATTGTAATTATTACGATTCCGTCTATTTTTGCTTTTTTTTTAATAATCTTTTAAAAGTACAGCGTGAAGCTGATTTTTTAAAAGTAATCAAACTAATATACTTATCGCACAAGCATACGACTGTAAACGCGACAAGTTGTGGATTCGATTCCCGGAAGAAGAAAATATATATATTTTTTTTATTTTCCTCGCTCTGGTAACGAGGCAAAGCGCGGCGTTGAGTATCGCTAATAATATATATAAAATTTAGGCTCGCTAGTATAACGTAGTTTGCCTTAATTTTAACAAACTTTAGGACGTCTGGTAGGAGTAAAGGCCTTAGTAAAGAGTCCGGTAATAAAAAATATACATTTTTTTACATTATTCTTAAAAACATATTTGAAAACGATCTTTTCTTGACTTTGACGTAGGTGAACATGGATTTAATGTACCTTTAGTTGGCGCTGCCTCTGAATGGGCCCCACTTCAAGCTAATAAGTACACATACCGTCTTAACTTCATATTTGACTAATAATAAAAAAAATCAGCTCTACTAAAATGGGACCTTTTTAGGGTTCCGTTAAGGATTTTTTTTAAGGAAAAAAGGAACCCTTATATCACTTTGTTGTCCGTCTGTCTGTCAAGAGTCTTTATCTCAGGAACCCTTGGAGATATCGAGTTGACATTCAAAACATATACTCAGATCCACGGCCCTATGATTTCCTTAAAAAAATATATTATTATTTGGACACTACAAACAGAATCAAAATTAAGATATTCCGCGTAATTTCAGTGAACCTAGAATTATGAAATTTGGCAGCTAGCATCTACATATACTACTAGTTTCCGGAAAAAATCTGAAAACTCGAACTCTGAACTCTGAAGGGGCTCTGGCTAAGCTAAGCTTAAATATCAGAAAATCTCGAGACCTCCAATTTTTCTACGGAACCCTCAGTGCGCGAGCCCGACTCGCGCTTGTCCGGCTTTTTAAATCAACAAACAGTGTCAGATGATTTGACCTTGAATATAGTGATTCGTAGTTTATAAACAACGAATTCCTTACAGACGTCGAAACTTATAATGTAAATATGAACAATAGTTTATTTTGTAAAAAAATATTTATTATTCTTAAAATCGGCAGAGTTTACAATATTCTTTACAATTTTTCCATGTATTTTATATTTAAAAAACGAAACAAAACAACTGGGACCTACTTAAAAAAGTTAACTTTATAAAATTGCTTATTTTTATATAGGATTGTTATTTAAATTCAAAAAAGTAAACGCTCACCTCACTGGCAGTGCCTCGACCAGTTCCAAGAGCGACAACTGGCATTTTGTTGCCATCATTGAGTTCGATGCAGGGCGCCTTACTTGCTACCTGAAATATACAATATATAAAATATGCATCAGTATTATTTGATATATAAAACTTAGAGTATAATTTAGTCGTAAAATATTAAACAAGTAATAATAAAGTAGATAAGATAAAAATATACGAAAAATATTTCGAATTTTTCGAGGTATTGCGTGTTGAGTCGCTACTCTGTGTCGGGCAAGAAGACCCTGGCATAGAGATCAGCGGATTTCAACGCCGGGCTTTTACCTTGGTGCCAGAGCGAAGAAATGTAAATATTAATAAATAATAATTTATTCTCCCGAGTGGGGATCGAAATTATAAACGACGCGTTACAGTCACATCCTTGTGCCCACAGCCGCCTAAAGAACTTGGAACAAATATAACCTAAATACGCCTTAAGCCTCCTCTTTAATATACTACAAAAACCCCGACTGCATAAAACTAAAAAGAAAATAAACAAGCCCAATAGTTTATTAGAATTAACAGTCGAGACCTCTTTGAATTATACGGGGTTCCTGGTGAAGATTTTATTGATTGAAGATTTGCTTATAGGTCCCGACTGTAAATCCTAATAAACTATTGGGCTTGTTTATGTTCTTTTTAGTTCTATGCAGTCGGGGTTTTTGTTTTTATAAATATTTTTTTATTTTTTACTTTTTTGTTAGGATTCATTATGGTAATGATAATCATGATATACCTTTTTGAAATCCTCGTATTAAGCTCTTCAATTTGATACTCGTATTGTGTGTGGTATTCGAAATGAATATTTTTTTTTCACTAAGTCCAATGGCGTCCCACAGCCGCCATGATTGTTTTTTTTAACGTCACCTATCTAAGAACACTTGGGCTGCTAATACGAATCTAAGGATACCTCAATTATATAAATCCGTTCAGCGGTTTTGGAGACATGAGGTAATAAAGAATATTACATACATCCATCCATACATACAAGATACACGCGAAAAACTTAACCCTTCCTTAGCAGTCGAGAAAAAGCATAAATAATTACAGTTTAAGTTCATTCAACCACATACAGAGTGGAAGCGTCTGCGATCCTTTTACGGGAACAGTATGTAGGGTAAAATATTTCAAACCAATACCTAAAAATATTAATCAACCTCAACAGTTTAGACGTAGGATTTTTTTTATTTCACGATATTATCCATACTGTATTTCGTGTGACGCAGTTACGAATAGATAGATACCAATAACGTAAACAGATAGATACTACGAAAATACTACTAAGCCTTGCCGATCTGCCGTTTTTCATTCTCAAAAAACGTACCAAAACGAGAAAGGGATATCTCTCGTTCTATTTAACGCAATTCAACATCGCCGCCATTACCTACGACTCGATTTCGTGGATGAGGCGTGTGCGGCGTTATCGCTTTAATAGGTTTGTCTGTGTGCGTTATTTTTGACAAATGGCGTTTTATTTTACAACGATAATTTTATTACTTATTTTGTTAGAAAAAATCACTTATATTTTTTTGAAAAAATCTCTTTTTTTTAATTGTATTAGGTTTTTATAGAGTAGTTAAAACTGTGGTTTCATTTAAAGTGATGATGACAAAAACACTCTGTATATTTAATAATATATTATAATAAGGTAAATCGAAGTTTTAAATTAATTACAATAACAAACGACGTCAAGTATATCTGAATTTGACGACCTTCACGGAGCAACAGTTTAAGATCTTTCTTATACAAAATTTGTTCTCAATTTACATATTCTTATTAGTAATGTCAAGTTTAAAAGTTTACTTCAATGAAGTGTCATTGAATAATTTTGGTACTTTTAAACATTTTCGTTGTATTAATAAAATAAAAAAATCTTTTGTTAATATATTACATTATATAAAAATAAAAAAAAATATTTAATGTACTAAATTAAATCAGCTTCACGCTGTATCCCGCATACAATAGGGTAGGCCGAAGGAACCTAGTGTTTAGACGTGTGTCTAAACATTAGGTTCCTTCGGCCTATGTTCCCCACTTTCCTTCGAATTTTTCGAGGCATTCTTCATCCTTGCGCAACGGCTGGCTGTTTATCTATTTAATGTACTGTTAAAATAATTTTAACGTACAAACATAAATTATAAGATTATAGTGTTTATTGTTGAATTAAATAACAGATAAGACTAGTATTCAATTTTAAAATGTCAAGAGCAGCTTTAGAATTACAATTACTTAATTATATTTCGATTGGAAATATACCGAATAAGATGTGTCATAAAAATAAATAGTACAGGAAATTAAATTTACTAGAAAAGTTTTCTATATTAATAAATTAAATAAATAAACTAGCTTCACGCTGTATCCCGCACACAGTAGGGTGGGCAGAGGGAACCTAATGTTAAGACACTCCGTTCCCCACTTTCTGCTGAATTGCCGATTGCGTTTTAAGAACAGAACTGCGTTAGCAGAACTCAATGCCTCGACACCAGAGCAAAGAAATGGAAGCATAAATTTAAGTAAATATTTCATAACCTCGAGTGGGGATCGAACCCACAACCAATCAGTTTTACAGTCACACTTTGTGTCCCTGCGCCACGACCTCATCTATATTAATAATCACAATTAATATAATATTATTTAAGACTAATTAAAAATATTTTAAAGTTTAAATCACAGAATATATAATAATATTTTTTATAATAAAACTGCTTGCAACATTTATTATTTATATAACCTTGTTAAATCCTTACATATATTGTGCAACTTAGAATTTATTAAAAAAGTTAAAAATAATGAAAAAACTTAAAGAACAAGTTTTATAAAACTTGTTGTGTACTATTAATTGATTCTTACAATTCTTTATATGGAGACAGTAACCGTTAACTATTAACTTCAAATTAAAAGGACAGTGGTACCTACAAACATATGGTGCTGCGAAAATGTATCAGAAATACCCATTATATTATATGGGTATATAAAATACTTTATATAAGCTACTCCAGATGGGTATATGAAGAAAAAATATAACTTTTCTGTAATTTTTTGTAATCTACAAAATATTGTAAAACAATATGTAAATCTATTTGTATCAACAAGACGTTATATATAATAATATTTTTTTTATATTTTCATCTCTTCATCTAAGAATTTGAAAAACGAGGAACGAAAGTGCCTAAATGGGGACGAAGGGTCTTAGCACTAGGTTCCCGTTAAGACTAAGGTTCCCTCTGCCTCCTCCGCTATATCCAGGATATAGCATGAAGCAAATAAAAAAATATCTATTTCAATATAATCAATACGTATGTAGCGAGATTATCTTATAAGACGATCAATATTGATTACCCAACTAAGAAGTAAAAGTCGACCTTTGCTCTTTCACCTGGTATTCTATACAATAGCCTTAAGGCATTTGATAAATTTAAACATTTAAATATTTAAAAATAATAAATCTGCTCCACGCTGTATCCCGCACACAGCAGAGTAGGCTAAGGGAACCCAGTGTTAAGATACTCGATTCCCCATTTTCCGCCAACTTCTGGAGGCATTGCGTGTTGTGTAGCGGAACTCAACGTCGCCTTGCCTCGACACCAAACCAAAGAAATGAAAATATGAATTTAAATAAATATTTAATTTCCTCGAGTAGGTATCGAACCTATAACCAGTCGCTTTTACACACACACTTGTGCCCCTGCACTACGACTGGCCTTAGATATTTAAAGTTTCTTTTTTTTACATAAAATATATTTATGTCAAATACCAGTTTCCAGGGATTAAAAAAATATATTTACTTAAAATGTACCACAGCCTATTCAGCATACAATTGGAATTTCGCAAAGTACTGTGATTTACAATTCTTTGAGCGTTTTTAATGTTCTATTGACCGATTTAGATGAAATTTTTTTGGTTTCATTATTTATATTATTATTTACTAACGTAGAGTGTAATTAATATACATTTTTAAGAATTATGACTAACTGATTTTCATTTAATATTATAATACAGTTCATCCTAAAATAAGCTCATTTCTTTTAAATTCCCCTAAATAAAAAGCACCTAGAATTATATATGGATCTAAGCATAAATATAGTCATACAACTTATAATAATCTTAATTAAATTATTAATATAAATTAAATTCAACGTTTTAGTAACCGAGACAAGTAATAAAACTTCTTTTATTAAGCTCCAAGCTAGGATTGTTCTAAAGTTCTAATAGGAAATACCTCAGAAAATTGACCAAACCACCTTTAAAAAAAATACTCAAAAATTAAAAAAAAAATCTCCCTGAACCTACACTAAAGTAATGAAATTTACTCATTATTAATATAAAAATAAATTATATAGATATATATATATATATATATATATATATATATATATATATATATATATATATATATACTTACAGCGGCTCCAAACAATAATGTAACAATATATAAAACACGCATGTTGACCGATCTAAAGCCAAGACCGGACTGACTGGTGCCATCTCAAACGATCGTATATATGTATATTTATCTATATTATATACAAAAACTAAACAAGGATCGTGGTTTCTGTAAAAAATTGATAAAAAAAATTCAAAAAACTCCTTTTATTTTAATTTGTTTATTGATATAGGATGTGTATGTACTATTAGATCTTTTTTTTAGCTTCACGCTATATCTCGCATGCAGCAGGGTAGGCAGAAGGAGCCTACTCGACTACTAGTGTGAAGACACTCCGCTCTCCACTCTCCGCCGAATTCTGGAGTCGACACCAGAGCGAGAAAAGACTCAGTCAGTTAACAACAGTCAGTCAGTTAACAGTTGAGTCGGTCAGCCGTGGAACGGGGCACAAGCGTGTGACTGTAAACGCTACAGGTTGTGGATTGGATTTCAAATCAACATGCAAGCTTCAGAGGAGAGTGGAGAGTGGAGATCGGAGTGTCTTCACACTACGGGAAGGCTCCTTCTGCCTACGCTGCTGAATGCGAGATACAGTGTGAAGCTAAAAAAGATCTAATAGTACTTAGACATCCTATATCAATAAATAAATTAAAACAAAAGGTGTTTTTTTAATTAACTTTATACACAAACCACGATCCTTGTTTAGTTTTTATATATAATATAGATAAATATAACATATATATGATCATTTGAGATGGCACCTGTCAGTCCGGTCTCGGCTTTAGGTCAGTCAACAACAACAATATTTCATTGGAATATATAAAATGCAAATAAAAATAATCACATTTTAAAACATTCAAATATGCATTATTTAATATTATGTGATCCGTTTGACGTCTGAAGCCCATTATGAGAAAGTACATGGATTCTTTTTGCCATGTTCCACTAGTCGTTGCTTCTTTCCGTACGTTATTCCGGCTATTTTGGGCATTGTTGCGTCGCTTTTCAAACTGTCATTTTCAAATTTCATTATATTAAAATTATATTTTGAGATTCAAGCAGAAATATAATTTAAATATAGTTAATATTACACAAATCGCCAAGGCTTCACATTCTTCCACTCTTATAATTATAATCCCCTGGCAGTAATGCAAGCAGGCTCCCACGTCTACCGAAACCCAAAATGTAAATTTCTTACGTCCACCGACAAATAAAAATTGCTATGATAACATTACAAATCTAGAAGTATCAGTTAAAGAAACAGCTATTGCTCAAGCTAATCCAGAACACGTCACTAAAATTATTTCCATGCAATGATTTGATACTTGCAGCTGGAATGCTGTGCAATATACAGATGCTCAGAAAAATATGTAGCATATCTGGCATTTGTAAATTTAAAAAATAATAAATAATTAACACACTTCGAAGATCTTTCTGTCCCAATACACTTATCTCAAATAGAGCGGTCCTTTATCAATTTTTTTTTGTCTCAAAATGACTGGGGTCAACGCAGCTTTACAAGAGATTATTGATTGGTCAACAAGCAATGATACAGAACTAAGTCCTTCTTCGCTGTATGATAAATTTAAAGAGCTATTTGGAAATGTCTCAAACTATAAATGAATATTCAAGATGCCCTTCAAATAATGTGTGGAGGCAAAGGACAATTATTGAATCGCGGCGACGGCCTTTATTAAAATTAATTAAATCAGCTTCACGCTGTATGCAGCACACAGTACCCTACTGTGGCAGAGGGAACCTAGTGTTAAGACACTCCGTCCCCCACTTTCTGTCGAATTCTGGAGGCAGTGCGTGTTGAGTAGCAAAACTCAACGCCGTGCTTAACCTCGACACCAGAGCGAAGAAATGGAAATATGAATTTAAGTAAATGTTGAAACATTTACTTAAATTCATATTTCCATTTCAGATGAATCTCCTCGAGTGGAAATCGAACCCACAACCAGTCGATTTTACAGTAACACTTCCTGCCGCTGCGCCACGACTGGCCTCGGATTATTTAAATTAATTAAAGACTACTGAATACATGTTCAATCCAACGAACCTCTCCTCTTACTTACAGATGATAGGCGGAATAGACAAAATTACAAAGCCAACATCCTAGAGTTAAATCTCCAGTGGCATCTTCATCACGAAATTTGCCCTTCATATAGCCACCAGGAGATAACAAACAAATCTCTCATAATGGATTCCAGACGTCAAATGGAACATATAATATGGAAATTTTACTTTTCAATAAAATTTGTGATATGTTTCCTTTGACGTCTGAAGTCCAAGTAATGGCTTCCTGGTGACATATCTCTATATCCATCAAAACATGAGAGCAACAATGGCCAGATACTTCGGTGGCTTGTCTCGTATTAAATGTATTACAGATAATAGCCGGAGTAACGTACTGAAAGAAGCAACAACTAGTAGAACATGGCAGAAAGAAGCGATGTACTTAAGGTATAATTTCCATGTTATACTATTTTTTGCGAGTAAAGATTGATTTTAAATTAATTCAGTTATAAATGATATCTCTTTGTTTATTTAGAGTATTTTAATAATAGGGGATTGTGAATTACTGTATAAAAACTTTATTCAATAAAATTAAATCTTAAGAGACTAGACGTGGCGCAGGGACACAAACGAGAAACTGTAAACTCGACTGGTTGTGGGTTCGTTTCCCACTCGAGGGAATTAAATATGTAATATTCTCATTTCTCCGCTCTGGTATCGAAACAGAGTTCCAACACGCAATTCCTCCAGAATTCGATGAAAAATGGGGAACGGAGTGTCTTAACAATAGATTCTCTCTAGAACTCACTATACTAACTACAGAGAGACGTTGAAAAAACAAAACTTAACGTTCTATGTAAGTTACATAAAACTATAAATCTTAAAACATTGTAATATATCGTATTTATGATTATATCATTAGCATATGATCATAACATGTGATCTTAAAATAAAAATATTAAAAAGTAATTTATTTTACTTACTGCTTGTTACGTATAACAAAATGTATGACTACATTTTTTTACTTACTATTAAATGAATATCACTATGCAACGACGGGTTCGATTCCCATTCCGGTAAATTTATTGATTTCATTTCCTTTGCTCCAAAGTGAGGAGTGCGTTTATACATGTTTTTTTGGCTTCACGCTGTATCCCGTACATAGCAAGATAGACAGAGGGAACATGGGAAGACACTACCGTTTCTATTTGAGGAGGCAGGCTTGGAGGCATTGCGTGTTGAGTGGCGAAACTCAACGCCGCGATTTGCCTCGTTATACCAGAGCGTAAAAAAAGGAAATATTAAATATTTCATATCCCCGAGTGGGTTTTGAACCTACATCCGTCGCGCATCAAATCGCACGCTTGTGCCCCTGTGTCAAACAAATAAAACAAGTCTTTTTACGTTGAATGAATCTCTGTATTGAGCATTCCCACAAAATTCTTCTGCGTGAAATATAAGTATCTTTTTTTATATATATATTAATAATACCAAAGACTACAAATATAGTCAAATTAATTAATAATTATTTTTATAGCCAAATCATCCTCTGGACTACAGTGTCATTCATGGTAGTATAAGATTCATTAAATCGTATTACCAGTTAGAGTTCACGCAAACAATAAACATAGGTACAGTTAGCAAGAAATATGATTCACGTATATTGTATATGGTAAGGAAATTTTGGATAATAATTAAAAAATCAAAATCAGCTTCACGCTGTATTACGCACACTGCAGGCTAGGCAGAGGAAACCTAGTGTTAAGACACTAAAATACCGATTAATACCGAAATATGTACTAATACTGTTTATGTTAGACAATATATTACTATCTCTTCTTTTCATTAGTTCCAAAGATCTAAATACTTGAGTCATATACTTATTTAGAAAACGTATAAAAATTTAAACATAGCGATTTTTATATGTTTTCTAAATAAGTATTTTTCTTTCTTAAGTGTGGAATAACACTTTAAACATGTTTAAAAAATACTTGAGTCATATTTATTAAAAACGTATGAGACGCGGTAATGCGTATTTGGTATCATCTATAGCTTCAGAAAAATAAACATTTTACAAAGCATATTATCAATTATTAATAGATAGTGTTAGTCGGAGCAATTCGGTACACTTTTACTTTTGGTGTCACCCATTTCAAAATCAAATAAAAATCTAAATATTCTTTATTCAATTAATTACCACAAGTACCCTTGAATCGTCAAGTTACAATAATAAATGTAAGTAATGTCAGTCCTACAGGAAGCGGTGCGGAAGACGGTGGTACCATCTCGGAAGGCTCTGCTGAGAAGAGCTGGTAAGAAACTAAACAATCTTTTTTTTAATGTAATTTACAATATATGTATTATATATAACCATCATTAACGTTCAATATAATAGTGTTTATTAGGGAAATAAAAGTATTATTTCGAAATAAGTATTTATTATTCTTTTAATCAGTACGTCTCTTAGTTATTTTGCATACATTAAAAAATCTAAGAAAATCAGAATGCTTAATGCCCAGTATTACAGATAAGTGTGCGCATGCCTTTGGGGTAAGCAAAATTTGCAATTCGGGTAAGTTGCTTTGGTTATTTTAAAAATATATATTTCTTATGTTACCTAAAAGTATCATATTAAAATAATACTATAATTAGGCATTGTGGACTAAGATGAAATTTATTAGTAATTATAACCAAGTCGTACAAAGGAAACAGAAATTAAAATGTTTGACCAATTTTAATAAATTAAAAATTTATTGTTCCGCATATCCGTAATCAGCGTTGCGTAATTGTAATAAAGTGACATACCCGCGCACACTTTCCCCAAGAAGTCAAAATTCAAAGTAATTACCACCGAGTTCGCAGTAATCTATATATATAAAAGGACTTGTGCTAACTGACTGAGGTAAGACGCACGCAGAGCCATAACCGCTGATGGTAGAAACGTGAAATTTGGGCAGATGTTTATTTTCATATTCTGGACATCCACTATGAAGGGAATTTGAAAAATTTTAACCCTAAAGGGATGAAATAGGGGTTGAAAGTTTGTATGGATTTTTTTTTTAATCTGTACCGAATTTATAAAATTTGAAATTCAGACTCTTAAAAATATTTCATTGGACATGTGTTTCATGGTTTTTAAGAATTCACCCCCTAAGGGTTCAAATAAGGGATTGAAAGTTTATATGGAAAAATCTTTAAATTGCCACCGATTTTTATAAAAATTAAAATTCAGACTGTTAAAAATATTTTATTGAACACGTGTTTCTTGGCTTTTTTAGAATTCACTCCTAATAAGCGGGCGAAGCCGCGCGCGCCCTTTAGTAAGCAATAATCACTCACGTCTGTCCGAATATGTGTTCTGTTAATATTAATTGACTTACCAGTAAATCACGATTTCACAAGTAACACAGATTTCTAAAAGTCACTCACTTACCCACTGCGCTTACTTACCCCAAATGACCGTACATTTTTTTTACCAAAGCTTTAATTAACAGAATGGAGTGCCTTGACACTCGATTCCCTCTGCCTACCCTACTGTGTATGGGATACAGCGTGAAACTGGACACGGTTTTAGAAGACATATAAAAAATTTTATACGTCTTCTAAAACCGTATAATTCCAAATTAGTTTCTATTATTAAACTATTGAATTATTTAATTATTAAACAAAATTAAAACTATAGAATTTTGATATTCTTCCCAAAAAACAGATAAGTATGATATTGTTTTATTATGATTAAGAAAAACACGTTATTTTACCTAAGTTAAACAAACATACAGCACCGCCATGACCATTATAAAATTCCAGCATGTGAATAATTAGAGAACTCAACATAGTTTTGCTTATTGTATTTTATAAATTCTCAATTCTCATAGTTTATAATATTGTAGAGTTATTTGTTGTTTATTCATACATTGAACATATTATATCTATATTTATAAAACCATTACTTAACGCCGGTTTTAAACGCCGGAGGTGGTAATAATACTACTCCTGAGGCCAGTCGTGGCGCTGGGGCACAAAGTGTGACTGTAAAACCGACTGGTTGTTGGTTCGATCCCCACTCGAGGAGATGAAATATTTACTTAAATTTATATTTCCATTTCTTCGCTCTTGTGTCGAGAACAAGCGCGGCGTTGAGTTCTGCCACTCAACACGCAATGCCTCCAGAATTCGGCAGAATGTGGGAAACGGAGTGTCTTAACATTAGGTTCCCTCTGGCTATCCTGTAGTGTGCGGGTTACAGCGTGAAGCTGATTTATTTATTTTTTTATTTGAGTCTGCTTATGCATGTTGACCCTCCCACACGTACTTTAGTCGCCTCTTACGATATCATCAGTACCAGGGTGGTTCTATTCTAAGCCGGGAACATACGGCGAATCAAAGCAATTATTATTTCCTCCATTTGGTTGGTAAAGCAAAAGAGCGACGTTGAGTTCCGCAATACCCATAAAATTTGGAAAGTGGGGAACGGAGTATCTTAACACTAAGTTCCATCTGCTTGCTGTATGCGGGATACAACGCGAGGTAAAATTTGAATATTTAATTAATTTTATTTCATATTATAAATTTGCCTTTTCCCAGTCCGCAAGAAATAAATGCAAGATCCTAAATGTTAACTATTAAAAAGCGAAATCAAATTTATAAGCAAGTTTGGTTTTGCAATAATATTAATATGAGTGACATGTCCTTAGTTATTGATCAAAGCGAAAGCGTCAGACCGTAATGAATGCCTATACAAATTAATATTAAACTTTATAAGAGGCCAGTCAGTCAGTAGTGCAGGGGCACAAGCGTGTGACTGTAAGCGTGATTGGTTCGGGGTTCGATTCCCACTCGAGGAAATACATATTTAATACTTTAACTTCTTCGCTCTGGTGTCTAAGCAAAGTTGAGGCAAAAAAATCTTAGAAATCACATTAGTTAGAAAAAAAATTAAACAGTGTTTTTATATGAATTGAATTGTACTTAATTTACACACAAACTTTTAAGTAACCATCATCATCATCACCAGCTTCACGCTGTATCCTTCACACAGCAGGGTAGCCAGAGGAAACCTAATGTTAAGACACTCGGTTCCCCACTTTCCGCCGAATTCTGGAGGTATTGCGTGCTGAGTGGCGGAACTCAACGCCGTGCTTGGCTTCAACACCAGAGCGAAGAATTGAAAATATAAACGTAAATAAATATTTCACCTCCTCGAGTGGGGATCGAACCCACAACCAGTCGATTTTACAGTCGCACTGTGCCTCTGCGCCACGACCTTACAAATTTTCTTAATACGTAAACCAAAGTTTCTTAACTTTTATAGGTGGTACTTCCCTTTTATTTTTGAAACAAAAGGTTATAAATTATTTTCTTTTCAAATGTTTATCCTCGACCTAAAAAACATGTTTTTTAATACCATTAAGAAATGTCTTTTTTTCAATTATAAAATTTGATAAATGGTTGTCAAAATATGCGTATTTAATTTTACAAAACTTTAATATATTAAAAAGAAAAATATTTTGGTTAACGTTTCTTGTACACAAATTTAGATTTATGCGCATTTTCGTATATTTACATAAAATATTAAAACGTACTATGTTCATATAACACAATATATAACTTATATATGGACATTCCCATGTCCCATTTTACTATGAGTTCAAAATCTCAAAAAAGTTATTTCAAAACCTCAATTTTTTTTTTATTTTCAAAGAACATATATTAAGATTTTGATTTTAGACCATTTGATAATAATGAGTTCTATATTACATACTTTATTCTTATATGTGTTATAATTTTATCAGTTATATCAGTAATTATGATCCGTCCCACAAAAAGTTCCAAAAACGAACTTCAGATTTTGTTGCTCATTTTGGGAGTGTTTAATTTTTTTTTCTCTCATTTTGTTGACATTTTAAATTTAACAAGACTACATCATGCAATTTGCCCCTATATTGCTT
This sequence comes from Heliconius himera, assembly GCA_021202915.1. NCBI lineage: Eukaryota > Metazoa > Arthropoda > Insecta > Lepidoptera > Nymphalidae > Heliconius > Heliconius himera. The sequence continues at coordinate 42,489 of JAJHJA010000374.1, read as the reverse complement.
AAAATAATGTAGGTCCGATGTAATATTCTTTGTAGTACACATAGTCCAGTTTTACAGTTAATCTCATTCGGTGTTTGTAACTACTGTTTTGAGGTGAGTTGATAAAATTTCACAAAATAATAGTTAAAATATACATATTTATCAATATTTTTTACTTTGTTTTCTTTCATGTAACGTATTATGGGAAATTTTAGTAACAAAATCAGAAATTATATGTAACAGTGCAAGAAAATGCCATTTGTATCAGTTAAAAACATTAAATGTTTCCATTTCTTCGCTTTCGTGTCCAGGCAAAGCGCGGCGTTGATTTCCACCACTCAACACGCAATGCCTCCATTCGGCGGAAAGTGGGGAACGGAGTGTCTTAACGCTAGGTTCCCTGTGCCTACCCTGCTGTGTACGAGATACAGCGTGATTAACTTTACTATAAAAATTAATTGCGGTAGCCTTGTAGCTTATAATTTGAATTGTTTGATATGATAAAAACTATAATTTTCCTTTTAGTATCTAACAAAAAAACAATACTTTGTAAATGATTTTTTTTTATCGTGACTTGTGACTATATCATAAATTAATCATGTAGTTTATGATAGTATCATTTTGTGTATAAATTTTGCGATTGTTAAACCTAAAAATAAAGAAATAGGAAGTAGCAAAAAAGGAACGTTTTTGACATCTTCATTTAGATTTTGCAGATACATTAGAATTTTAGAGGAATGCTTCGTAAGAAACCCTAAAATTAATTAAATAAACTATTTGATATTATGAAAAAAAAAAGTAATTTGTTGATATTATTTTACGACATATCTCTAGGTACGCTAATGTTTATAGTCCGCAATGTCTGACTGAGCTTTGCATTTGTTAGATATCACGGACTTAGCCTAAGCTGATGTATGCTTAAAAAAAGAAATGAAATCATAGATACAGCGCTATTTTTGATAATATAACGTAAAGATTTTTACTTACTCTTTTAGTTAGCTTGACAGTTAGACGAGAGTAAAAATTATGAGGATGTTCAGCATAAAAAATATGATATGATTTACTTACGGACCTGGTCCGTTTCCAGGAGGCGCGGGTTCGAGTTCCGCTACGTTCAAATTTTTATACGTTTTCTAAATAAGCATATTTCTTTCCTAAGTGTGGAATAACACTTTAAAAATGATTATAAAAAAAAATGGTATGATTTTTTTATGTAGAATTTTTTATTGATCTCTAATAAAAAAAAGTTTCTTTTAAGTTACACAAATACAAAGCTCAGCTCACGAACTGTACATATTTTAAAAATATCTAATTATCGTTGAACATTTATATATTTTTGTGTATCGTATTTGGTATTCGGAATCGAACAACGTTTCAGTTTGCATTTTAAGAATGTCATCAAACCAGGTTGCGTGCCAGATTCATTACTTTCACCTAACCTTAGGGTACACTCACACGAAACTATGTATTGTGCATCACAGACCTAAGTCTGAATTTCTATTATCTTATATTATTGTCTTTCTTATATTTTTTTAAGTAGTACGAATCAGTTAATATGAAAACAACGAAGGTATATTAAATTGTAAGTATGTCGATAAAATATATATACATAATGCTTTTTTATCATCTTATATAATAAGAATATTTTTTCCTTAATGTAGCTTCGTTTTTTTAATAATACATTCCACTTACCACATGTCTCACTTCATATTTTTTTAGAGTTATATCTGTTCTTCGCATAATTAGAATTAAAAGGATATAAAAAAAAGTAAAAATATTTTAATAGCCTGCTACTTTAAAATTTGTATACGAATTTTTAATATGCCACTTCTTATTCTTTTCTTTCCGTACATCCTACGACCATATATATAAACAAATGGGTCAATTTGATCGTTTAGAAATTTTTCGAACCAAAATAAAACGATTTCGATACTAATTGAAAATTTAAATGCAAAACGTATTTAGACACCCATATAAATAATCATCCTTACTTGATGGCCTTCGAGCAGTAGTTAAATTTTATATATATTTCCTCAATAATAATGTAAATTACGTTGATTTTTTTTTCAGTTCACGAACATGTACTTAATTCTTGTAATAATATATTATATCTTATGGTTCATCTATATATGTATTTTTTGTTATTCTCGTTAGGTTAACAAAATATAATCTATAGCTTCACTTTTAAAATTATTCAAATTATTATTTTAAATCCCATGTAAATCTTAGTAAAGGCGATAAGGAAATAACGATTTTGAAAATAATATTAAAAATTATTTATTATTTTATAAGATATTAAAAACCTTTATACTTTATAATTGGAAAGTTGGAAGTACAGAATTTAGTGACATATGTTTCACTACATATCACCGTTGATTCTATATTCCATATGCTGCTGTCGATGTATGCAGAAAAAAATGTAAATTAATGTGTTATAAACATTGAAATTATTCATTGTACTTATAAAACATTTATACAAATAAATAAAAAAATGCAAAGAATTACAATAGGTTTTTCCACTTCTGCTAACACAGTTACGATCAACATAAGCAACCAAAACTGGTTTATACATTATTTATTTTATTATATATTTTTTCTATTCATAATATTATTTCTAATTCATTATTAACAGTAGTTTACCCATTGTCATAACTAAATCTGTTTTAAATTACTACACACAAGAATCAGCGACGTTAATCGCATAAGTTTTCACGCCGCTACCCAAACTAACAGTAAAAATATGCAATCATGTCTTAACAGTTATCCATATACTTATTGGAATACTGTCGGTGACAGTCCTGCGTGAGCTCTCCATTCGCTCGAGCGACGACACTCCGTCAACTTGTGTTATATTTAGCAATGAAGTATATTTAAATACCGTTGCCTTTTATAAAATTAAAAAAGCTTTTGACACTAGTTTTGTGTTGGCGGGAAATATAAAAATGAGGCGCCATCTTTTATTTTCGTTTGTACTGTTAAGTGTGATTGCGGTGTGTGAAATGAAGACCAAAAAAATGGATTATCCAACGGAAAAAGAGCTGGCATTGCAAAGAAAAGAGACTACGCCGGTGGATTTTACAAGGCTTTTGGTTATGAGACTTGTTTGGGGTCTCGCTAAAGTCATGGGTTTTGAAGAACCGGTGAGTGAGATTCTGAATGGGGCGCTTGTGCCTCCAGGTGCTGATGATGAAGACGATTTTGATGATGTTGATGATATCTTTGATGATTATTGAAACCAGGTTGGATATTTATCAAATATGTCTTAATTTTTTGTGTATCTCAAATGTTTAGATCGTAAAATCAGTACCAAATGAATGGCATTTACCTATTTATTTATTTGTTTATATAGCTTAACTTTATCTTATCATAAGGAATATTTTTTAATGTTACATTAGTATTATTTATTGTAAATTGTATTTTAGTTATTATTTTGACAATGTTTTTGTTTATTATTTAATTACTAATAATTAAGAGCTATTGGTTTCGGTGTTGAGTTTCACTTAACACGCAATTTCCCGTGAATTCGGTGGAAAATGATAAACGGACTGTCTTAACACAAGGTTCCCAGGTTGGGATATGGTGTGAAGCTAAACAACTAAGATATTTATAACAATTAAAGGCTATTATGGTAGTTTGAAGTCCGTTAAAGAGTCATGTCTAGCATATGTTTTCTAGATCTAGTTAAGATCTAAGGCAGAATTAGTACTGCCATACATACCGTATATAGTATAGAGTACCTCTAGGCAAAAATGGAAAGCCAAATTTTATTGTGAAAAATTTCTCTCTGTGAATGACTGTAGATAATTAATTTTAATATACGCAGTACCTGGTAGATATAGTAATTTATTTATTTATTATATTTTCATTCACCGTGTAATCTTTGTAAATATTAAATCATCACTTTCAGTTTGTCTTTTATTTATTCACTAATCTGTTTTTATGTAGAAATTATATGTAAAAAAGTAATAAATTAAAATGTAAAACATAGTTCCCATTATTATACAAATTGACTATAGCTGTAGAAAATATAATTACCATGCAACATAAAAGTTTGCTGTAATTGAAAAAAATTTTTTTTTTTTATAATTTATATCTTGAGTTGATTGTTATAATAAGTAATTGTGGTTAGTTCAATAAGGATAAGTTTTATGTGCGGTTTTGCCCGCGGGATTTTGAATGGAAATAAATATAACGGGATATTATTTTATAGCCTTTCTCGATACATTTATCGATACATTTATATTAACTAATTAACATATATATTTTATAAATCCCCACAAGTAGTTTGAGATTTGCGCGTTCTAGCTACAAAATATTAAGTTTTGTAGTATAAATATAGAAATATAGAGAAGAGTACAAATAGTACACAGATTAGAGCAGTGTACAGATAGTATAAGTTGAAATCAAAATCAAAATATTTTTGATCCCAAGCATTTTTGATACGTCAAGTTATAATATAAAAATATCTGAAGCGTCAGTGCTATTGTCCTACAGGTCAGCTACTAGCGGCTTAGAAAGAAGTTCTGCTGAGAAAAACCAGGCAAGAAACTCAACAATTTCTCTTTTCAAAATATAATTTATAATAAATGTATAGCCATAATTAACTTATGGAGTGAACATCAACAGCATTTACGCACTATTCTAAATATAAACGAATTTGCAATGAATTCTAAGTCTTTCCTCCTAATATTTTTTTTGTTTAACTGCCACTTTAACAATAAATATTTAATATTATACTTATTGTTAAAGTGGAAAGTTAAAATGACTTGTAGAATATTATCATACATAGGTATTCCAGGACCCATAAATGATTTTGTAATGTGTTGTTATTTCTTGTATTAATATCGTGGCTATCACTGTTTTCTAAATAATTGTAAAGAGTTTTAAGAACAAGTAAAATACTATTGTAAATATACTGAACTGCAACCGTGTACCTACCCGTTTTAAAAAAAACTTTTCTCAAAGGTTCTCGAGCCCAATATCTGTTTAATTAATTAGCAAATTCCCGATAAATTATTTAAAAAAACCCGACTGCATAAACCTACAAATAAAGAAAACAAGCGCATTTGGTCATTAAAACACAACGCTACATACGAACACACGTACATTGATATATAGACTGATAAACACATTACCCTCATTTGCGTCGTGCTGTCGGGTAAAAAGACGGGTTAATAGAATATTTAATTTATGAATCACCCGGCGTTGATGATCCAGTGAAAGCAATTTTTACTCATGCACGACGTGACTTAATCTCTGATGCTATTCAGTTTTACGCTTCATCAATAAAAAATTGTGTCACAAGTATAATATACATCGAAAATATCTCGCTCTTACTGTTTTTATATAAAATACCGTTCGCAAAAAACTGAATTCATCAATTTAAGATTGAAAAGCTGTTAGGCAATTAAATGTAAATAGATGATAATTATTCTCACTACATTTACACGTATTAGTAGCACTGCAAAGTATGTATAATATATATTTTAGATTTCTAAAATCCACTGTTGCCGTGCTCTCCGTACTAAGGACGAGCTTAACAGTGGCACGTCGATAATGTAAAAAAAATATTTCATATCCACGTGGGTTACAGTTTCAGCAGAAACTGAGGGGTCACTAGAAGAAAAGCATAGACTGACAAGAGTAATATGCAAAAAAGGACCACAACTCATTCCAATCCACTGACTGTAACGCACACTTGCCGATTTCCTATAAGGCTGGGGTGAAACGGAGAGTAGATATCGATTTCATCAGACAGTGGTCAGACTCACCTGATGGTGGTGATAGGGACACTAAGTAGTGGTCTGGTTCAGTTGTCAAAAAAAGGATCCAAGCAATAGAGTATTCAATGATCATATGTGTGGATGTATAATCACATGTGTGAATGTGTGATCAGATGTGTGGATGTGTGATTACATGTGTGGATGTGTGATTACATGTGTGGATGTGTAATTACATGTGTAGATCTGTGATAACATATGTAGATCACAAAATATTTATACTTGTTTTTATTGTGGTGATATTATTATGTTATTGTAAATTTTACCTTATTACTGTATACGCCTATTCGATATATAAATTTGTTTACTTAATGTTTTTGTAATTTTCTCTGTAAGTGATTTATATGTAAATCTTTTGAGAAAATAAATGTCTTTAACCGTAGATGTGGATATGACAAGTATATTTGTTATCACAAGTGTGGATGTATATTCACATGCGATTCTGTAATTGCATATGTATATATGTAATCAAATGTCTAGAGAAGGACTAGAAAAGTTTACTTGACATACTTGGTTAGAATCATCAAAAAAAATCAAAATGAAAAGAGAAAGTAGTTGTAGTTAATTATTTCATCAATAACAAATTAGACAAAAAAAATCAATTCCACCTGAATATTGCAGTATTACTAACCTAATGAAGGATCTAGTTCAATCTTATTGAAATGGTATTTAAAATAAAACATGTTGGTACATATAATAAAAATTTTAATATAAATAAAATCAATTTGTCATAAATCTTCATTACAATCTAAAAACCATGATGGTGTATCAACAAACATTTTATCTTGTGTGCAAATTACATCATCATCACTGTCCTGATCATTATCATTTCTTTCTTCATTATTTAATTCATTAGTTTCATCATTGCAATTTCTTTGATTACAGCCCTTCATTTTTCTTATTAAATCTCCCCATTTCAAATTAGTTTTACAAAAGGGGCATTGTCCTACAATCGGTATATATTCTCCAGAAGGCAATAATATATCAGCTAAACATGATATATGTGTAACTAAATTACACTTAATATTTATACAACTCAGTTTTTCTGTAACTTTTAATTGTTCTGAACATAATGAACATTTTATGGTTGAAACTGGAGAATTTATTTTCTTTAATTTTATGTTTTTACTTTTAATTGGACCTTTGCAAATAAACATGTGGCTTGGCAGCTTTCTTTCAGGCTAAAAATAATATTTAATTAGAACAGAAATCATTTCTACTTTTTATTGTAAGGAATGTATTTATACTAAGGAAAAAAGTATTCAGAAATATATAAATAAAATAACATAGCAGGATCTCAAATCATCTTTACACACATAAAAAAAACCATTTAAAATATATATTTTTACCAAAAAGTAGGGAAAAACTTACTGAAAATTCTTCAATAAAATCATTTTCCAGCCATCTTATAACTAAAGGAAGGCGGCACCATGGGCCTACTTTAAGCATTTCTGTTAAAACTCTCAATTTAAATTGGAATTCTGTTTCTTTTCGAGGAATCTTCTTTAGATCCAAGTGTTGAAGCCTTGTAGTTTTGTTTGGATTCTGCCATGCCCACTCAAACTAAATGTTTTTTGTTATATATATAATTATTTTATGTAAAAAAAATCTTGGTGTTATAGTGGAATTACGTCTGGCTGTAAACACCATAGTTGTGAGGTCAATCCCCACACAGACAACAATTATATTTTAAGCAATTTTAATTTCCCTGCCCTGTCAAACTATGGCATTGAGTTCCACCACTCAACATGCAGTGCCTCCAGAATTTGACAGAAAGTGGGGGGACAGAAGTGTGTAGTGTGTGCAGGTACAGGAACATCTGTAATCATTACGACACTTAAAATAAACTGTATGTTATTTGAGAAAGTTTAATAAAACTTACTCTTAATGCTGATATATTGTTTGGGAAACCATGTGTTATCATCACCATTTTCCTAAAGAAAGAAAAAAATATATTGACAAATGAAAGAATGATGAAATTATCAATCATTAGTAAATAATTATTAATAAATAATAAAAAGATTTGTTTTTATTTCAAGGAGACACACTAACCAAGGACCCTTGTTACTCGTTTTATTAGCTCCTCCCGCCCAAGTGCCTCTATTATGTTGCATTATTCGCCTGTTTGGATCTCTAGTATATCCTATATAGGTTCGGCCTTTATATTTTGGATTAATAGAATAGAGAAGGTATACGCCGTAAAAATCTTCTACTACTTCTGGTTCTGCCATTGACAGTAGTTTACGTTTTAAGTTATATGTTACCTATAGTCCTTGTATTTCATATTTACATTCAATTACTTAATTTAACCACTATTACATTTTTTGAAATTTGGAATATTCGAAAGAATAAGAAGTTTTGTAAATAAATAAACGTCATGTGTCAAGTTTTCTATAGGGCACAGAACACATATACCCAAAGGACTGCTATAGGGCTGCCAAAAGGCCGATTATTAAGAAGAATGTTTAATCCACTCCGATACATGTCAATACATAAAGGAATACGATTCACCCGATTAACGTATCGATACAATTGTTACAGATTTTTGGGCTGTTAGTGGATCGATACAAATCCAAAATATTCTTTATTCAAAAAGACTTTTACAAATATTTTTGAATAGTCGAATGAACATAAAGCTACCAACGGAACGCAGCTCTGCTGAGAAGAGCCGGCAAGAAGAGCAAGAAACTAATAGTTGCTCAATACAATAAGGATAGGGTCATAAAATTAGACAATTTTATCCGGATATGTGATTTACAGTTAAAGTATTAAGATTAGGAAACCATGTTTAAGGAACACTGAAGAATTATACTCAAAAAAGAAACCGTAAACATCTAGATCCCGAGTGGTTATCAAAATGAAATGTAGATACCCATCATTCAAAAATTAAGTAATGTAGAAAAAATGTTATTTCTTATGAAAATTAAATTTGATGCTATAAAGGATAGTTCTGTTAGGTTCTTTTATAATGATATTAATAAAATCTAAAATTGAAAAAAAATCTAAACAATGAAACCGTTAGTTACTTATAGCTTACATAGCATGTGAAAAGTACATATTTTTTTAATTTTTATTTATTAAAATTACCATTTCAATTCGATTAACAATTTATAAATAAAATTAACTCTAAACATGAACGAAATTATCCATTTCGTTAAAATGTGGCGAACTATTTTAAATTTATATTTAGACAATATATCTCCGAATGGGTCTAAGACTTCTTTGTTGGTCGTCGAATATTTGAGATAGTCGTGAGATCGGTGAGTTCCCACCGAAGGTGATTGTTCTACGGAGAGGTCTTACTAGAATCGTAATTGGCTTGCGTAGATACTGGTACGGGACATTAAATTTTAATTTGGATATTATATCTGGATTATCGTTTGTGCTCTTAAGACATTTATATATATATATATATATATATATATATATATATATATATATATATATATATATATATATATATATACATTAAGTCCATTAAGTCTAACAAATCTCTTCTGTTATTTAGAGTATGCATTTTGAAATATGCCAGTTTTTTGTTATATGAATTTATTTCTTTGGCCCTACCATAAGCGAATGCCAGACGATGAAGGAAACGCTTTTGCACCCTCTCTATTCGCAAGGAGTGTGTGTGTAAAGGTTAACTTTTCGTCGAATATCACAACGAGATCTTTGATCTGCTAACGCGTTTTAATGGTGAATCTGCGATAAAGTACTGGGTAATAGTTTCAACATGATTACGAGTGAATGTAATGCAATACCTAACATTTTCTGCATTAAATAACATACCGTTTCTTTTGTACCAATTAAATAACCTTGTTAGATCATTTTGTAAATGTCTTATATCGTTGAAGTCGTTAATAGTTTTTTAGTGCTCGACATGAATGGTGCAGAATACTCAAAGCATTTTGGCACGTCATTATTAAAAATATTAAGCAACAAACCTAAATGTGAATCCTGAGGTATTCCGGATGTTATTTTAAATTTACGAGATTCATGTCCATTTGCAACGACATAGAAGTATCTTTCGCTTAAATATGAACTAGACCATATGTCAATAATTTTAAAAGAAGAGTTAAAGTAAGTACTAGATCAAATGTTTTACTGAAATGTGATTAAATCACTTTGATTCTTTTTTTTTCTTTATAGTCAATTAATGTCTCAGTGTAAGCAACTAAATTTTTCGTTGTTGATCTATCCTTTATAAAGCTGTGTTGATGGTCATTAATAAAGCTTTTAAACTGGGCGTATATTAAGTTTAAAATTATTAATTAATTAATTTTACCGTATACCGAGAGAATAGATATAGGATGGTAGTTTTCTGCGTGTTCTCTTTCTCCCCGTTTAAAAATGGGAACAACTTTTGCCACCTTCCACTTACTTGGAAAAGATCCTGTTTTCAGCGATGCATTGAAAATAATTTTAAGTGGTACTGCAAGAGTTGACGCACTGTTAATTAAATAGGCTGGATGGAGGTATACCGTCAAGTGCTGCTCCCTTATATAGATAATACTGCTTTCTGATCGCTCAATATATTTATTGTAACTTTTTAAAGACAAATAATTACATGTTTTTTCTAAAATTTTCGGCGATATTTCGTCCATTGGATTTTTATAGTTTTTGTACCGTAATATGACTTTTCCTTTTGTCTTTTATTCTTTTTAGTAGTTAATTTTAGGTACATTACGCTCTATTGAATAATTGATGACAGAATACAGTATTTCTACCATTTCATTAACATCTATAAGTTTTGTAAGTATTTCGGGCCAATTTATATTTTCTAGAAATTTACTAATATTTTTAAAATTAGCTTAAGAATATAATATAATTATATCTTACAAAATTAAAGTTGAAATCTAAGAATTTTGTAATTGTTAATAAGGCTGACGCTGATATCTAAAGGTGGATGCAATAAATCTATACGACTCATTATAACATAACTAAATATTGTATTGTTGTTTTCTTTTGTATATTTTAGTACAACAAAGAATATCATATATTAGTTAATAATCTCTCATCAACTTTTACATCAAAAGTTTATTATCGCAGAAGACGAGGTCTAAAAATTTTATTTTGAAAATTTTTTTATGCGATTGTGGTGATAGAAACTATTGACCATGGAAAAACCTATAAGAGATTGCGCCAAAGAAAATATTTAATAGACATTATTAATATTTCCTACTAATTCCTAGTCTATACAGCTTAAGTTAAAGTCACCTATAACTAGTGTAGTATGTTTTAATATTTCCGAAATACGATTGAAATTATTCATAAATTTGTCCAAGACAGGCTTACTGACGGGTGGAGGAATATAAGTTTCACAAAGAGCTATCGTAGGACTTTTATTAATATTTACTGTTAGCCACAAATCTTCACAGGAACTCGAAATTTTATATTTACATAGATGTCACATTGTAACAGTTTGTGCTTGAACCATCATATTAAGAAAATAGACTGAATGAAAAAAAACTGTTCTGCTTTCCGAACGTGCCTTCTGAACTTGAGCACTAATCTGACACAAGTATCCACAGAACACATATACCCAAAGTGCAAGTATCTATCAGAACCCAAAACTGTCAAGTGTCAATGTTGATATTGACATAAATACGAATGTTAAGTGTTTATTTATTTTTAATTAAATAAATAGAAGTAGAATATAATATATAAAAAGACACTAATAAAAATTATTATAAACTTTTATTTTTAGGCATTCGATACGTTTTTATAAAATGTCATCTGAATCGACTTCAAAACATAATAGGTTATGCGGCTTGTAAGTAAATAAAAATTATATTTGGTTAATATTAATATGATACTTACGCATCCCTGCTATGCGAGAACCTGCAACCGTGTTGTTGAGACACTGTTTCATTTAAAGAAACCTTTCGTTCCCCATTCCCCGCCATATTTTGGAGGCTTTGCGTGTTGCGTTTACTACTGGCCTCAATTTATGGTATTTTTATTTACTTCTCTTTCTGTATATATCCTCAAATTCTTTGCAGGTGTGAAGAAAATCCAAGTAAATATTGTTGTCCGCGATGTGATGTGTTTTACTGCTCTCTCAATTGTTACAAATCAGATAAACATTTACAATGTTCGGAGAGTTTTTATAAAGAATGTGTTGACCAAGAGCTTGCTTCTCATGAGGTTGACGATGATGCAAAAAATAAAATGATGGAAATCTTGAAAAAAATGCATGAAAATAGTGATGAAGTTTTAGAGGACGAAATTTTAGATGAAGAAGATTTAGACTCTGATGATGGCTCAGACATGGATTTACATACAAGAATTAAAGATTTAAATCTAGATGACCCTAATGTTTTGTGGAATGCTTTGACTGAAGATGAAAGAAATGAATTTGAAGCAATTCTTAGTAAGGGTGATGTGGAAAATATAATTCCCCAGTGGGATCCATGGTGGATGTATAAAAAGGAGAAAAAACTTATAGAGGAGAATAATAAAGAATCAAATATCAAAAGTCAAATGTTAAAAATGTGTCCAGAATTAAAAGTTGTACCAGACTTCAGTTCTCTTACCGTAAGTAAAATAATATTCATAACTGCATCACACGAATACAGTGTGGATAAAAATTGTGAAATGAAAAAAAAATTATTATTTTACCCTGTATGCTAGTGCCGTAAAAGGAGCATAGATACTTCCACTTACACACTGTATAAATATCTCAGAAAATTGTTTGTGTGCTTCCGTAGCTTTAAACAACTTAAATAACTAAAACTATAATCTTAAATAAAATAACCACAAGAAAACAATTTTAATATAACTGAAATCAAAATAAAAAGTTATACTCAAACTAGACCGGCTGGTACTCAAGGCCAAAGTGAGTAGCCAAAATTCGGCGAAAAGTGGGGAACAGAGTGTTTTGACACTAGGCTCCTAGCATGAAGGTGAAAAAAAAAATGTAATTGTTTATAAAACACATTGAATACTGTAGTATACCACCAATTACGTCTGCAATCGTGATTTACACACAAGCTTGAGCCCTCATACTACAATGTCTTCAGAAATATTCTGATGTGTAACTATAATACTGTAAAGCTCTATTAATATTTTCTATAGTTTTTATCATCTTTTACAATTTTTTATTAATTTATGAAATAACAAGTATATTTATGTTAGGCTAACCAACAAATCAGACACAAAATCCAGCTTTTACAATAAATTTATTTACACTTGTTATATACACATATACTCTCGTAGTCACAATATTTAAATATGAATTGTAATGACAAGTTGTCTTGACAATATCTTAGAACGTAATGAACACGAGTGCCTCCTTTTCCTTTTTCGAATGAGCAGTATGCTGTTGGCCCTACTGGCCTCTACAGGAGCTTGGGGAGGCCGAGCTAAAAGAGCTCTGACCTTGGCTTGCCTACCGTGGAAGGCGCCAACAAATGAGAACACGGTGTCGCAAGGGCGTCTCCTTTGAGACTCGGACCGCGACTTGCGTACACCTTTTGTAGTGGGGGACTTTGCTTCGCTCGGTTCGAGCTAGGCCTACTGGGTAGGGCTCTTGATGCCCTTTTTGATTGTTAATTGCGGGCACCTCTCGCGCCGAGGCGCGATTGGGCCACAGAAAAACTGGGACCTCGTCTCCACCGGCGGGGACGGTGTGTGTAGCGTGTGTGGCTGCGGTTGTGTGTAGCCCTACCTACGTATTTTGGATCGTTCGCTTTAGTGATGGGGTCAGCATCATCGGTTAGTACACGAGTGCCGCGTGCTTATATTGGAAATCCACCGGAAAAGACGCAGCACACTACCGCCACTTAATACAATCGATAATGGAAACAATATCAAATGACGTACTCGTGATTACAGTGACACCTATTACTACATTATAAGTAACTTATGCTAACATTTATATGTTTTTTTTTTTCAGAGTGTGAAACCTTCACATACTATAAGGTTTAACATTGCCAATGTGATATCTTCGTATGCATTCATCATGAGGTACTTTAACGGTGAAATAGAACCAGTGGAGGCTGCGAATTATGTTCTGAACATTTGTACTAATTTAGATTCTAATTATAACTTTGAAGATCCCGAATTAGCTGTGGAGTCTGTAGCTCAGAGATGTTTACAGGTATTGGATTTAAAGTTGTTGTTTTAGTGATAATTAATATGGTATACAGGTTTAATGATAAGGCTAGTCATGATGCTGAGGCACAAGTGTGTGACTGTAAATGTGACTGGTTGTGGGTTCGATCCCCTGTCGAGGAAATGAAGTATTTATTTTTACACTATTTAGGTGTTGTGTTATTCAGGTGTCGACGCCACTGAGTTCCACTTGAGGCATAGCATGTTGAGTCTCACTTATCCATATGGTAAGAAGCAGTAGGTTACAGAGAATCTAGTGTCACGACATATCATTCTCCCTTTTTGGCGGAACTAAATGCCGCACTTGTCTACTAGAATGCGAAAATAAAAATATCCTTTCCCTAAATGGATATTGAAGCCCTAATTATCGCATTTTTCTACAGTCAGATGGTGTCCTACTGCACTATAAAACGATGACAAAATTATTTTTTATATAATTAGTTTTAAGATACGTCAAAAGTACGATAAAACAAATAATTCATAAAGAAGTGTTTAATTTTTTTTTCTTTGATGAGATTTCTTTGTTTCTCCAGAGCGAATATATACATACTGACGAGGCAAGTCTAAATGTAATGAAAAGTGACACATTTCGATTATTAGAAGGCCCAAGTGAAGAAAACAATATATATTACAGCAAAGCTGCTCTCTCACATCTCATACAAATATTTACTGATGCTAAATCATTGTATAAAATAAAAAATGATAAAAAAGTCAATAGCAAAGGAGATTTTTCTAGAAAATTCCCAGAGCATAATAAAAATCATTTACCTATTCTAGATATAAGTAAAATCAAGAAAGTTATTAAGAAGTTAGAATATTATCTCTCGTTTTTAGTAAGTTGTGATACTAATGTAAATAATAAATGATTATAAAATATTTTTTTAATAATGGTCCTTTTATTTGTCTTTCCTTATAAATCAAATTAATATAATACAAAAAAAATATTAAAGAAATGCAGACTTAAGTTTTATTTTCTTGTTCATATACTTAATCACTATTTATTCAATAAAATGTATATGGATCTACACACTTGTATCTGTATAAAAAAAATTAAAACAATGTATTCCGCACACAGCAGGGTAGGCAGAGGGAACCTAGTGGTAGGACACTCCGTTCTCCACTTTCTGCCGAATTCTGGACAGATTGCATGTTGAATGGCGGTAATTAACGGCGCGCTTTGCCTCGAATCCAGAGTGAAGAAATGAAGATATAAATTTAAATAAACATTACATTTTCTCGAATGGGGCTCGAACCCACGACCAGTCGCGTTTACATTCACATTTTGTGCCTCCGCGCCACGACTGACCACTGTGATTAATGAATATTTGCTGTTAAGCTCTCCATTTATTTTTTCATTAAATAACGTTATTCAAAAGTTTAAATTGCAAAAGATAATTAATAACTTTCTTAAATATTCAAAACGAACATTTTTTTATGTACACAATATACATAAATATTTTTAAAGTGTTATTCCAAGTTATGAAAGAAAAATATTTTTGTATATAAAAAATAAGTATATGGCCCATTCGAGTAATAACGAATAATTCTAATACCATATATATTAAACCTTTATGCACCAAACGCGGTAGTATTTTATGATTTGGCAACATTCACCTAGTAAATATTTAACCTTAATGGATAATTCCAAAATGGTGTTACCTTAAATATTGGTAAGGTAAGGTGCATTAGCACCTTACTTAATATTTATTTTAGAACTAATATTAAATTTAGGAAAAAATAAATTAAACAACTGTCCACCTTTACCACAACTTTAATTCCAACAAAGATACTATCGAAGGAATGTCCAAAACATTGACACTTACACCGATAAGTTACAAGTGTATACATTTATACAACTAAGAAGATATAAGATTTGTTACATCCCTTATTTAGGGGTTTCAAATATATCATAAATTTTAACAGGGCGTTTGCTATTTATATAAAAAAAAAACAAATGAAAAAATATACTTTGAGTTGTAATCTCAAGTATTGGATACCTTTCCACAGATAATCAAAAATATAATAAAGAAAGAATGTTCTAGATTAAACTTATGATAAATTTGAAACCACAAACACCATATTATATAATTTTTATATTAAATTTAATAGAATATCCACATGATCAACAATACTATGAGAAAGGATACAAAGTAACAAATTTCACTACATATTCATATATTTATATAAACATTACAATAAATAACATACACTACGTACAAAAAAATATCTTTTTTTTTCATCAAAATATAAAGTAATCTATTCATTACGTTATATATTTTTATGAATTACATAAGTTTTTATTTATCTGCGACATCTTAGAGTAATGTTGCTGTAATATTTTTGGCATATTTTGGTATTTTATAAGACTTTATTAAATAAGTAGCATATTGAAGTATAGAAGACTGTATTTAAATACTGCAAACACCAGAATTCGAATAAAGTATGAACAGTTTTAGTTACTTTTATTATTAAATAAACAAAATATTATTGATACTAGTCTGGATGAAAACAAAAAAAAATAGATTTTTCTTATGTCACTTGGACTTTCTGACAATATCAGTTAAATTTGAATGTATCTTACATAGATAGATAAGTCTCAATTATATTTTATTAACGGCAATTATTTTTATAGATTTAATACATTTATGGCAAATGCCAGCTTTGGATTTTTTTACTGTAATAAAATATCATATTGTGGGTTTCAAAAGGTATCTAATATAATTTCAAAAATAAACAGAAAAAAAATATTTCGTTGAGAGTTTCATCACAATTTTATTTAATATTTATCAAATAAATTAATTCAAGAAAAATATTGTAAAATAAAATAATTAACTAAAATATATATCTCTACATATCATATATGTACATATATAATTTCTCTATTACCTTAGATAAGTATTATTCATAAATTTTCAACATTATATTTTTTTTTGATACTGGCAATACCATATATAGTTAATCGTAGACATCATTTAGCTATAAGAAACCAAGACCTAAAACACCTTTTAGATACATTATATCTATTAAATTAATTTAAAATATAACTTTTAAGACTTTTTCAAAATAAAAATTACAGTGTGCAAACAATTACGTGTAAGTACTAAATGCCAAAGGAACCCGCAGGAAGGAATAAAAACCTATGACCGAAATAATAATAATAAAAAAAGTTTGAGTGTTGTGAAGTAAAAAAAACTGTACCAATATAATCTTATCATTCAGAATTTGTGTCAAACTGTTTATATCTATTTAAGGAATGCATTTTTAAAATAGTATAGGGCATTTAATTTATTAAATTAACTAACGGTTGTAAAATAAATAAAAAATTACAAACTCGTCTTATTTATAATATTTTTGAAAACGAAACTGTTTTGATATTTGCTATTGTCATTATTTAAATTTCCAAACTAAAATAAGAAAATAGAAATAAAAAAAATATCACATCCGACGTATTCAAACCAACATCTATTACATTAAAATTCTACATAATTTTTATATATATTCATATTCTATCTCCAAAGATCCACACCCAATCATGAAGCCTACTCAACGCGGAGCGGCGCTGACTTTAAAAAACGAAGACTGTAGGTTCGATTGCTCTAATAAATAAATAAAATGAAAATATAAAATATTTCGTTACCTCGAGTGGGAATCAAACCGACAACATACACCTCGAAATGGTACATACATAACTAATACGGTATTTGGTTCTGATAATACTGTATCATGTCGTAAGTACGGGTCCTAAAGTTAAGGAAGGAGTTTCTTATCACCGACAGCATATAGGCGGCCGCTTCTTTTTCCGTTGAATTTGGAGCAAAACGGGAACGCAGCTGTCTGATCGTCTGTCCACGGAAACACGGCAGGCCGGTGTCCAGCATCAGTGAGACCATCGATATTATCGCTTCTTGGTACGGCCTGTAATGAACAGTCATTTTTTTAGCTATTTTTTTTAACTTAATGCTGTATATAGCAGGGTACGCAGAGGGAACCTAGTGTTAAGATATTCCGTTCCCCAAAATATTTGTCAATAACAATTCATTCCCTTGAGTGGGAATCGAACCCACAACCGTCATCTTACACATGCTTGTACTTCTGCGCAACGACGATCTCAATCAATTTTTATGAAATGTAATAGTTTGTGTTTTTTATTTGCCGTCATTTTTAATTATTATTATATTAAAAATATTTACACATAATGACCGGAATAAAAAAAGACAAAAAACTTACATTAAACCACGATGACGTAATTGTATTTTTTAAAATAACAAAGAAAAGATTTATTTTTGAAAATTTTGACTTCAAAATTAAGGTTCTCTATTTAGTTAATATTTTTTTGATTTTCCTCTTATACTAAAACTACCCATAATCAACTTTATGCCAATAGGAGTAAGGTACAAACTCACCTAACAGCCAGGAAGGCCTGCACGCACAGCTCACAGAACCACCTGAAGGGCGGCGCCTCCATCTTACCGCCCATCACCATCACCATCTCGTCGGTCAGCTTTATGTCCGGTTCGAATCCGAGATTACCACCGGGCGATGATTCGAACATGAAACCGAAATCTAAAAAATGTTGAGCAATCAATATAAATATATAGAACTAGAGATAATAAAATGCTAAGATATTTAAAAAAAATGTAAAACGAAAATGTTTAATCTTTCTTACACTAAATTAACACTAAAACTTTTTTCTATTTAATTTTTTTTGGCTTTACGCTGTATCTCGCACTTAGGACTGGCAGAGCAAACATGGGAACCTAGTGTTAAGGATACTCCACTTCCAGTCAGTTGTCATAGTGAGGAAATGGAAATTTTAAATATTTCATATACTCGAATGGGAATCGACCCGACGACCTGTCGCGTTTACAGTCGTGCATTTGCATCCCTGCGCAACAATTGGCCTTAATCATAATTAACATTAAATAAACAATCTGAGCGTAATAAAAGGTATTCAGTATTCAGCTTCAAGCTTTATCCCGCACACAGCAGGGTAGGACGAAACCTAGTATTAAGACACTCCGCTCCCCACTTTCCGCCGAGTTCTGGATACATTGTGTGTCAAGTAGCGGAATTCAACGCCGCGCTTTGCCTCGACACCAGAGCGAAGAAATGAAAATATAAATGTAAATAAATATTTTATCTCCTCGAGTGGGGATCGAACCCACAACCAGTCGATTTTACAGTCACACTTTGTGCCCCTGCGCCACGAATGGCCTCCCTAATAAAATATATAATAATTTAGTATTTAAAAAAATAAATGCCACAGTACCGATATGAATGATATGTCCGTCTGTATCCAACATGATGTTTCCGTTATGTCGATCTTTAATCTGTAGAAGGAAACCGATGACGCTGTACGCCGCCATTGACGTCACGAAACACCTTCGAGCTGCCTGCGGAGAAATATTCACTCTTTTATAATAAGCAAATTAATAGAAAACTTTGCATCACAAAATTTTTTTTGAAAATACCTAATTTTTATTAGGTATTTTTTCAGTTTCAAAGATATATAGCAGTTAAGACAAAGGGAACCTGGTGAGCCAAGCTTCCACAGCTCAGCTTTCAGCCTTCTCAGAACGAAAAAAAGTAAATGTTAAATATTTCATTTACATTTCCGAATGGGAATCGTGCCTACAACCCATTACAACCACACGCTTGTGCCACTGAGCCACGACGGCTTCAATAGCTTTGGTTTAGTTGTTTACTTTTTATATTGCTATTCCACACTATAGTTTATTTAATACAGATTCTTACTAAAATAATAAGATTTGACGAGAATAAGTTATCAAATTCACCAATTTTCATATAATTTAACTATATAATTTACCTGGAATTCCCTCGTAGTTTCGTCTCCATATTTCTTGATGAAGTATTCATACATTCCTATATCTGTTTGTCTTCCCAACTGGTCTCTGGACTTCGCATTCGGCACGCATTCTATTACACCACACTGTAATGTTCATTTGTTTCTTTTAATGAAATATTAAAACTATATCAGTTGATTTGGTTGAACACGCATATCTCAAGAAGTACTTTACTTTCTTAGGAATTAATTTTTAATTTAAAAAATATAATTTGATTTTGGATAGTCAATTTATGCGGTCAGAGTTACCTTGGCCACCTAGAATGTGTCATGTATCACAGATACTCTTAGTTATTTCCCTTTGGCCAAGAGGTAGGAGTCGCAGATAAAAACTAAGTAAGTGTGTGTAAGTAAGTCTATATTATATAAGATGAAAGCGACAGCGCTCCTTTTACAATATTTTAAACCCATACCTAAAAAAATTAATTAAGATATGTCAACAGTTTAGACGTAGGATTTACATTTATTGACAAATTAAATATATTTTTCAATCGACTATTTGTAACAAATTTTATAATGCAATTTTAAAGATAAGATACAAATGCACTTTAGAACAAAAAATGATGCAACACCTATTTACAATATTTTCTTTTGTTAATTCTATTAAAGACTAAATAAATAAATGAACATCACATATAACTTTAATTAAGTATTTTTTTCTATAACACTTATAAAACTCACCCCAGGCGCAGTGGCGACAACCTTATACGGGAACAAATACAAATCCAGGCCAACTTGTTGAAACACGTTCTTGAACAGCGTTATCACCTGCAACGCCAACATGTCCTGTCGCACGTCGTCACCCACTTTAAAGATGGCCGCCTGCCAGGTCTCCGCCGCTATTGAAGTATAGCGGTCCTTGCCTTCTTCCTACGTTCGATATTTATGTTTGTATTCATTGAATGGTTATATATTACATTATATAGCATGGTAGGTAGGCAGAGGGAGCCTGAGAACATAGTGTTAAGACACTACGGTACCATTAAGGTATTTTCGCTTCACATTTTGAGCGGAATTCTGGAGGCATTGCGTGTTAAGTGGCGGAACTCAAAGCCACCGCATCAGAGGAAATGAAAATATTATTGATTGGGAATCGAACCTACAACCTGTCGCGTTTACACTCCTGTGCCCCTGCGCCACGATTGGCCTCAGAAATAATGATTACAAATAAAGGCATGAGGTTTTATATGTAGGGTCCTTAGAGAATCTTATAGACCTGAAGTTCAGTTCTAATTGAGAATTTCTATAGCCTTTTTATTTTAAAAGTTATATTTTTATACACAAATTTATTTTTAGGAAACGTAAACAAAATGAACGCGGTGGACTCGAGCCTTTGTCTTTTGGAAACAACGGGGAGGCCAAATCTAAGAGGCGCAGGTTAGAGTCCCGCTACGCAAAAAGAGAGCCCTAAAATTTACCATTATTATATAAAAGAAAAACAAAAACATGCTTTAAGTACAATAATGAGACAAAATATTAAGCTAATACTAAATATTCTTTATTCCTTTTTTTATTTTCATATTATTTATCTAATAAAATAAGTAAATAAATAAACGTAAAGCCAGCCGTGGCACAGCGGCACGAAGAGTGACTGTAAAACCGACTGGTTGTGGGTTCGATCCCCACTCGAGGAGATGAAATATTTACTTAAATGTATATTTCCATTTCTTCGCTCTGGTGTCGAGGTTAAGCGCGGGATTGAATTCTGCCACTCAACACGCAATGCCTCCAGAATTCGGCAGAAAGTGGGGAACGGAGTGTCTTAACACTAGGTTCCTTCTGCCTACCCTGCTGTGTGCAGGATACAGCGTGAAGCGATTCGATTTTTACTTATAAATCATTATAAGTAAAAATCGATACTAACCGTAGGTAGTTCCTCCCCGGAGGCGATGGCCATGGCGGTGGTCTCCATTTCTTGGATACCATATTTTCTCACTCTGAAACGCGCTAAATACGGAGCCTTGGCTGCACTTTGCATTGGCGTTCCTGTTTATAAAGTATATTGTTTATAATCAATAATTAATACATAAAACATATTATAAAGTAAAATAATGATTTAATTCATAATCAGCTTCACGCTATATCCCGCACACAACAGGATGGGCAGAGGGAACCTAGTGTTTAGACACTCCGTACCCCACTTTCTGTCGGATTCTGGAGGCATTCCGTGTTGAGTGGCAGAACTCAATGCCGCGCTTTATTTCGTCACCAGAGCGAAAAAATGGAATAAATTTATGTAAATATTTCATGTCCTCGAGTGGGGATCGAACCCACAACCAGACGGTTTTACAGTCACACTTTGTGCCCCTGCGCCACGACTGGCCTCTTTTAGATTGAACATTGGGCGGAGAGCGGGGAGCGAAGAAATATAAAACATACCGCTTTTGTAATCGATGTCAATAACCATTGAATCTGGATTCGAGGGTAAATAACATCCCGGTTGCACCTGGAACAGAAAATATATATTAAGTTTATTATTGAATAAGAAATATTTATACAAATAGGTCTTTACAAAGATAATGATCTATTTTAAGAAATTACAATGACTTTTTAAGAAAGCAACAAGAAATAGAAAAAAATATATATCAATAATATATAATTTAAGAAAAAAAACAAAAAGGAAATCAACGAAATTAAACAAGGTGTTATGAAAAAAAGCAAAACACATTTTACCTTAACATTTTTAAGTGCTTCCAAACAAGCACGTTTCCTCTCAGCACCTTTCGGATATGGTCGTATAATACCACTAATATTAGTTATTTGGCTGAAGAAATCGAACTCCCTTTCGTAGAAGGCCTTCGCTGGACCCGAGAGTGTGTCGACTATGCTTTTTGTAAGACTTTCTAATATATCATAGAGTGCCGCTGAAAACAATAATATAAGAGCAGGATAAACTTGTTACAGATAATACGTGGTTTTTGGGAATTGCAACCAATAAAATTATATAAATATGTATATTTAAAAGATTTAGTTGTTTCTACAACCATGCAAGCTTACTTTTTTGTTTTTATAACAAAATCGAAGTAAAACAATAAAAAAAATTAAATAAAAAAGAACTCAATTTTTTATTTAAAATATTTATGGACTACAACTAAAGTTTTGAAAAGGCGTATAAAATATGAATAGATAAAAATACATTTTATAACTTGTCATTTCAAGAAATTATCTGTATTGTTTTTGTGCTTTTTTAACTAATTTTCATTAAGCATAAAAAATCAGCGGGACTTTTTATTTTAAATTAATAAATCTAATCTAAAAATATAATAACTTAAAAGTTGTTATATAACTTAAAAGTTATTATATTTTTAGATTAGATTTATTAATTTAAAATAAAAAGTCCCGCTGATTTTCTTGTGCCGGTTCTTTTCAGGTCTGAGGCATTAACTTTAATAAACTGGTGATAAATTATTTAACGTTCAATAAATGAAGTATGTAACTTCTTTTTTTAAATTAAATTATTTGACTTTATACAATAATATTGTATACAACATTGTCTTCCTATTAAATAAATGAAAAATAAAATGAAAATAAATTAAATTTGTATCATAATAGAAAATTACTTACTGTCCTTATTATGCATTTCTTCATCTGTATACATATTAGTATGCATATTCCATATAAGTTGATGCGCTACCACTTGAGATTTCTTTGCTAACGATTTTATTAGTTCCGCTACGTAACCCATCTGAAAATATGTCCAGAATATTTATAGTATGCAACAACTTTAATATTATGTTTATTTTTTGTTTGTTTTTCAGCTTCACGCAGTATTCTGCACATAGCACGATAGCCAGTGAGAATCTGGAAACCTAGTGTTAAGACACTCCGTTGCCATTAAGACAATATCCGCCGAGGTCCGGAGCCATTGTGTGTTGAAAGGCGGTACTCAATGCCGCCCTTTGTCTGGACACCAGAGCAAAGAAATGAAAAGATTTAATTTCCTCGAGTGGGAATCAAAACCATAACTTGTCATATACACAGAATTTCTTTTATGTTCGTATTTGACACATTTCGAATCAGTAATAGCTTTATGTGGTGAAGTGATACCCAAAACCGATACAAGCCTTTACTATGCAAGTTTAATGTCAAATGTAATGTGATTTAAAATCATTTACACTATTTAAAGTATATATTATATATATATTTATTCTGGTATATTACGATTGATGCGTGGTGGTCGCCAACGAAATATGCTTATTGATTGGACATTTTACACTCAACAAGAACAAATAAAATGAAAATCAGTTTCACACTGTATCCCGCACATGGCAAGGTAGGCAGAGGGAATCTAGTATTAAGACACTCAGTTCCCCACTTTCTGCCGAATTCTGGCTTCATTGCGTGTTGAGTGGCAGAAATCAACACTGCACTTAACCTTGACGCCAGAGCGAAGAAATAGAAATGTAATTTAAATAAATATTTCATCTCCTCGAGTGAGGATCGAACCCACAAGCAGTCGGTTTTCCAGTCCCACGTCGTGGTGGCTCACCGTGTCGTGGCGCAGCGCCTGCACGAGCTGCGGGATGTAGGCGAGCACGGCGGCGGGCGCGCAGGCGCACAGCGCGCCCGCCGCCGCCTGCGCCGACAGCGGGTGCGGCGGGTACTGCCGGCTGAAGTACGCCAGCGCCTCCACCGGCGACACGCGCGCCCACGTCACCATGTGCACCAGCTGCGGACGCGTTAGTGGGGACTTAGTGTTGAGACACTCCCAATTTGCGACGAATTTACGAGGCATTGTGAATTGAGTGGCGAAACTGAACTGAATAATAATTAATTCCCTCGAGTGGAGATCGAACCTACAACCGCCACATTGCAGTCACACACGATGGCCCTACGCCACGATGGCCTCTATATAAATATGTAGATTTTAAAATATGCATAATTTTTTGTATTTTTTTTTAGGTTTCTGCTTCTAAAGGAGTAAACAGAAGTTATCTAGTTTTAAGATATTTCGTTTACCACTTACCGCCGAATTTTCAACACATTGCGTGTTGAAGTGCGGAATCCAACGCCGCGCATCTTTTAATTACATATACAATAAAGTATTTTTTATAATAATAATTAATAAATAATATATTTCAAAATACCAAAATACAAAACAAACCTCGTGCGCGTCATTGAGTAGTGTCTCAGTGGTGACCAGATATTTGAGAGCTTGCGGCACGTGGCACACTGCGGTGGGATGTAATTGGACTTTACGCTTAATTTCTGCTATTATACCATCGTTCTTTAACCTGAAATATAATAAAAAAATATTATAATTTTATTAGAAATGTGAATAATACAATTTTGTCTACAGACTAGTAATGACGTAGAGACACAAGTCTATGACTCTAAACGCGACAGGCTGTAGATCCGATTTCCACTCAAGGAAATTAAACCTTTTATATTTTAATATGCCTCGACACCAGGGCGAAGACGATCTGGTGTCAAGGCAGAGCGCGGCGTTGTGCTCTACCAATCAACACGGAATCCCTCTCAAATTCCTTGGAAAATGGGAAACGGAGTGTCTTAGCACTAGGTTCCCTCTGCTTATCCTACTGACTGGCAGAGCGGGTTACACGTTTCTACCACGTTACAATTACTTCTTCAATGACCACTACTTATATGTTCAAATGACCTATGTTTAACATTAGAGTACTAGTAGTAGTTAGTATTATTCCACAATAAGGATAGAAAAATGTTTTGAAAAATGTATAAAAGACGATTTATTGTTATTTTTTCTTGTTTACCAAAAAGCATTACTACATTTTCTAAAATATTTACCTTACCAAGATTTAACTTACCTTTCCGGTAAAAACACAGCCAACGTCGGACTAATATCCCACGCTAACTTGGCATAGTCCCGCCAAGTTCTCTCCGTATTGGGCTTGGACCGCCACGTCGCTATATTGTCTTCCCCCGGCACCGCTTGCTCTGGCCTACTGTGTGGGTTGTGCCATGTCACCAGAAACTCTATTTCTACTGCCTGCAATGTTGAATTAGTTTTTTTTAATATAATTATAGCATAAATAAATAATTTAAAATAACAAAAAAAATTAGTATGAAGTCTGTGCAATAAACTCGACAGGGCTTTTCTGATCTTAAACAAAAGTATTATAATTACATGGATGTTTAAATTAAGATTTTTTTCAGTTTAACACTATCTTAGCAACAATTGCTGCAAATATTTCAAAATTGTCTACTTAGCACAAAATTTTGGGTATAGTGATATGGAATTAAATGTTTTTTGGTACATCATCAAGCTGTATCCCAGCAGGGTAGGCGAAGGAAACCTAGTGTTAAGATACTCTGTTACCCACTTTCTGCCGAATTCTGGAGGCATTGCGTGTTGATTGGCAGAACTCAACACCGCGCTTTGTCGCGACACCAGAGCGAAGAAATGGAAATATCCACCAGTACCAAATACCAGTGGGTTTTATAGTCACACTTTGTGCTCCTGCGCCATGACTGGCCTCGTTTTTTGATACACATTATAAATATACTAAACCTTACCATTAATTCCAAAATAAGATTCCGTTTCCTAACATAATCTTTGACAAACGGATCCTGGGATTTCACGGGCGGTTTAACGCTGCGATTCGAGCGTTTGCCAGCCACGCTGCCGGCGCCGCTGCTTAACGTCGTTGTTGACATTGGTACCTATTATTAACAAAAAAAATTATAACACACTTATGACTCCCTCGCGGCTTCGCCCGCTTGCTGTACTATTATTTATTTATTTAATAAAATTATGTTTGTGTTCTGTTTAGGCAGTAGTAGAAATTTTTTCAGTTGTATTCTAGCAAAATTATACAAAATTAAAAAAAAAATTAAAAATTAGCTTCACGCTATATCCCGCACACAGCAGGGTAGGCAGAGGGAACCTAGTGTTAAGACACTCCGTTTCCCACTTTCTGCCGAATTCTGGAGGCATTGCGTGTTGAGTGGCAGAACTCAACGCCGCGCTTAGCCTCGACACCAGAGCGAAGAAATGGAAATATAAATTTAAGTAAATATTTCATCTCCTCGAGTGGGGATCGAACCCACAACCAGTCAGTTTTGCAGTCACACCTCGTGCCACTGCGCCACGACCGGCCTCACAAAATCTTTACATAAATTGTCGCTCGTGTTAATCTGATTAATTCGTTTAGTAGTTTTTTGGGTAAAAGAAGAAGAAACGTCCATCGCTTCTTACAAAATTTCACATTTATAATATTAATAGAATAGGATAATCAATTGTACATACATAGTTAAGTGAGCCAGCGTCATGCACAATGTAGTAGGTAAGAGTAAAATTCTGACACTCAGGACGACGATTATTACACATTTTAAACTCTCAATGCCGTGAGATAAAAGTCTTAAGATAAAATGAAAATTATGTAAATATATTTTAAATGAAACTATTTTAACCGGATTAATCGCGTTTATTTAAAATTAAACATTTTTGGAAACCCGACGTTTCGAATACTTTGCAGAAGTCCGTGGTCACGGGAAGACGGGTCTAATCGCGAAAATAAATATACATATTTAATCCGGTTAAAATAGTTTATCATTTAAAATATATTTACATGATTTTTAAGACAAAACACGGCATTGAGGTCCTGCCACTCAACTACTACAATTTCTCTTTAAAAAAACGTGGGAGATGCTGAATGGAGTGTCTTAAAACTAGATTCCCTATACTTTCTTTGCCATATTAAAGAAAAAAAAAATGAAAAAAATAAATAAAAAAATTACAGTATTAATCCATCCAGTAGTTTGTCTATTGCCAATATCACTGCTGTTGACGGAGGACCGGTTGTCAGTTGGAGAGTTCGACGTGTAAATGCTTTGTGAACTGCTCGGCCCCATTAGATCGAATTCAGCTAAAAAGAAATAAAAGAAATTATAACATGTCGTGTGTACTCGTGATAAAATTTTAAAATGTATCAAATTAAACAAGAGAATTTTAAGTAAAAAGTTTATTATTTAGAATATATTTTCTAACATTTTTGAAGTGTTATTCCACACTTAGGAAAGAAAAAGACTTATTTAGAAAACGTATAAACATTTGAACGTAGCGGGACTCGAACCCGCGCCTACTGGATATATGTATACGTTACAAGAACTTGACAAGATATCACAATTTACCCTACAGAACTTATCTAACACTCCGTTCTTTCAGTGTCTTTCATAAACTAAAACTCTATAGAAAAAAAAACTAAAGAATTTCTCACCACCAATATCACTACTCTTCAAATACTTCTTATCAGAATGCATCAGCTGCCAGAATTTGATAAGCGATATGATATCTTCTCTCAGTGCCCCCGAACTTTTGGCCGGACACTGTAGACCTCTACAGAAGTAGTCCAGGCACACACTGTAGACTCGCTCCCGAAGTATATTGCGCGCTAGTGATCGTGGTAAAATATCGCCTTGTAGAAGTGATAGACCGCATGAGAGTAATCTGGTGATTTTATTTAATATTTAGTTTAAATATGATAGTGGCTTAATTTCTAGTTGGTATTTTTTTTATTACTTTTTGTAATAAAAATAATAAATCAGCTGCACTGCATTCCGCACACAGCAGGGTAGGAAGGGGGAACTTAGTGTTAAGACACTCCGTTCCTCACTGTCCGCTGAATTCTGGAGACATTGCCTGTTGAGTGACGGAACTCAACGTAGCGCTTTGACTCGACACTAGAGCGAACAAATGGAAATATAAATTTAAATAAATATTTCATCTCCTCGAGTGGGGATTGAATCCACAACCAGTCGATTTTACACTCACATTTTATGCCCCTGCGCCACGACTGGCCTTATTACTTTTTAATAAGAATAAAATTTGTAATTTTCGTCAACTTTATATTGATTTAAGATATTTTTATATACAATGTCATTAAACAAGATTGTATTTGTGAAATATAAATACTTAAAAAATAATTTACATAATCTGCATAAATTATTCACATTTTTTTCTATAAATAATAATAAATATGAATAAAAAGAAACATTATTATTATATTATATTTAATTAGTTTTATATTGAAGTTAGCCTTACTTACTTAAATCTGACTCCTGCGGCTTCAACATGCCTGTTTATATGATCACGTATATCACCTACAGTTATTGGTAAGGACCTGAAAAAAATATTTGATAAAATAATATTTAAATCCATGTTTATATACCAAATTTGAACCTGCAACCTTAACGCATCAATTCTTTATACAACAAACTTAATAATAGTTTATTAATAATAGTATAGTTAAGCCGAGATTACTAATATTAGATACAATCAAGGAGATTTCATGTTTTAAAACTAAATTAGTGTTAGATTGATATATTGAGACATTTTGTAAAATGACTAAGCAATATATATGATGCCTATATGCATTATAAAATATTTTCCCAGATAGAGGAAATAACAATATTTCATAAAGTAATGCAGGGTAGGCAAAGGGAACCTGGGAACCTACGGTAAGACACTTTTTTTATGGAGAAAGACAAGGCAAACGAGCGTACGGGTCACCTGATGGTAAGTGTTTACCCCCGCCTACGACTCCGTTCCCATTAAGACCGTTCTTAAGTTTCGTCGAATTCTGGATTTTGCGTGTTAAGTAGCAAAACTCAACGCCGCGCTTTGCCTCGTTACCAGTAAAGTGAGAACCCACAACCAGTCGCGTTTACGCGTCTAGACGCGTAACGCGACTGGTTGTGACACTAGAGGTACGCTTGTACTGGCCATACAATATTTAACTACTTTAATAAATATAAAATCTCACCTATGAAGTAAGCTGGCCAGCATTTCCACTTTCTCTAAACTATTATATTTGGCAGTTTCAGCTATTTCACATAAGTACCGGATCCATACAGCGTGCGGCGCCACGAATGGAGGACGAGGTTCTAATTTGGCACCTGAAATAATAATATGTTTATTAAGAATGAAACTATATACAACATACAAATATACATATAATGTATTTGAGGCCAGTCGTGGTGCAGCGGCACGAAGTGTGAGTGTAAAACCGACTGGTTGTGGGTTTGATCCCCACTCGAGGAGATGAAAATTTTATTTAATTTATATTTCCATTTCTTCGCTCTGGTGTCGAGGATAAGCGCGGCGTTGAGTTCTGTCACTCAACACGCAATGCCTCCAGAATTCGGCAGAAAGTGGGGAACGGAGTGTCTTAAAACTAGGTTCCCTCTGCTTACCCTGCTGTGTGCGAGATACAGCGTGAAGCTGTATTTGAGTAATAGATTATCGTATATTGTACAAAGTAAGCAAGATAAAATAGTGGTGGTGGACTATAAGCTATATGTAATAAAATTTGACAACCATATAAACAAAACAAACGTTTACTAATTATTTCTATATCAATCAAAATATATTTTTTATTACTACTTCTCAGCAGAACTGCCTAGCTCTGTACTATATCTCTATTCAACTTCTACTATTATTTACACGCAATACCTCCAGAATTCCGCAGAAAGTGGGGAAAAGAGTGTCTTTAACAGTAGGTTCCCTCTGTCTACCCTGTTGTGTGCGGGATACAGCGTGAAGCTGATTTATTTTATTTATTTACTATTATTTACATTATAACTAACCTTCATATGCGGCCAAAGGACTTATCTCGTCATTTTGTTTAGAGAACATTCCCATTTTTCTATCCACCGTGCATTGCCAAGCCGCAAATATTTCTTGTAAGAGACGAAGTTCGAGATCAGGTCGTGATGTGTTCAACCACTGCCAGCATTCAACTGCTGATGTTACTGCGTCTTCTGTGAATATGTCTATTTGGGACCATGCTGTGAAGAAAAGAAAATATGTTAAATTTATTAAAGAAATTCTGAAGCTTCATTCTTAAGTACTAAAATGTGTAAAGTTCAATATAGATAAATAGAATTCAACATATGAAAATACGATGCATTTCATTACTCAGAAAGCATCGAAAAAGATTGTTAGATCTTATTCACATAAGAGGTTTTTTAATTGGCGTTAAAAGGGTTGGAATAAAATAAAAGCATTTGTATGACTACATTCACACGTTAACGCTTTTAGAACGCGACTATTTATCTTATATTATTGCATTTTGAACGCTGGAAACGCTTAAAAATTCCAAAAACGTAT
Organism: Heliconius himera; assembly: GCA_021202915.1. Taxonomy (NCBI): domain Eukaryota; kingdom Metazoa; phylum Arthropoda; class Insecta; order Lepidoptera; family Nymphalidae; genus Heliconius; species Heliconius himera. The sequence continues at coordinate 11,663 of JAJHJA010000374.1, read as the reverse complement.
TATAGAAATGGAGTCTCGAGTATTTTTTTATAAAAAAAAATTTTAGAATATCAATTAATATTCTATATATTTTACAATATACTATTCGAAAATAATAGAAAAATTTACTGGGAGAAATATCAAACTGCCCTTGTAAAGTTGAAAAATCTATGTTCATTCAGAGGATGTGTTTAGTAAGTTTTTTGTTTTCTTTTCGTCTTCGTCTTCTAATAATATAAATATGTAGTAATTTGTATATATCATCATATTTTGAACGTTACAAAAGCGCCAACGCTTTAATCTAGCTGTTTGTTCACATGAACAGAAACGAGATGAGAGAATGAAATATTTTTTATTTGGATATGAACATAGAATATATAAATACAAGGAAAATATGATATTGAATGAAGTGAGGTCGGTCGTGGGATACAAAGTGTGACTGTAAATACCGGTTGTGGGTTCGATCCTCACTCGAGGGAATTAAATATCTACTGAAATAAATATTTCCATTTCTTTGGTCTGGTCTTGAGGCAAAGCGCGGCGTTGAGTCTCATAACACTAGGTTCCCTCTGCCTACTATGCCGTATGCCGTATGCGGAGTACACGACTCACCGATGCTGTGCAGCAGCGCCCGGGCCGTGGGCGTCATGCCGGCGGCGACGGGGCGCGCGTGCACGAGCAGCGCGGCGCAGCGCCACAGCGCGGCGCGGTGCGCGGTCTCGCTGGCGGCCGCGCCCGCCTCGCGCAGCGCCGCCAGCGCGCGCGCGCCCACGCGCCACACGGCCGCCTCGCCGCCGCCCTCCGCCGCCACCGCGCCCGCCACCTCGCCCGCGTAGCGGCTGCGCTGCGACACCACGGCCAGCAGCGCGGCGCAGTCCTGCGTGACGCAGGGCGGCCGCTTGTCCAGCGCGGCGCGCGGCAGCGGCGCCGACGCGCGGTTGAGGCCCGCCGCGCCCAGCAGCGCGCCCGTGGCCAGCGCCAGCCCGCAGTGGTGCCACAGCGTCGAGTTCGGGACCTGTTACACAATATTCATCTTTCATTTATATCAATATAGACGCACGAAGCATTTTATTTCCACGCTATACCATATTCAAACAATTATATTTTTTATACGTATTATATTTGCTAACTAACTTTTTAATTTTTATGTTTCTTATATGTTTTTAAGTGCAATAAAGAATATATATATATATTATGGGAGGGTACTTCCCATACATAACATTATATTTAGGAAGCTCAGACCGTGCAAGCGGATGATGCTGAGTAACCCAGAGTGTTTCCACAAAACGTTAGGAGTCACACTTCCCAAATACGAAATAAATGATGTGAATTATTAGTCAAATTTGCAAGTATTTCATTAATTATACAAAAAATTCAATATTATCTCATACCTGATTAAGATATTCCTGTAAGTGAGATCTAGTCGACTGGGATGCCCATTTCATTGCCTCTTGGACAATACCGTGACATCTATCCGCGAAATCTTTTACAATTCCCTGTTACAAATAAAATAGTTTCCATAAATAAACAAAAAGTACAACACCCAAAATATAATTTAGTTTCTTTTTTCTTTTATTATATATAATATATTAATAACAACTTCACGCTTCACTTACATAAGACACTTTTCGCTGTAAAGACTTTGATTCAAACTTACGGCCCAAATTTCGAGAAATAGCGTGTTGAGTGGTAGAATCAACGTCTCACACTTTGTACACAGAGTCAAGAAATGAAAATAATGTAACTTCGATAGGTAATATAATTTCCCTTCACCGAATGGGGTTCGACCTGAGAACCATTGTGTATATAACCAGGTTAGAATGTTAAATGAATGTTAAATATTCAATAGAAAAAAAACATTAATATTAAAAGTGTAAAAATATCACTTTCACACAAAAACTAGTAATACGGATTTAAATAAATTTTTACTGTAATATATGTTATACATTACACATACTATAATAAAAATGAGGGGACGAAGCCGCGTTTGGGTTGCTAGTGTATTATATATTTAATAAGCAAAACCATATAGATTGAAAAAAACACAGTCTATTAAACTCGTCTTAATATCTTATGTTATCACCTCGCGTCCCTCCAAGGTGTCCTGTAATTGTAAAGTGAAATCAGTTCCAGGCACTTTAAGCAATGGCGTCTCTTGATTTGCATCCAATTCTAAGCTGAAGCTGAGGACTTGGAGGATGTCTAACATTGACCATAGTACCTAAAATAAAATTATATTTAAGATAATATAGTAAAGTCGCATCATCCAAATCATTCATTTATAATATATTTCAGATAATAACTGTTTTATTTATTAATGGACGCTAAAAATTAAATAAATGCCAATTCCAAGATGTGACCCAACAGTTAGGAATTAGTGGTATGTGGTAAAAAAATTCAATATATTAAATTAAAAATATACATATATGTTTGTGTAAAACAGTTACTATTTCAAATAACAACACTTCCATATATCAAATTAAAATTTATTACTAGTATTTTTGTAAGCTTGACACCGCATCTCGTATATTCCAGGGTAGTCAGAGGAAGCTTTGTATTAAGACAGAAACTTCCTTTCTGATAAAGATAAAACTCGAAATATTGCACGTTGAGAGACAAAACATAACGTCGTGCTTTATATACTAAAGCGTTCATTCTTCTAAGTGGAAGAGTCGTAGCGCAGAGGCACAATTGCGACAGGTTGTGGGTTCGATTCTCATTAAAAGAAATTAAATATTTTATAATTTTGGGGGCATTGAGTATTGAGTGGCGGAACTCAACGCCGCGCTTTGCCTCGACACCAGAGCAAATAAATGGAAATATAACTTTTAAGTAAATCACCCATTCCCACTCAAGAAAATGAAATCATTTCAAAAAGAGGGTATCGAACACACAACCAGTCGCGTTTACAGTCACACTTTGTGCCTCTGCGTTTAGTTAAAATATATATTCACGCAGCATTCCACGTACAGCAGGGTAAGCAGAGATAACCTAGTGTTAAGACACTCCGTTCCCCACTTTCTGCCGAAATCTGGAGGCATTGCGTGTAGAGTGGTAGGACTCAACGCCGCGCTTAACCTCGACACCAGAGCAAAGAAGTGGAAATATAAATTTAAGTAAATATTTCATCTCCTCGTGTGGGGATCGAACCCACAGCCAGTCGGTTTTACAGTCACACCTCGTGCCGCTGCGCCACGACTGGCCTCAAAATATATATAAATACTTTTTATACATACTCTACAGTTCCACAGCAAATGCGGGAACCTATCTACGAGGCCGGCGAGCCACTTATCAGCGACCCTTCGTATTTGTTTATGTATATGATTAAAATTGACTAGCAGAAATTGTGCGTGGCCCTCCAATTCCCTCTCACGAGATTCATCTTTGATCTTCTCGGACATAACGTCGAGAAACTTCTGGAACACTTTGTCACCAACACTGAGGAGTAAAATATGATTTTAAATGAAATATATTAACTATTTATAAATAAAATAAATAAATCAACTTCACGCTGTATGCCGCACACAGCAGGGTAGGCAGAGGGAATCTAATGTTAAGACACTCCGTTCCCCACTTTCTGCCGAATTCTGGAGGCATTGCGTGTTGAGTGGCAGAGCTCAACGCCGCTCCGAAAATGTATACTTGATTTAACTATTTAAATCAAGTATATAAATAAAAATATATACTAGTGTACTATAAATAGAAATATTACTACATTTTCGGAGTCGCGAAATTTCTAAGCGACATTTCTTCACGACAAGCTAAGTAACTTAACAGCAGTAGTCTGTGGTCACGGACAGCATACTATTCTAAAATGACACCGCAAAATTTTAATTTTATATACAGGTTGAAGCGTCAGCGCTTTTTTTTACGGGAACAGCATATAGGTTAAAACATTTTAAGCCCATACCTAAAGAAATTAATCAAGATACCTTCAACAGTTTAGATATAGGTTTTTTTTTCATTTCACGATGTTTATCCATACTTGTATTTCCTGTGACGCAGACTACTTACGCATAGATACCAATATAAATAAGACTTTTTTTAATATATGCTACAATTAAAAAAAAATCTATGCCAGTGTTGAACAAAAAAGAGAATATAACCTAATAAATTAAAAAAATGTGTTTTTAGAAAAACAAGCACAGATAACATATTTTCATTATGTATGTATATATAACTGCAATTTAATACTTACCTAGACACACATTGCCACATACCGCTCTTATCTTTTTGTAATGCTGTATCACTTAAATATTCTATGATTGGCTGTAGACTCGGTTCTGGTGAATTGCATACTCTGAAACGTAATTTAAAGGTAGTAAAAAATTAATGATTGTAATATATTTCTTTTATATATTTTCTTTTTTTTAAATTATGTTTCAACATGTTACAAAAAAAATATTTAAAATATATATCAAAAACAACTATAAAGTTTTTTGATATTAATACATACAAAAAATGTTGATAAATATGATTATTATGGCCAGTCATGGCGCAGCGGCACGAGGTGTGACTGTAAAACCGACTGGTTGTGGGTTCGATCCCCACTCGAGGAGATGAAATATTTACTTAAATTTATATTTCCATTTTTTCGCTCTGGTGTCGAGGTTAAGCGCGGCGTTGAGTTCTGCCACTCAACACGCAATGCCTCCAGAATTCAGCAGAAAGTGGGGAACGGAGTGTCTTAACACTAGGTTCCCTCTGCCTACCCTGCTGTATGCGAGATACAGCGTGAAGCTGATTTATTTTATTTTAATATATACAAAAAATGTTGATAAATATGATTAACATTCCAAAATGAAAAATTTCAAGTAAACCTCACCTCAAAGTCTCCAACCAGTAAACACTCAGCACATACATACAGGGTGCGAACGTTAACTTGTTTACTATTACTGTGACATCCGGCTGATGGTCCAGAAGGTTCAAAATTTGAGTTTTAAGCTCCTGCAACTCATTCATGGATACTGAATCGTTCCTTACAGCGGATGTATAGTGATATTCCCTCATCTCAGAACGTAAGGACGTTTGTGACACTAAATATGGAGACTTTACAGCTATCTCCTTTACTCCCGCATACCATTCCTGTGGCCACAATCCTAGAGAAATCCAATTTAAATTATATTATTTAATTAAAACTATTTAAAACTTTTACTAAAACTTTGAAAGCAAACACCTGTATAAGTTATATATATTTCTTTTAAACAACATAAGGCAACTTCAAAATCCAGCACACAAAAAACTGTACACTTTCTTAATGACAAAACACAATCAAAATCTATGTCAGCATTAAAAATTTACTTTTAAAATGTCACAATTTCAACATACTTTTAAAGCGAAACCAAACAACTCGTACACCAGTCCTATTGAATAAACTATTCTATAACAACGCACTCTACAACGAAAATAACAGAATACACGGAAAAATGAAACCAAGGCTACACTTTAAACAAGAAATATTTACAATAAATGTATGTATGTCTTGTATGCACAAATTCTTGTCAAAATTTTTATATAGTGACGTATATTACAAATATTATGACGTTATTATAATTCACATAAAATATTTCTTAATATTTCACTAGTATTCATATGTTCAAAGTAAAATAATATATTACTATTTTAAGTTCATATAATAAGAAAATAAATATAATTTTATTCAATATGAAATGCCAATGCATTTCATATTGTTGTTCTTGTCATCCAGAGCTCTATGGGTGTATCCAGAGATCTGGACTCTTTGGTTCTCTAGACTGGCTTTGCATAGATATGTTCGTGTAAATGTGTGTGGCATTTTTTTTTCGGAACAACTTTTTTGATAGTTAAATTTCTGTGTGTGTGTGGTATGTACTGCAACCCGGACCGGGACCCTTTCTTTCTACAGACATGGTCAATCGGTACCATATACGAACTACTGCTTTATTTGCTTTATCATGTAAATAGGGTTTATATATTACTTTTATAATACACATCACTATATCAAAATAAAAATTCCATACAATAAAACCAAACAATATTACATCTACGTACATTCTATAAGCAACTTTACTCACGCTTTCGCATGGCTACGCGTGGCCATAGAAGAAGAGACAATAGAATGTTTAAATACAACTATAAATAGCACAGTTCATGTGAAAAAATTGTATAGAAGTGATATATTTTAGAGATAATACACATAGACAGACAGATAAAAAAAAATAACATAACTATTTAATTAATAAAGATATTTTTTTAAATGATAATCCCATTAAAAATTATGGAAAATGGATAGTAAACGATGCCATCAAGTTATAGCTCAAAATAACATCTGCATTATGTATAAAAAAATAAAAAATATAAAAAAATATGAATGGTGTTGGAAAATTTGATTTTTCAATCTTAAAACATATAACAGTAGTTTACAGTGTATTATCTCTATAAATAATTTATTTTTCGAGCGTTTCAAATTGTGGGTACATTTAAAAGTAGAAAGAATTAGACATAAAATATAATATGAATATATGTACAAACACATATTTACCTGATTCAGCAGCAGTGAAACCCATTACGACGCAGTACAACCAGAAATCCTTGAAGAGTTTGTGGAGCCTTGGCTTTGGGTTCTTTATTGGAGGCAGCCTTTTGACTAGTACCTGTGAGAAAAAGATTATTTTAAAATATGTAGTATTTTAACTATAGTTTTTTTTACTTATTAGAAAACGTATAAAACTTTGAATGTAGCGGGTTTTATATGTTTTCTAAATAAGTATTTTTGTGTCCTAAACGTTTTATTAAGTAACGAAAATCATTATCACATTTTGTCTAAAACGAAGTGAGAAAAAAATAACATTTATTATAAATCATAAATTATTTATAAAGTTAAAGATTGCTCCATTTTTCTATATATTTACAAATTAACAAGACGATGCAAATCGATAAATGCTTTATAACAATTAAAACAATATTTGTACTGAAAACAATATATAATAAATAAATAATAAAATAGCTTTATTTATTCCACAAAAAATTACACACTTTTTTGCATGACAAAAATGTTTTATATACATACTTTTTTAAGAAAACTTAATAATTAATAAATTATACTAACTATTACAAGTTTAGTAGGCTACAACTTTATATATTTATTTATTTATTCTTAATGTATATACTGTTATTTACTTATTTATTTATTTATTTATTTTTTTATTTGTTTATATGTTTGTTTTAACTCCTTATTATTAAATTGTTACTTTTGAAATTATGTGGACCCCCTCCGGGTAAAAGCCTCCTCCAAAGAATTCCATTTTTCTCTGTCTTTTGCAGTAAACATCCAATCTTTTCCTGCTTGTGCTACAATCTCGTCTTGCCACCGAGCGCGTGGACGACCTCTGCTTCTCTTGCCTTGTGGTCCTTTCCATTTTGTGACATTGATTGTCCAGCGGTCATCGCCAAACCTCGCAACGTGACCAGCCCATCTCCATTTTAGAGATTGAGCAAAATATAAGGCATCTTTCACTTTGGTTATTTTTCGAATCTCTGTATTTCTGACTCTATCTCGCAGTTTTATATTAAGACAGCTTCTCTCCATTGCTCTTTGAGTTGTCTGAATTTTATATCTTGCCTTGTGATCGTATGTCCACGTTTGGCAGCCATATGTGAGACAAGGCAGAATTGTTGTGTCTAGAATTATCTTTTTTAATTTTAAGGGTAGTTTTGATTTGAAAACGTCTTTTAGAGCCCAGTACTTTTTCCATGTAATAGCTACTCTCCTATTAATTTCCTGTATGTTCCGGTCTGGCTTAAATGAAATTTGTTTTCCTAGATAAATGTAGTTGTCTACGTATTCGAGCGGCACGTTGTTAACTAATACTGGCGACAGCTCACTATTAGTCATAACTTTGCTTTTATCTAGGTTTATTTCCAGGCCTACGCGAGCGCTAGCAGATTGAAGTTCGTTAATCATTACATTTAGCTTATTTGAAGAATCAGAGAACACGACAATGTCATCCGCAAACCGTAGGTGGCTTAGATGATTTCCATCTACATTGACTCCTTGCCCTGACCATGCTAAGTCTTCCATTATGTTTTGCAAGACTGCTATAAATAGTTTCGGCGACATAGGGTCGCCTTGTCTGACTCCTCGGTTAATATTAATTCTAGTACCCACTCTATCTAGCCTGATTTTACTAGTACAATTTATGTATATATTTTTGATAATGTTTATATATTTTGAAACTGAAAACAATACTTATACAAAAAAATGCAGGAGCAATATTACAATCTATCACATAACTTACAATTTAACGAAATTAAAATTTGTGTGTCATAAAAATTCATAAAATATATATTAGATAGACCAAGCCCTTTCATTTGATATTTCATTTGACCTAACATCGAATTTCGGCTTTGCCCCCTTTTTAAGACCATAAATATATAGTTTTCACAATTTTTAAACTAGTACTACCTGTAGATGCTAGCTATCAAGTTTGATAATTCTAGATCAACCGGAAGCACTCTTTTAATTTTGATTCTCTTTATACGGTCGAATTACGCGTTTTTTGCAAATATAAACGTCCCAATCTTTTTTTACATAAACATAAAAACACGATAGTTTCAGGAAATCAAGGGAGTTGAAGGGAGTCAGACTCACCGCGATGACGGGTATGAGCACGCCCAGGTTGCCGGCGCTGCCGGACGCCTTGAGCACGGGCGCGGGCGAGCGGTCCGTGGCGCGCTCGCCGCCCAGCCCCAGCTGAACGAACAGCTCCAGCAAGCGCGTGAGCAGCTCGTGGCGCGCGCCCGCGCCGCGCGCGTTGGCCGCGATGTTGGCCAGCGCGTTCAGCACCGCGCCCGACACGTGGCTGCCGACATAGCATTGAGATACAGGGTCCCGCATGTTACAGGGTAGGTGGTAAGAGAATAGTATTAAGATACTTCGATCAATTGGCCTAAGATCCCATCGCTTAAAACTGTAGGGATCAGATTTTCTAATGAAACTTATATTTAAGAATGATACATGATAGTAGAATAGATTACACTAGGGTTGCCCAAAAAAATCCTGCCGCTATCACCTTTAATTAATGTTTTTCGTAACTCGTTTTTGGAGAAAATTGCACTCATATGTTTTTTATGTGAATCGCACATCATTTGAAAGAAAATCGCATAAGGAATTAGAAAAACAATGGTTGCCAGCTCTCAGTCTGCCGCAAGCCCAGGGTTGCCTGGTTTAAAGAGGTCAGTTAATGTTAATATTTGCACTTATGTGTTTTTTTAATGAATTATATATCAAATTAAAGCTTATTTTTTTCTCATCACTAAAACACATGGTTGCCTGCAAAATAACTGCCGCAAGCAAAGGTTGCCATCATTTGAAATATTTTATTCCGATTCCGTTTGACTTAGAATAGACGATGAAATACGCGGTTTGCCTTATGTTTTAAAGTAAAATATTATAAAATAGAAGGTCAATCTTAAAATTAATATTTATTCTAGCTGTTCACATGTTAAATGATGATTTTAATCATATTAAGTACATACAAAAAACTATTTAAACATGAAATCATTCTTATTTTTCCATTGAAATAATAAATCTATGATATTAAGTCTTTGTTAAATCTGTTTTCTAGATATTAATACTCGTTAAAATCGTTATTTTAAAACGACTAAATTATCATCTATATATATAAAACAAGTACCTGACTGACTGAGGTAAGACGCACGCACAGAAAATTGAACCCTAAAGGGATAAAATAGGGGCTGAAAGTTTGTATGGTTTTTTTTTAATCGGCACCGATTTTTATAATATTTGAAATTCAGACTCCTAAAAATATTTCATTGAACACATGTTTCATGGTTTTTTAGAATTCACCCCGTAAGGGTTCAAATAATAAGCTGCGCGCGCCCACTAGTATTAAATAAACGTTTACAAATATTGTTCTATTATAAGGTATTAATTACATAATGTTTTCATAATATAATGTAGGTTGACAATTATTGCAGATATTTTATTTATTAATCAAGAAAATATGGAAAATTACCTCGTTATAAACACTCAATCTCTCTCTTCGTCCTCAGAGAAAAATATATAATATTAAACATTAAATTTAATTATACTTATCAAACATTAATTATACTTACGTTTTGCATTAGAAAATAATTGAAAAATAAAAATCAAATCAGATTCACGCTGTATCCCGCATGCAGCAGGGTAGGCAGAGGGAACCTAGTGTTAAGACACTCCGTTCCCCACTCTCTGCCGAATTCTGGAGGCATTGCGTGTTGAATGGCAGAACTCAACGCCGCGCTTTGCTTTGACACCAGAACGAAGAGATGGAAATATAAATTTAAGTGAATATTTCATCTCCTCGAGTGGGGTTCTTCTTTATATTTTTGTTTTACAACAATGAACTTTTTGTAACACTGTAAGTGATAACCGTGCATTGTGTTACTATTTAAGAAAATGTTACTGTATATAAAATTATTTTTTTTGGCGAAACAACAACATAATTTTACACTTCAGACTCATTATTAAATTCCACATACATTTTCGCACAAAAAACAGATCTTCATTTTGTCATGTTAATGTTGCACTGTTATTGCATTTAGAAACAATACATCTACGAAAATAAAATTATTGCATTTTATTTGCTTTGTATACTGCCGCAAAATGTTTATCTATAGTAAAAAGTAGACAACTAATTGATATGTGCCGACTCCTGGTCATAAACCTTAAATAGCGTTTATTATTCGGCATTACTGTCGAAATTTCTTAGAATTTATTTTTGATAAATTAATTTTGTTTATTATAATTCTATCATATATATTTCTTTCAATGCAAATTCTTAAAAGTTGCGTGAGAAAAAAAAGATTGCGGCAACCGTTATCAAAAAAAAAACGAGAAAAAAAAAATCAAACGAGCAGAGGACAAAGAGAGAGAGAGTATATTGAAATGTTATTTTCCATATTTTCTTAATTAATAAAAAAACATACGCAATAATTGTCGCCCTTCATTATCTTAAGGAAACATGATGTAATTAATACCTTATAATAGATTGATATTTGTAAGCATTTATTTAATTAGATAATTTAGTCGTTTTAAAATGATAATTTAAATTAGTATTAGTATTTAGAAAACAGATTTAGCAAAGACTTAATATCATGGGTTCATTATTTCACTTGAAAAATAAGGATGATTTCATATTTAAATAGTTTTTTGTATGTTCTTAATATGATTATAATCATCATTTACCAGGTAAATAGCTAGAATAAACATTAATTTTAAGATTGACCTTCTATTTTATAATATTTTACTTTAAAACATAAGGCAAATCGCGTATTTCATCGTCTATTCTCAGTCAAACGGAATCAGAATAAAATATTTCAAATGATGGCAACCTTTGCTTGCGGCAGCCATTTTCCAGGCAACCATGTGTTTTAGTGATGACAAAAAAATAAGCTTTAATTTGATATAAAATTCATTAAAAAAGCACATGAGTGCAAATATTCACATTAAGTAACCTCTTTAAACCAGGCAACCCTGGACTTGCGGCAGACTGATAGCTGGCAACCATTGTTTTTCCAATTCCTTATGCGATTTTCTTTCAAATGATGTGCGATTCACATAAAAAACATATGAGTGCAATTTTCTCCAAAAACGAGTTACGAAAAACATTAATTAAAGGTGATTGCGGCAGGATTCTTTTAGA